>JBAMJR010000006.1:1957500-2517500 GCA_038501785.1 Myoxocephalus aenaeus | reverse complement strand
AGTTTTCCCAAGAGTTCCAGGGAATGACTGATGCAGTTGTGTTCAGGACGTCTCTGACTTCCACTACACTGGCAGTCAATCACTTTTACTGTACCAATTAGTAGATATTTCAAAGTAAAAGTCTTACATTTTTAACGAGAAACTGGTCAACCTGTCATTTTGGAATGTTTGAGGTCCTGTAAATCTACTTTACCCAAGAGTTCCAGGGAATGACTGATGCCGATGTGTTCAGGACGTCCTTGACTTCCACTACACTGGCAATCAATCACATTTACTGTACCAATTAGGAGATATTTCAAAGTAAAAGTCTTACATTGTTTAGGTGGACCAGCCAGTGGCAGAACTTTTAGAAACAATACTAATACTATACACACTGCGTGTGGTCGGGGTAGACTCGTCCACCATCTCCTGGATCACTGACTACCTCACAGGCAGACCACAGTTTGTCAGATTGGGCCGATGGTCAGTGATGTTGGAGCCCCACAGGGAACTGTTCTGTCTCCCTTCTTGTTCACCCTGTACACCACGGACTTCCAGTACGAACAAAGTGATGGAGGCCTTCCCAAATATGCCAAACATGGATTTTGGCACAACAGCAAAAGAGATGGTACATCAGCGAAAACAGTTCGCTCTAAAAATACTGAAAGCATCAGGTGAGAGAGAACTTTTGTTAGCCATATTTTGTTAGTGTAGTACTCAAGATCTAATACGTGTGTTTGTATCGGAATACAATAGTGCAATGTGCTCGGCCAAAAAACCACCCGGTCCAGGGCCTGCTTTCACTGACTGGGTAAGTCATTATTTGACTAACGTCATTATTTGTTTGGGCAATTTGTACATATTATTTGATTTATTGGCGTTTATTTGGTCTCAAAATCTACGCACATAAATAACTTGAGCGTTTACGTTATACAAGCGTACAAATCATTATCTGCCTCTCTATGGGGCATTTAAAATTTGTGTTAAATAAAAGAAAATGTATTAATGATTCCACTTTCATCATGTAAAACTAAGTGTCGCTATGCTTTAAGAATACAAGTACAGTACTCATTTTTTTACACAATGTGCTGAATTTATTATGTGTTCTTTTTTTAAATGTAATATTATTATAAAATTGTAAAACATTATTACATTAAGCGCCAAACTGTTACATTTAAAATGACAAAACAACATGTAACCTTGCTCATGTTGAAGGTAGTTAATTTTCCCTTTTTGTTTTAGATTCAGTGTGACAGCTGTTCCTGCTGGTTCCACAGCCAGTGCCTAGGAATGGACACAGCAAACCTTCAAAAAGCAACAACTTCCAACTGGAATTGCTGTCTGTGTCGATACTTATTGCACCAAAAGCATGTGCAAGTCATTTTTCCATTTATTATTTTTCATTTATTCTAATTTGTGCAATATAAATTTGTTTTTGTTTTGTTAATTGCACTTTAAATAATCTGTAATGGACATAATTCACGGTTCAAATGCGTCACTTTAATGTTCTAAAATAATTTTACTTCAATATATTCTGAGTTCTAGTTTCTGAATGTACAAATGTGTGACTTTCACTTTGAAATATATCTTGATTGGTCCAGTAATAAACTCAGATTTTCAATATGGGTGGAGTCAGAGATGTCCTGAACACATCTGTATCAGTCATTTCCTGGAACTCTTGGGGGAAAGTATATTTAAAGCACCTCAAACATACAGAAATGACTTGTTTCTCGCTAGAAAATTAGGACTTTTACTTTGAAATATCTCCTCATTGGTACAGTAAAAGTGATTGATTGCCAGTGTAGTGGAAGTCAAGGATGTCCTGAACACATCTGTAACAGTCATTTCCTGGAACTCTTGGGGAAAAGTATATTTAAAGCACCTCAAACATTAAAAATATTACTCGTTTCTCGCAAAAAAATTTTTTACTTTTAAATATCTCCTAATTGGTACAGTAAAAGTGATTGATTGCCAGTGGAGTGGAAGTCAAGGGGGAAAGTATATTTACAGCAACTCAAATAATCAGATAAAAGCTTTTTGAACATACTAAAGTATGACTTTTCGTTTTCATAAACTCTTACAGTAAAATTGTTTGAATTCAAGCATAATTTTAGCAACATGTTAGAAATTATCTATTTGAAAGATACAAAATCAGTTAATTTTTTACTTTGTAAAATATCTGAAGGTCACATGTTTTACTTAATCTGAATATAATTAATGTAATCTCATTTCCATATATGCTAGTATTCGAATTGTCTTGAAAAACGGATGTTTGTCGACATCTTATTTTGAAAAACGGATATTGTGTTACGTTGATCTTTCCGCTAACTTTGTAAAAACCCTCGCTCGCTCCCTATGTGGGTCGGTTGAATGTGTTTACCGTGAATGTCAGCATATAGGAGCACTGACATTTCTGTGTCTGCTGATTTGACCACGGAGATCCGAGTGTCTGCTGAGTTGACCGCAGTCCACAAGACAACAATCCACAAAGAGACATGTCCAACAAGCACAGTTTAATATCGGAGTTTTGTGATGAAGACGTCTCACCATAATCCGGGTCTGGGTGGACAGTCTTGACGCGGAGGTACTCTCTGAACAGACTCACAGAGAGGTCCTCTCCTCCAGGAGAGCCGAGTCCGCCTCCGACACCTGGACCTTCCTTGTCAGGCAGCATGGTGCGATTTATTTACTCGTTCTGAGGACACACGACGACATATTGCCATACACACAATAACCAACATGATATCGTGTCCTTCATCTGTCAGAGTTTACTCAAACCAGCTGACGCTAGCTCCGGTTATAGCGGGTCTCACCGTTAGCTGTCTGATGAAGCTGAGAGGAGGTTTGTTTTTAAGCTAGCTAGCCGTGTAGCCGCTTAACTTATTATTCTATGTCTAGCTAGTTGTAGAAGATGCTACGCATGCACCTCAATCGTTATGTTAGCCAACTGGTCAAACCTTCCGGTAGTAAAGATGAATTACAGGACAACAAGAAAGGACAACAGATTTAATGCATCTATAGATGCATTAAATCTGTGTCGCTAAAGTTGTCACAATACTCACCCTGTGCAGTCCACTTGTCGTCTGACCGATGCGGACTCAGCCTGTTTCGGTCCTTCAAAATAAAAGACCGGTCTCCGGAATGAAACACCTGTTTATAAATGTTTGAAACTGTATTCAGGCGTGAATATAGACATATATTATTTAAGTACAATGTGTGGAAGTATTAACACAATACACACACACACACACACATATATATATATATATATATATATATATATATATATATATATATATATATATATATATATATATACATACATACATACATACATACATATATATATATATATATATATATATATATATACACACACACACACATACATATATATACATACACATACATATATATATACATATATATATATGTTTATTTTTTACAGCAAATAGCTCAAACCATGTAATTATGAAATTACTTATGAGGAAATACGTCCTCAAATTCGTGAAGCTGGAAACATTACATATTTTGATGTTTTTACTTTCAGTTCAGTAGAAAGTGCAATATGTCCTTTACCCCTATAAAGTGAGGTAGAAGTATGAAGTATCATGAAAATAAGATGCTCAAGTGAAGTACAAATACAGTACAGCACTTGAGTAAATACACTTACATAGTTACATTCTACCACTGGACTTGACTAAAACTAAAAAAGGGTCACCATTGAAAATAACAAGATGCAATTCCATCATATAGCTATGTTATGGTATTTAAAAAAGATACTTTTAAATACCAAAATACTTTTTCAATATTCCTGAAGCCACAAAAGCCAGTGATATTCAAGAATATGATGCATAATGGTAAAATCCTGTGTTTTACAGTTTGAGATTGTGCATGGCCAGCTCAAGTAGAGCAAGTAAGCCGAACATATCAAACATGCAAAGGTCAGTGGTCAAACGATTTTTAACACACACATGGGCCAAGCTGCTACTTCACTTCGAACAGCAGGTGATGTGTATTGTGTTAATGTGTCCCTTAGCAAGACACCAAAGGTAAATCTGCTGAATCATTCTGAAAAAGAGTGCGAGCTAATTGCTGAAGGACTCCAAGAGCAGCAAGTGAGATGCTTTTGTTTGGACCATTTTAAATTCCTGACATGAAATGCAAAGATAAAGTGGGGAAACAATGACACAGTCAAAATCATTAAAGGTCAGTCAGGAGGAAGATGACTCACTATATGACAAAGCCCAAGAGGAGGAAATGAGGACAACAATTTATAAAATAGAGCATCAAAATGACTGGGTAAAAAAACATTTTAAAACCGATCTTGGGCAAAAGCTTTATATTGATCATATTTGTTGTCAGTTTTGGACAAAGAGGAAAGCCAACACCTGGAGCAGAGGCTAACCTGGATCCTGAGCATCTCCTCCTCATCCACAGTCTGGTAGGATGGTTCGATGTCCTGCACCAGTCTCTTGCAAAAGCACAGCAGACAGCTCCTCCCTTCAACGCCATGTCTGCACAACACAACTATGGAGGATCCTGTTGCAAGTGAACAGAGTAGCTACGTAGATACATGGAAGTACAGGGACATGCAGTACAAGAACAAAGTATGTGAATGTCCAGAAGCCATTCACTGCAACATTTCCCTCACTGGGGACGTCCTGGTGTTCTACAAGTACAGTGAATTCAGACAGTACTCAGAGCTTTTCACTTTTTTCAGTCATTTAAATGAATTGTGCACTCATCAATCTATACCTGAATACCCCATAATGACAAAGGGAAAACAGGAATTTATTATAAAGAAAAAGTCTGAAATATTGCTTTAACACTAGTATTCAGACTCTTAACTCAATACTAGTTAAAGCACCTTCGGTCGTGTATTCTCGGTTTTGTCTGGTGATCCGCCCCCACTTGCTTCTCCCAAAATGCAGCCAAGATGGTCTACAGTGGAGCCAACAAAATGCTCAAGATATCAAAGCAGACATATTTCTTTGAGTGTATATTTGGATTTGATATAATCATGAAGGTCAAATAGTTTCCATGGAGACGAACTACTGGAAAATAAAGAGGGCGATCCACTTGAATTGTTGGATTTTTTAAAAATAATGAATATACAGCATTTTTGTCAGGATACCCTTGAAATACACTGCCTAAAGTATACATGTGTAACCATACTTTTACTTCTGTGGCCAAGACACTATGGGTGTGGGCAGTGTTCCCTCTAAGCTGCGCGCGTGCGCGGCCGCGCAGGCCAGTCGAAGTGGCCGCGCAATAGATTTTTCAGACCGCGCAAACGATTTTTTTTCAGGGGTTAAAAATCTTTTTTGCGCCAGTGTTTCTGAGATAGGAGTGAGCCATCTCCACAATAGAAGATCTTTGATGTGACGTGTCGAGTCTTCTTGGCCAATCAGCGTCCCGTTTCTCGAAATGCGCTCTCTGTACATCCGCTAGCGCTCTGCCTCCGTAGGCACCCCCCACCCCCGCTGTCCTCCTCCGGGCGCTAGGAGTGAAGCTCGCCTACAGCGTCACATGAGCTAGGGCCGGCGCTGTTTAGGCTACTCTTGGTGGGCCCTGCTCCAGCAGTTATAGATACCATGGTGAAAAGAAAGGCAGAGCAGGTGCCCCAGAAAAAGGTCTGCCTAACGTTTAAACATGAGTGGCTAGATGAAATAGTCCAAACTGACACAGGTAGGATGCAGTGGCGGCTGGTGGATTTTTTTTTGGGTGGGGCCAGCCAATCAATTTCAGCAAAAATCCTAGTATGATTCAATGCAAAAAAGGTATAAAAAACACATTACTACTTTGCAGTTGAATATTTAAACATTTATTCCAACACTAACATAATAAGGACATTATTCATACAATTCAGTATTTTTTCCATACATACACATATACATATATATATATATATGTATGTATGTAAATAAATAAACACACACACACAGTCTAATAGAACAAGTTTATATTTTAAGATTCCCCATATGAACCTTGTTTGTTGGGGAAACACAAATCAGTGTGGTGAGGAAACCTGCATATTTTTATGAGAGATTATTTGTAAAGAAACCTCTCAATGGCCTTCTTATTGAAGTCAGGCATGTCCCTGACAAGCTTCTTCTCCATGGAGAGCATAGCCAGACCATTAAGGTGATCCTGTGTCATGGTGTTTCTCAGGAAGGTCTTGATCCTCTTCAAAGTACAGAAACACCTCTGGATTCAGCTGTTGTCATGGTGATGAGGATCCTGAGAAGACTGACAGTCTCTGAAGTAGAACCGCTCCTTGGCTTCATCAGGATGGCATCACATACCTGTAAAAGATAAATCAACTTACATTATCAATAAAGCTATTTTGATGAAAGTGATTCTGATTGAACACTTATGTCCAAGTCAAGTATTTCTACAATACAATGTATGTAAAATCTTACAAATAACTTTAGATGATGGGAAATTATAACTACATCATCAAATTGTATCAGACAGTTACCAGTGTGTCCTCCCTTTCAGAAAACAGTCCACTATGTTATTGAATAGTTGCCAACTTGCCATCTTCAAAAACAACTAGGCCTCTTTATAAAAATCAGATTTTTTTCCTTTTAAAATATTTAAACAAATATCATTGTGATGTTTTCTATCATATTCGTTCACTTTGATGACTAGGCCCATGTAGGCTTTTACAGACTGTTGGACGTGAGCAACTTATCACTCCCTCCAAGAAATACACGACCCCTTGGTTCTTCTGTTACTGATGGATTTATTCTTAACGTGCGCCTCAGTCAACACCACCGTCATAAATCCACCGTCCAACTGTTTAAATACATTTCAACAGACAAAACAAGTTGGCGTTCACGTTACACAGTAAACTGTTTGCACGTAAATATGCGCGACGAATCATTAACATAACAACATACCTCGCTGCTGCACACAACTGAGAGGGAGATGGGTCCACTTGGAGAACAATATACGCCGACAAATCAACACTTTGTTGTCACTTTAACTTATGTCTTTTAAACTAGCTTTTAGCAGAGTAAACACTTCTACCGCGGCACATGTTTTCAGGAGCTTGTCACAACTAAAAGTGTCCCAACACAAACATAGGACGTAAAGATGGTTCCTATCACATGTAAATACGAGACGTTAGCTTGCTTATTGTGTGTTTATTCGCTAACAACAGAACAGGCTACTGTGGGCCGTAGCCTAGCCCAGAACAACAGTCAAAACCTCTTGGCATGCTTCACTCTGCTCCCGGTCGTAGCCAGGACCGGGAGCCTCCACAACAACAACAACAACAACAACCCACCTCACTCGCTCTACCGATCATAGGTAGCTCAGGTAGACAAGCTACAAGCTACACAGCTCATGAGACATTCACTGACCTCCTGAACCCAGTAATTACAATAACCAGTAATCTTATCTAGAACAACTTCTTCCTGTAAACACAATAACACTTTAAACATAACAGGTTAACATGACATGTCACTCAGTCCGTTACAGTATAGTTTAATACCTTTAATGAAGCAGGGTCGATGTTCCTCTTCTGCAGCTGGGCGAATAGCATGTCCACATTTGGGATGATGTTGTTCCGTCTGTAACTAAACAACCGTTTTCTCTTTGTGTAGCAGTGCTAGCGGGCTAACGTTAGTCCGCTAGCTAACGGTAGCCCGTTAGTCCGCTAGCTAACGGTAGCACGTTAGCCCGCTAGCTAACGGTAGCCCTGGCCTCTCCCTCCCCGTCACTGCTGCTTATTTCCGGAGGGCAATGCCAGGAATAAAGCTGCACTGTGGCTCCCCTCATTACAGCAGCCCGTCATAAGCGCTGGAGCTATGGTGTCCGCGGTGGCGTTCTGGATAGTGATGTACTGTTAGCGCCGATGTAGCTTAGCATGAGCATCAGCTGGAAATATCAGTTGACTCTTCTCGTCCACTTGGCGATACAAATCAGCGTTCTTTACTTCCTCCAGAATGTAATCCCTTATAACCGACAGCAGCATGCAGTCCAAGTATTGGAGGAGAGATTTGATCTAGTTAGGCTTGAGTCTTAGGGCTCCATTGTCATGACGTTAAAATGGCGCTGAGAGAGACGGGCAGACGAGAATACAAGCGAAGAGAACGAGAACACGCGAGATGAGAACGGGAGACTAGCTGTGAACGCACCCGGGGCCTGGCCCCGCAGAAGTCCTTCTTAGGGCGCGGATTGGATAAATGATATGTCCATCATTTATATCTTTAATCAGTGATTGGCTAAACTGCGTATTAGACCCGACTTTCTTGGGCCAAATGCTTCGTGGCCCCGGCATGTGCACGAGCATTAGAGACCAGTGCATGAGCAGCTCAGAGCAGAGAGGACGAGCAGGAAAAGCAGATATTTAGCGCAGATATCCTATTTTACAAATATTACTGGGTACATTCCATAGCTCAAACACATAAATATTGACAATTAGTATAAGTTATTAATATTTTTATAATATTTTTATAATTAAAATTATAAATAGTTTTTTTTTTTTTTTTTTTTTTTTTTTCTGGCTCAAGGTGGGTGTGGCCAGGCCCCGCGGCCCTCCATTGGCCGGCCGCCACTGGTAGGATGAAACTTTCAGACATTTAAATATGAAGAAAGCAAATTCTGCTCGGAGGCAAAAGCGAAAGGAGAGTTCGCTCGTGGGAAAACGTGTTTCTCTTTTGGTTAACCTGTTTTTCAGATGCTGTTCTTCAGAGACATGTGTCTTCCATAGGCCTGCAGACAAGATGAGCCACATAGCCAGATAGGCCTATCTCCCTCAATGACATTCAAATTACATGTTTTGTAGCCTAGTTTGTTGCAAACCACTCCAGTTATTAAATTGTTTATATAGGCTACCTTTAGGAAAAATGACACCATGTCAATTTAATAGGCCTATAATTATTGTTAAGCACTGCATTAGCATTTTTCTTTCAATGAAGTTCCACTTAAATGTTGTACCTGCTGAGAAATGACTAAACACCTTTGATACTTTTATTTTTTATATATATCATTATCAGTCATAACCAGTGAACCAGTCATAACCTCCCCTTATTGAAGTTCAACAAAGATCCTTTAAGTTCAACTAAACTGACTTGGTAAAACACCATCATTAAAATGTTCCCAAAGTCCAGCCATTATAAAGGATATTGAATAAATATCAACCTTGTATACATATTGATGCATTTGCTGTCATCTCTTTGAATTCCCTATGGCTAACGCAGGCTTGTGGTCATTTTCGGCAGGTCGCGTGGTTGCGAATTGCTCAGTGCTGAAATGTGCGCTCAGAAATAAAAGAAATTGCTCAGTGCCGGAAAAAATTAGAGGGAACATTGGGTGTGGGTATCATATCATATATTTAACATGGTTAGTGTTATGTTTTCCAGGAATTGTGGTCTATTTTCCCTCACATCATTAAGAGGTAATTCACTCCTTTAATACTGAATTTACTCAGAGAACAGCTTTATCTAGATTTTATTTTTCTTCCACGGGGAAAGAGTTTGTTCTCCTGATAGATGATTCAAGGCTTTTACTGAATATACATTTTGTTTAAGTTGTATTGTATATGTTGTCATCATGATGAAGAGGTGCTGCACTGGGTCTTCTCCCCTGAAGACCATCTCTGAGCAACCTGCTCCAAAGTCAAGACAGTCAAAGTAAGCTGATAACTGTCCATTCACCCATTGTGAACAACTAAACGCAACAAACGGGGAAGACAAATACACAATTTCCAGCGTTTCCCTTACCATTTCTCTGTCATGTTGTTGAGGATTGGGTTATGTAAAATACAAGTTTTTTCTTCATTGAATATAACTGTAAATGTTTTGAGTGAAATTGTCTTCTATCACGCTGCATTAATATGCTGTAGTACATTCCTGCTTTTTTATGACATTTATATATCACAAAGGTATACGGAAGACACAGGTCCGAATGAGGTCATAACAGATGGTATCCTGTTGCTTTGCAGCGGCCCTTTTGTATCTTTTTTATCTGTATTTTTGCAAACACGCTATTGAGCGTGTGACCAAGTACAGAGCATATTGTAACCACAGGCACCTGTTACTCAGTTACTCCCACTATGTTTCAAGGACACGGAATCTGTCTGGCACTTGCCTATATATACACAGTGATAACTGTGCACTTCGTCAGTTCTTCTTGGACCCTGTCCCTGAGACTGAACCACTCTGTTTGATTAATCAAACAGAGACTTTCTTACATTGTGATACTTTTAACTGTTTCTTAGTACTGCGGGGGTGTCCCACAAGGAAGGAAAGACTCGGTTACTGTATTACAATTTATAACTTTTTAACATATGTTACTTTTGACTGTTTCTTAGTACTGCAGGGGTGACCCACAAGGAAGGAAAGACTTGGTCATAGTACTGTGTGTATAATTACTCTTGTTGAAATACATCCAATATACTCTGGAATAAGAGTGTAGAAATCTACTCAATGGGGACTCCCGTTTAATGGAAGACGACTTCCAGGTTGTCGAGACACCAAGGTAAACACCGGGCCGAGGCCGTTGACCAGGGAACACAATCCAGTAAGTTCCTGCCTCGTTTCCAGATCCAGACAAATGTAAGTAATCGTTTGGGTCGCAAGTTCGGTGGATCACGTGGCTCAATGAAATAGGTAAGCCACGGGGAGATACCGAACAAATGGGGTTTTTAAACATCCGTCATTGTCTCTATAAACTGTAAACGAAAGCAAACTGAGAGGAAAACCTCAGGGTTCTAAAATGGGCCCTCCTTACACGGCTGGTGTGAGGAGTAGGCGCTCCCCCTAAGCCCTGACCAGGTCAGGGCCCATTACAATGTAACCATACAATGAATGTGTTTCTTACTGCAGGTGTGGAACATGGAGCAGGCCTTGCTGTTTACCAACATGACACTACACCTCCTGCTGGTCACCTGCCTCAACAGCATGTTCTTAAATGTGGGCAGTGTGTTTGTTTGAAATGCAAATATTTATTTAGTTTCTATATTTTTCCCTGCTCTGTGTGCTACGTCTTCTCCTTTCTAAATGTTTTGTCATACATTGCGCAAAAGGAGTAAAATATACGGTTGCCTTGGGAGCTCAACGCATTGCACCTTTAGAAAAAAAACCAGTCACAACATCTGGGCTGTGCAGCGTTTCTGTGTGTGGTTATTTTTTCCTCACTTCAATGCAAGGGAGGGACCAAACAAACTCCCAAAAACGTTCCGAAAAGTTTTTTTTTTTAAGTCAGCAGTGTAATAACATTTGAATTATATAAATGCATCAAAATAACCTTGAATTCCCCAAATATGGCATTTTTAATCAAATGACACATGCAAAACACACCATTTTTGTTTTTATTTTATATGCACGTCTTATTTTAAGTAGTTTTTTTTGCATGATTGTCCAAACTTATTGCAAATATATTACATAGAACTTAATCATCAATATATAAATAAACGTCAGCTATTTTTTATTTTTTATTTTAAATCGGTTCTACTTTTATTATTACAGTATCACTTGTTTAACATCGTTTCTTTTTGTCTCGCATATGTCTTCTTGGAAGCTGCAATGGTTTCCAGATCTTAATATACAAATATTTTTGTAAAATGTGAAGCTAACAGAAGCTACTTAAACACAGGCACCTGTACATTTGCATATTGACAGCAACCTACATGTCACCTACAAAAATGGTAACGGTGAAGCAAACACTTTCCATGTTTTTTACATGCAAAGAGAGACATGAAACAAAACTCACCACTATACAAATCTGAAGCTATTTTAACACAAGCTGAGATGAACTAGTATTTTTGGGTGACACAAAAACAATACTTTCATAATTGAAACATCTGAACTACTGTGTTGTTAAAAGGTTTTAGAGGCCATTTCCATGTATCAAAACCTACTCCCATGCCAATGTTCTTGCTTCAGGTGATGATAAAATGAGAACATAGCTCTTAGAACCGTTCAGTAAAATTGTCACCACCACTACACCATTGATCGGGGGGACTAGTGTTCCTGACAATTTCCTCTTCTTTCTTTTGTTTCCATTTTTTTACCTCCTCTTCCTCGACCACACATCTCACTTCAGTTTGCTGAGGAAGTCGATCAGCCCTTGGTGAAATTCTCTGGGTTTGTCCATGTAGCAGGCATGGCGAGCTCCTTCTAGCTTAAGCACAAAGTGATGTGGAAGCTGTATGAGGTTCTTGTGGGACTGGGCACCCAGATTTGTGTCCAGTGCTCCAAACACAATGAGAGTGGGAATCTAAAAAGAGCACACAGGAGTGAGAAAACTACACAGAGGAAAACATGTTTTTACACCAATATCAGCATACAGCTGTGTAAAGATATACAAAACCCGCTGACATGGGTGGGGAATCTACTGTACTTGGCACTTGTTTACCTATTGCTTAAAAAATGTGCCTACCTTACTCATCTTATGTTAGATATCTTTGTTAGTTTGACGAAACAAGCAATGTGAAAATGATACTATGGACTTTTTAGGAAATGGTGAGAGACATTTTTCTGACATTTATTAGATGAAACAATAAATCAAGGAAATAAATGACAGACTGATCTACTTATAATATAATTGTTAGCTGCAGCCCTGAAATTATTGATGTAGAAACTCTTTACGACAAATCATGTTGCCACTGATTAGCAACATGTAGTTAAATATAAGCGCCATGCATGCATGCTCAGGTAGTATTAGCAAAAATGTAATAAAACGTCCTTTTGTTAGTGCCCATTAATGCAGAGCGTTGTACTTAATGGGTGTTTGCAGAGACATGTCACTTACACAAAGCTCTCTAGTGAGTTAATCTGGTCATGCCTCATGTAATATATTCACCATTAAAGACACAGTTGACCCAAAACAGAAAAGTTATTCCTAATGTCATGAGCATCACCCGTAGAGTTTTTCTACTCGCATAATACAGAACTAATTATGCCATTATGTCTGTTGTTTCTGCTTGAATATATGAATACACACAATCTTTATCTCTTTACCTCCCTCACCTGAATATTTTGGTACTGCTGTGCGGTGTAACTTCGTGTACCGACTGGTGCTATGGGAATGAAGCCCTGTAGCTGAGCACTGTTCTTCATGAGGAAGGGGATGGAGTAATGTCCACTCATGGAGGGGCTCAGAAGCACAGCTGCCCTGACACCCAAAGACTCCATGAATCTTGAAAGGAGGTCCACTCGATTCTGATCAGTCTTCAAAGCCTCAGAGTCGGGCGATTTTCCATAACCTCCAAGAAGAAGAACAAAAGTGAAACATGCGTTAGCTCAGATCAACATCCATTAACACCAGTGTGCTTTTCAATGTGTACTCACTGTGACCTTTTTTAAATTAATTTCTTTCTTGTTACATATTTTTGTGTAACAGACTTGCACATAAACACGTGTTGTGTTATTCTGGCTGATTAGATCGCCGTTTAGATTTATGTGGGTGTAGTGCTGGTAATCGCCTGAGGTCAATCAACCACATACTTATTTTGCTGTTTATAATCTCAAACTAAATTTAAGCCTTGTACTGCAACAGCATAGCACACATAGCAACCTAAAAGTGAAAAGGTCTTCAAACCCAGTGCATACATCTCACACAATGAGTGTGTCAGTTATGTCGGTTTTCATATATTGAAGGATTATATAAAGATTATTAGATTTTATGTTATTAGATTAATAACATCAAATAGAATACATCATTTGAGTCTGTACAGGGCACGTTAGATGCTGAAAGAAAAACAATTAGGTAAAAACATTTTCAGATTTTCAACCACAAGAGTGCACTATCAGCTCATGAAAACCAAAGTCAAACCAACAATTTATATTTATATGAATATAAATAATATTTTCTATACAAAATACCAACAGTGACCTGCTGGTCTTTATTATGAATATAATCAAATCTAGTGTATTGCCAAGTAGGTTTTCCCACACAGTAATTTGCTTTAGTGTATTGGTGTATGCCATAAGCATAGTAAGAGAAAATGTAATTTAAAAAAAGCAATGGATGTTAAGAATAAAAATAAATAAATCAATAAATGTAACAATAGAATAGAATAAATTACAATATAAATAAGGAATAAAAATACTATAGACATATTATTAATGTGTTAATCTACTCATCTGTTAAATGTAGTAAATTAGTGTATCAGGCTATACGTAATACTGTAAACATAATGTGTGGAAATCAGTTTAAAGTTATATCCTCATTTCAGTCACTAAAGTAGTAGTAAAGTAGTGATAATGTGCAATAAGAATAAGTTCTACCTGGAAGGTCCATCGCTAAGGCCTGATATCCATTAGTTGCCAGTAGTGCCATCGTACCGAGCTCCTCCCAGGTTTTGGATGTGAAGGCCTGGCCATGCAGAAGGACCACTTGCAGCCTGCACAAATAAATAATTTTAGGATTTCAGGATTTTATCGCAGGCCAGACAATTACCATATGTTAGAGCTGCAGATCAGCAGCACTACCCGTGTTTGTATGTACTTATTAAAAACATTTAGTATATCATCCTCACTGGTTATGATTACAAGGACAAGGCATGTTATGTGCTCAGATGTTTTAAACAGGTCTCTCCACTTGTCACCTTGGCAATATCTGTCGTCCAGCTCCATCAACAGGTAAAGCTTCTCTGAAGAACAGTGGAGGGTCCCCGGGTAGCTGTCCGGTGCGAATGGACACATTGATGGTTGGAATTGGAGGAGGAGGGGTGGCCATCAGCCCCATTCGTTGAGCTTCTAGTGATGGCTCCATGCTGCCCTGGCGAATGGATGGCAGCAGCAGGTACAGCAGTAACGTGGCCAACAACACCAGACCCAGAACGACAAGACGATTACGCAAGAAATTCATTTCGTCAAGACAAACGATCTAGGAAAAGAGATAGAGTGCATTGTCTGAGAGCCCATCATACGGATCCTGATCATACAGTAGTTCTAATTGTTTGGTAGTGTATACAGAAACTGCAATCCCCATCCATCGAGACCATTGTGGTTCATACATATATACACACACACACACACACACACACACACACACACACACACACACACACACACACACACACACACACACACACACACATATCTCATCTGGGCCGCGAAGCGGTTTTCCATTATCTATCATATCACTGTGTGGGGAATTGGCAAATTGGCGCCCCCTGCAGCTGCAGGCGCCCCTGCTTGCTAAGAAGGTGCCGTCTACTAGTGATGTGTCGGTCACCAACGAAACGGCTCTGAGAGCTCTTTGACGTGAACGACGGGGCCGGCTTTTTTTTTTCTTCTTCTTTCTCTCTCTCGCTCGCTCTCTCAAGCCGCATTTCATTGGTCAATATGTGTGGCGTCGTCTCTGTGCCTGCGATGAGCAGAGGGGCGGGAGTTACACAGTTCATGTGACGTCACGAGACTGTGCATTGTAGCAACTTCAGTCCCCTCAGAGAAAATGTTTTCCAAAACAGGGCAGATCATTACGGAGAGAAGAAACAGGATCAGCCCTCAAAGCTGAGGCACTTGGTCTTTCTCAATGTAAATCTTCACTGAAGGACAAAACTCTGGATGCTGATTTTTTTCTTTTTGTTTTACACATTTTAATTTATATTTTGTTGTGCGATTCTGTAAGCTTCTGTATGTTGTTTTACTTTAAATCTGTTAAGTATTAAAAAGCTACAAGTTTAAAATAGTTAAAAGTTAGTTAAGTTCATTTGTAAATAGTTAAACGTTTGTTTTTGCACTTTCTAATTTTGTTTTATCACTCTGTAGAGTGTATAAATGAAAGTGTATTTATATAATAAACATTTGATATAGTGCATGTTTTTTTTTTACATTAGTAATTCATATTGCGCATAATTTTACATTATTGTTGGTAATAAATTAATTTAAGCACCAAAAAAAAATCTGAAAAGCCATTTGGAAGCCGAAAGAGCCGGCTCTTTTTAGTGAGCCGAGCCAAAAGAGCCGGTTCCCTAAAAAGAGCCGGAATTCCCATCACTACCGTCTACAGATCATGTGTGAGAAGGGGGAAGGGGAGGGGGCGCGGGGGAATAGTTCACCTCTGGTCTCCCAAATGGAACGGACAAGGGGGGGAACAGGGGGATCCACTGTAGGCTATAGAGCAATACTCTAATGCAATTAGTGGGCTTAAGTCAGTTATGTTGTAACTTATACTGTGTTGTGCGCATTGATTCTCTTAAGTGTGTTATTCAAATGTTCTATTGAATGATTTGTGCAATTGAGGAATTTAAGTTTATAATAAAAAAATTAAAATGTTCCCGGGGGGGGGGGGGCGTACGCCTGGGGCGTGTAGAACCGCCACTGTGTGTGTGTGTGTGTGTATATATATATATATATATATATATATATATATATATATATATATATATATATATATATATATATATATATATATATACACATATATACATACATACATACATACATATACACACACACACACTCTTTAATTTCTAAATTACTTTTCATAGTTTTAACCACCATTCATATCGACTAACTCACCAACTGCATTGTTAACGTGAGGAATAAGAACACAAACTGTGTGCAGCACACTAATGTTGCCACATCTGCAGATGCCAACAATTCACTTGATGAGTACAAGTATTGCACAACACGTAGGAATGATGGCCAAAACTACAAACACAAACACACGCGCGCACGCACGCACACGCACACACACACCAAACAAAATAACTAAAACATATTTCAACATTATTTTGGAAGTGACTGTGCAAAGTGGATCAAGAACAACACATACTGTGGGAAGCTAACCCTCTCGGGTGAAGGACGGAAAACAGAGCAGAGCAAATAAAGTAAGCTGACGAATGTAATTTAGCTCAAATATGCAAATAGGCTAACATTCGCTCACGAATAAATGTAGCTAACGTTACATCTCTGAACAGTGAGACGCTGAAGGAGACATTAAGGATGCAGCATCAGAGGAAAACCTACCAAGACAGAGGAGATAACTGTGAGACACGTTCACAGACAGGTGGACGAGGCCGAGGCTGTCTGGTTTATCGTCATGTCATCTGCATTGCTGGTTGCCCGTGATGGGAAATGTTGCAGAACGGCTTCGGGTCGATGCTGGTGGTCGGTGTAGCTAACGTTAGCTCTGAGAGGAGAACTTCTTAGCTTGGCGCTAGGTAGACATCATTTTACTGACAAGAAACTACCTGTACGTCCAATGTTCCTTGGGTAGAAAATGTCGAATCAATTATCTAGTAAAAGCGGGACAGGTAATGTCACACGAGAAAGTCGAGGGATGCATGAGAATCCCGATGAATAGGTCTCTGTCACACAAACGGTTTAAGTCCTCTGTTCCTCGTCGGAGCCCATTTCTAGCTGCACATAACAACATTAACCAGTGTACGTCATTTCCTGTTGAGGCTATCAGAAAAGCGTATTATCAACCTGCTTTAGATTTTTGGAAAGTACCAAATTCATACCAGAAATATTCAAAAATCAAACGTCACTTGAATGACACTTTTAGTCTCGATACCCTGGCCAAGGCCATATAAACTGTGTAACACTGTAAGAGTTTGGCCCTCAGGCACCATGACATCTGTTGATTTCTACTTTCTTTGATATTATTTACTTGCTTGCTTAATGTCAACTTTTAATAGCTTATATCTGGTATTCTCTGTATTTTTGTTGTAAAAAAAAATATAACACATTGATCAGTGTAAGTCACAAGTATAATTGACCACGTCCATTTCCAGTTTTTACAATATTTTTGCACAAAGAGTAAACATTTATTGTTAAATGAATGAAATCCCAGTAGACTACAGTCTCCAGAAAATAACAGAATCTGAAAAAATATATATTCAAATTCCTCTTTAAATAATTAAATGATATGATGTAAAAGGTGAATACAAAATGTTTTCAAATACAAAACACTTCCATTTGGTTTTAAAGAAAAACATCAATACATGAAGGACAAAATAAGGCTTGCGAGGTAATTTCCTAATTAACACCAAAGCTGCTTTTAAAACAGAGAGGTGGAGTGGTACAAAAGGCAATTCTATAATTACGTAAACTATAGATTACAGATTCATAATTTTACCCTTGAGGCAGCCACTAATTTCACTGAGACTGGAAACTTGCTTGAGTACAACAATCCATCGCATTATCACTGATAATAAAATAACAGTTAATAATTACTCAGCTCAAACAGGTTAAAAGTCTCACGTTAAAATGTATACTGTTGTGCAAAAAAATTAGAAGCAACTGCTGCCTAAAAATTGAAAAGAACACATTCAAATACCATTGAAAATGGTTGGCAGTATACAGTATGTCCTCTTTTACATCTTACCATCCAATTTACATGTAAATAATGGTCAAATATTAAGAGGCGGGAAATCTGCATTATACATGAGTGACATCTTCCCTGTCTATACCATAAACCAGTGTTACTGTGTCAGACATGGTTTTTATAATCCGATTAATATGTTTAGGAGTCTTTCCCCACACAAGAAAATATCGTGTTTAGAAATAAGGACAAATAACCCTTAGAATATTTTTGAAAGTTGAAAGCCAAAGCAGGAAAAACAATCAGAAGCATTTCTTTTTAGACAAAATTCACAGTGGAATAAATCTCTAACATGAAATAAAGGTAGATTCACCTCAACAAAAAAGTAGTTAAAGTGCAGTATTTTAAAATGGTTGCAGCATAATTCATACGTTCTATCGCAATACTAATAGTACAAATGTTTCAGTTTATGAAAAACATAACTTATTTTAGGTAGCTGAATACCTTTCTGAGCAGTGCCATAGAGAATAAATACAGAACCTACTGTATAAATATGAAACTCTAGAAAATATATTTACTTGTCAATAAACTAATGAAGATGTACCTATTGCAATCAACACATTGTCTCTGCCAAACTACACACTAAATAAAATAAAATAATAAGTGTGTATAGAGCCGGGGCAATGCTGGTTTTCTGAGGCTAATATGGATATGAAGCTGAATGGTATCAGCCAAATTGTTTCAACGTAAACACAAATTAACAGATCCCTTGCATATTTAAGAATTGTGTCCATGGCATGAAGTGAACAAAACAATACATTATTGAAAAATAAACATATTTTTGGCATTTATGTCCAATAATTTCTTGATAGCCACAGATATGTCAATACCAGTATATATGAAACCAGCTTAAATTTGCCATGAAGAGTTGGAATCTAAATGTGTATCTGTACATGCTGCTAGTATCTGTATGTTTTCATGAAAATTACATTAGCAGGATGCTGAAATTGAGCCTTTTTAGCATAATGACATCTTGTTTTCACAGTGATATCCATGTAAATTAGACGACTGTTTGTTTGCTCCCCGGCTCTGCCAGTCCGAATTTTGTGTTTGGGCAAGATACTGAGTCTGTGAATTCTGTACCGTGTGTGTGTGTGTGTGTGTGTGTGTGTGTGTGTGTGTATGATGATATTTAAACCTGATGAGCAGTTTGGCACCTTGCATCAGTGTATGAATGTGTGGAAAGCACTTCGAGTGGACGAAAGACAAGAAAGATGCTCTGTAAATACAGTCTATTTCTCTTTTCTTTTTGGTCTTTTCAGGTCTGTCCACCCTTTCCTCTATACATACATTTTCATTTATGAATAACATGAAAACTGGTATGCTTAAAGAGTCAGTATAAAGCACCGGTGCCAGCAGAGGGCTGAGATAATCACTGCTGGAATGACCTCAATAGTCAAAACTTGTAAACAAAGGCAACCATAAAAAAGAGCACTTTGTAGTTTGTAGCCCAGTTAAGGCACAATTTTGAACTGAAACAGGCAGGTCCAGCCATGTTGTTTCTTTAGGCCAAAGATAACCAAATATATTTAAGGCTCCATATTTCATAATTAATCACCTTCTGGCATAATGCACTATATACATTTCATTCATAAGGCTAACACTTAACAGCTTGATCAATCAACAGATAGAAACAATCATGTTTAAAGAGGGCAGGGCAGCAATATCCAAATACCTAAAGTTATGATACAACAACAACTTGTGAATACTGTGTGCCGCTGGGCATCAAAGGTACCGTTCTTCAACTTTTTTGCTTCAGCCTCATATTGTATTTTTGTGTCCATTGTAAAATAAAAAGACTTTAAGGTTAAGCAGTCTTTTTTCATGATGCATTTTATCCTCTGTGGGAAAAAGCCCCACAATTACACTATAAGCACATACAGTCAATGTGGAATGATGATCTCTTCATCTGGAGGCCAGGGTCAGCATGGAGATGTGATATAAATTAATCTCTGATGACAATGCATCATCATTCAGCATCATCACTAGTGCCCCGTAACTTACCACCTATGTGTTGAAAAGTCTGATTTGTCCTGGGCTGGCAGAAACAGTGAATAGTTTGGGCTTCTCCGTTTCCTCAGTGTAGCAGTGTGAGGAGTCCTAGTGGGAGTAACAGGCAAAGCGGCCAGGTCCCTAAGACAGAGGAGGCTCTATTCTGCCCTTTTTCTTTCTGAGCACAGGCCTCACCCCTGTACCCACTGTAGCATTGGCACTGGAAGTGTGTGCGGAAAAGCGCCAGCTCGGCTTGGCTAAGCGCGCCTGTAACCTTCAGCTGACCACCCTGACTGGTGATGCTGTGCGTTAAGGGACTGAGATGCAGGTACACCTCATCGTCTGCTACTTTGCGCAGACAGCGGCCGTGGGATTTACAGACCACCTGACTGCACTCTTCTGCTGCTGTAGTCACATTGAGGAGGTACCGGCCCAGCTGTCCCTGAAGATACTTATTCAGGATGGAGCAGCTGGTCTGCAGGCACAAAAAAAGGATGTTAACCTCAAACCAATGAACGTTAGGCTATTCAGCATCATATGAGCAGAGAGGGTATGACACTTACATTGCTGCTTGCATAGGAGGTGTCCCCCCAGAAGATTACGCCTGCAGCTCCAAGTGCAACACTCTCACCAATGGTGGAGACCAGATCCATCTACACAACACAAACAGTTCAGTTCAGTACACCATCCAATGATCTAACCTTCTCATGGACCTGACGTTATTATAGTGTCAAGCACAGCTCAAGCTTTATCAATCCCTAATATTGCTGCTACCCAGAAATACACACACTACACAACTACATTCTACCATCCGATGGTAAAATATATGAACTGAACTTCTAGATATTATAATGAATGTTAAGCCTCCTGTACTTGATGAATTGTTCCTCAAGCCAACTAACCTGAGTCAGGAGGGTCATCTGATTGATGTACGTAGGGCGGGTGTAAACAAAAACAGGCCGTGCTAATCCATCCCCAACAGATGCCAGGCGCATCGCCTCCTTCACCCTGTTTCGTACAAAGAGGCGTCCCTCATTTGTGGAGGCGAGTACAGAACCCACGTATATAGACGGGAAGAAGGCTGTGCATTCCATCCACAACCAGTTAAGTTGATCATTGCGGTCCATGTCCACATCAGGACAGCGGCCAGTGTAGTTCTTAAGGCCGCTCCTGTAGTCGTGGTTGTAACAATCTGGAAACAAGTAGAAGCCCCATTGTTGATTGGGCCTCAAACTCTTGGCAAGTTTCAGAGTCTCCAGCATAAACTTACGAGCTGAAAGCTCAAATTCTTGCTGTGCAACTTTACCCACTTGTTCCTGGGTCCACGTAGGATTTTTTTTGGCCACCATTTCACGGGATTTACTTCGATAGATATCTTTAATATCCCAATTTCGGATCCACAATGGACGCCACTCCTCCCAATCAATTACAGCCAAACCTTTTGCCTGTGGCTCACGTATATATTTTTGCAAACCTTCAGGCATCTTTTCATAGTGCTGAGTGAGGCTGGCAAGCTGTGGAAGGCCTCCATTCATTGCAGTGCCTCCCCGCTCATAATAGGGATACAATCCAAGGCGCTCCTTGTAAAAAATTGTGAGGTTCTGCCTGACAAAGCCCTCATTGGGGGATGCCACAATGTCAAACTGGTCCAAAGATAAAGTCACGCGATGTCGCGGGGCACACTCCTGTGTTGGTGCGTTCCAGGCAAGAAGAACCGGCTTCTGGGAATATAATGGCCATCTTGTCTGCTTTAAATCTGCTGAACACAAGACTGGCCAGGATGTCAACAGAGCCAGAAGCAACCACTGCAGCTGGCCAGCTGTGGTGAAGAGAGAGGAGAATCCAGCCTCCATGGTCACTGCTCACCTTCTCACCTCTTTCTCTTGACAAGAAAAAACAAGTGGTTTTGTTAAATTCAGCCCAAAAAAAATAAAAACCATTACAAATATTATATATATATATATATATATATATATATATATATATATATATATATATATATATATATGTGTGTGTGTGTCATCGATATTACATCTGTTAAAATATAATCTGAGTTAGGAGGGTCGACTCCCAAGTAATGTCAATAGAGAGTTTTAGGTAGAATAAGAGCAACATGATTTCACAGGCAGGCTGACTTTTAGTGAGCACATTGAACACGGGGGCATACATATTGCTAAAATAAAGTTACAGGTTCAACAGTAATTTCACTTTAAACTTCGTCCGTACACGAACTCAGTTATTTGGTCAAATTAACCGCTAGCTCAAAGTTGACTCGGGCGCTACCATGTTGTGATCCAGTCTGTCCTGTTCTGATAAATATGAGAACAGGGACTTATTGCACTCGTGTAACCGTCAGATAATTTACTTTTCCACCGACCTGCCATGTGAAAGACAAAAGTATTTTCAATCCATGTTGATGATTTACAATTCTGCAAGCTAAGGAGAATAGAAATGAAGGAATGAGCGATGATGACGTTGAGCAATAACAGTTCAGTGCATCAAGCTCCTGAGTAAGGGTGTTTTAATTTATGAAAGGCATACTTTGTCTTGGTTGCCGTTTTAATAAATATATCATGTGCTTTTTTTAATTTACAATAATAGTATTTTAACACGTAAACCCGATTTTAAGCCTGTCCCGCATTCATATGAGCGTAACATTACATAAGCCAATGGCGGTCACCCCCCTTTCATAACGACCAAAGTGGTCTCTTCTTCCGGGCATGCTCTGAATTGAATGTAGAGGAAGTTTAGATGATGAGCAAATACGAAACAGATTCCACGTTATATTGTTTAATGGCTGTTGTACTTTGTTCCTATTTGAGCTAGATATCAGTTGCTACAGTGTTAACAGTTAACATCTAAGCTGAGTGAATGAATGGTTAGGTTATTTTGTTTCTTTTTTCATATATTGGCATTTAGCTGAATCAGGTGGAACAAAGACTTTAAAACAGGAACTGGAACTGGAAGATGAGCAAATATATTTGCTCATCTTCCAGTTACTAAACTGTGTGTGTGTGTGTGTGTGTGTGTGTGTGTGTGTGTGTGTGTGTAAATACATACAGTTTAATACTCATTAATACGTTTTAAATCTGTCATTTCATTATGCCATTAAAATGTCTCTTACCAGAAATCTTTTCCTAGTCTGTGAGTCTCCCCCAAAAGAGCAGACAAAAGCAGTTGTTCATTCTGTGTTGACACCCACCACCCAATGGTATTTAAATATCCAGCAGACTCCTCCTCTCTTTTTTTTTCTGTTCGGCAGTATCAAAGGGCAGCTCATCCAATTGAGGCAGATTCAGCGTGATGCTTCATGTACAGTGTTCGCACAACATATGTTTTTAACGCTTCATAGCTTTTTTCCCATTACACCAGTAGTCAGTTCAAATTACACCTTTAAAAGCACCAAAACAATGGACAATCTATTATGAAGATGTTTACACTCTGAAGCAAATCTCTGAATAAAAAAAAATCTACATGATCAACGTTGATCATGTAGATTTTTTTTTATTTTGTTCAGCTCTTGTGAGTGAGCTGTGAGCATCAACAATTGTACTGTGTCAGTGAGACATCTAGTGCTGCTGTTAGCTAATTGTATAGGATGAGTGTATGTCAGGTTCTCACTGTTTGTAAACACAAGTTTAGCAGCTGAAAACAGCTCAAAGGTGATTTCCAATAAATGGTAGTTTGCCTGTTTTATGACCTGAAGTGCTTACATAACATCCATCAAATTATCTATATCTATCTAGTTATTACCACAGGCATGTACAGTAAGCTGCGAAGATCAGCAAAAGCTAAAAGGGACTTTGCCATATAAAGGCGTGGTGTAGATGCCAATTCTAAGACTCATGCTTCAGAAAAAAAACTTTTGTTGAACTTATTGGGGTCATAGTACCTCTGAGAGTTAATGAATTACTTCAGCAATATCTTTTGTAATATCTCTTTTTGCACCTATAGCAAAGAGAAGACATTATTGAAGTGTTTATCTTGACACAGCATGTATTTTTTACACAATTGATCTCATTGCCCCATTATCACCTTTTTCTCCAGAGTTCACAGGTAAATCAGCTTAGTTATTCTTTATTTTCCGGATGTTGTTTTGATAAGGAAAAAGGCATGTCTGAAACATACAGCTTTGTATTGAAGTATAATAATTTATGTTTTGTTTTTCAATGACAAAATAAAAGATATGGATTTAAATAATAGGTAACGGTTTTTGTGAATAATAGCTTACTTTCATTTCTTGTCATGAATGTGCTCAGACTTTTGGCAGCAAAGCCAGAGGATGGGTGGTTTGCTGAGTCAAATCTTTTCTTTTAACCTCAATACTGCAATTCATCTCATGGCCTTGCATATTATTACAGCTTAGTTAAAGTAAACTAAAAAAGTAATTGTACTGCCATGTCTCCCCCAGACACAGCTGAAAAAAGATAAGTAAGAGAGGTAAAAACAGCACAAAGACTCATGGAGAGAAAAATAATTTCATGGAAGCAATAAAGTGGAGTGGATTTTGGCAAAGCCTCTTTATCCTCTGAGGAGAACAATATCACAGACAGCTTTGTAGGGAACTCTTTCCCATGGAGACTGCATTCCCTTCACTTCTCTCTAACCCCGCCCTCATTAGCAGACACACATACACACTTCACCCCCCAACAATGGTTTGACTTTGCCATTTCCTATGCAGGTTGCTAATTTCATCTCAGTGCCATTATTTCCACTACACAAGTGGACAGGTCCCGTCAATTCAGTTTAGTAACATTTCCTAAAAAGCTGTTGGTAATTTGACTAATAGCTCTTATAAGCCTGCCAAATAATTGTTACATAAAAACACGTTTGACGCTAATAAAAAGAGATTTCCTCCTTTAACGTCCTTAACGTTTCACTCGACAGAATATGCAGTGCATCAGGATCTAAGTACCTTTAAAGCCTATAATTTAGATTCTGTAAATACCAAGCAGGTCTAACTTCACAGACCCAGGTCTGTCATTACAGGCAGCCATATGGGGGAGAAAGTAAGCATTGAAAAAAACTCTGAAGTAGGGTATATTTTCTGATTATTGTTTAGCCACTATTAGCCACTTAAATACCTACCACATGTTTCAGTTACATAATGTAACCCTCCCAGGAGTTTATTTAGACAATGACTATAAAATATGTCCATGATATTTCTTTCCCCTTTGATCTTGACAGCTTGTGAAAAAGTAAAACGCACTTTAATTTGCTGTTCAACTGTATTGATATAAAAAAGGACCATGACACAGTTTAGCATTTGATATTGTAATTAAAAAAACAGTTATAATAAATTAAGAGTGAAAGATAGTATGCCAGAGCAGCAAACAAGACAACAGGATCTCTTACTAGACTCACTGCTGCTGTGTACATGTGACCACCATTTGACCATCGTCCGAGGTCATTGAAGCCAGTCCATCCAACATTATGACATAAATCCACTTGAGCATTTGTGGGCCACTGATTGTCAACTCCCTAGGCTATTACTGATAAGCAGATCATTTTCATGCATAATAAAGCAAGTCATGTTGGTGTCAAAAAACAAAAAGTGTGCACATACAAATTTCCTGCTCTAGATATGACCGTGACAGAGGGAAACATTGGTTACCTTCTCCTCAAACTCCTAGAGTTCAATGAATCATACCAGAAAACAATCTGCAGCAATAAATTCAGGACTGTCACATTTCATCCCGTGTCTGCACACACATTCACACTTACATGCACACAAACCATGACCTGTAAACCGAGTCTGACATCTTAGCGCCCTTCTAGATCTCCGTTGGTGACCTATTCTGTGACTATCTGCACACAAGCCAAAACAGATCACATGCAGAGGCTCAGCACACATTGCATCAGCCAGTCCACATAAGGGCATCAAATATATCAAGAGATCATGTTATTTTAAAAGGTGGTTCAGGTTTCCAGCTGTAGGGGAGACCACAGGACGGAGTTGACACAGTGGCTACTCTGAGGCACTGCTCAGACATCATCAGGCTTCACAGAGGACAACTGGGAAATCTACATGGATGCAAGGGATCTCCAGCTTTATAATTCCCTGGAAGGACACACAGGAGATAATTATTTAGATTGATAGTACAGAGAGCTGCTGTTGGTGAGTAAAACCATAGTTTAGGGTTTTCATTTCCTCACCTGAGGTGTTAGGTTTTTGTGGATCCTCTTCAGCTTGGCTTTTTTACGTCCATTTTTGGTCACAATTGCCTCTTCATAGAACTCATGGGCCAAGTCGCCGTCTTCATCGAAGTACATAGAGCTGCAGCAGAGAGACTAAATGAATTATCCGTACAAGTATAATATGTCCGTGTGTGTCAAAACCTTCAAGAGATACTAAAACTTAAGGTTGTTGATAATATTACAAGATATATGTATGAGTAGTATGATGACGTGAATATCAAACATTATTTTCACATATACTGTATTTGGTTCTTCACAAAAAGAGTTACTCGATTAAGTAAATCAACTTGTGAGCATAAAAAAAAAAAAGAAAACATAAGACGATTAGGCTTTGGCTCCATCAGTGAATTTTAGACATTACAAAATGTAGTTTACCTAAAATAGTTTAAGAAATCAAAACATTCAGTCAGCTGTCTTCAGTCAGCTGGTTTTGAAAAGTCAGGAGGATGGTAAGCAAACAGCTCAGCACAAAAGTGGTGTATATGATGGCAGCTAAGACCATAACATATAAATTATGGCTGCAGAACACAATGCCTGTGTCCACTCCTGTAAAAGTTAAACAAGTGTAATAAAGAGTAAAACCGCTCGAATGTGTTCGCTACATTCATGTGGAAATTGGCTGAAGGAATAAATATCACATTTGTAAACAATGTCATTTTATGGCTCCATTTTTCCCCACTGTCAACAACACAGGCTGCATATGTGGGAATGTTTTATGTGCAAACACAGGTGTGTCTCTAAATCGTTTTTTTAACATCTTACATAATACACCATTTAGTAAAATATTCTCAGCACTTGATCAAGAGCATTAGTCACATTGGCTTACTCCGATGACCTTCTTCATACCGGCATTACAGTCCAATAGTAAACCTCAGGCTGGGCGGGATATTTAAAGCATGTATGCATTGCCACAATGGCAGGACTTGATCGATCAATATGGAGCTATTTTCTGTGAAACATTCGGGACGCAAAGGGAACCAGGACATCAAACTAATCTAAAAACTAAGTAATATCAATATGGGTATTTGTGTTGCAAGTCAATATGATTACTGGAACAGAACATTATGTAAGTTTATATCAGTCTGCTATGATTTCTGAAATGGGTATGATGAAGGCTACATCCTGCTGAGGGCATATTTACCTTTTTCTAGTTAACACAAAAGGAGTTGCACTATGGAAACTTCGAACTCTCGCCATAGACTGCTCGTTTCCATCTTTGGTTGGATCGTCCACACTAACTGAGCCAGAAAATGGCCAAAATCCTTTGGATTTGGAGCCGCTCCCACCCATCTTCAGCTGCAGCACATTATCTTCTTGGGTCACTCGACTGCCAGTGGTGTTACAGTGTTACTGTACCGGATTCAATGTGACCCTTAGAATATGAAACCTATGAAAAGTAGCATATGAAAGGGTGGAGTTGAGTCATTTTAGACAAGAAAAAAAAATTGTTCCCTGTGGTCAAGAAAAGTGATGCTACTGACAATAACTATACTCTCTCTTATATATGAAAAAGAAAACAAATAGGCTAAACAATATTGCAACACCTGTGCACTTGCACTTATATCGGATGTCATTATTCTATGGACAGCAATGACACATTGCTCATAGCCAACATGTAAGTCAAGCCCCAGACTGATGTTAGGTTATAATTCGAGTCATATATGCAAGAATATAACAAACCTAGCAGGCCAGTTAACGTCACATTACAGTGCAACATTACATGTTTAAGTATGGTATTTTAATGCAACACACTGCCTGACAACGTCGCAAACCTGACCACTCGCCTGGGTGGTACGTGAGAACAACAAAGTACAGAATAATGTTAGTCGGCTTTGCTTGAGAGAAGAGGGATCGCCACCATTAGCTTAGGTTGTCTGGACGGGACGGCTAACTGGGCTAGCTAGCTTTGACCGACAATACGATTAAGAAACTGGTCCTTCGTTCGTCAGTTAAACTGTCCTTCATGTCATTTCATGTCCTGGCTGCTCTACCGTCGTTAGCTGAAGACAGTTACTCCGTCACTAGCATTAGCGAGGTCAACATGTTTCTATCTGGTTCACGAAATAACGTGTAACGTTACTGACGCTGCAAAACGCTGGTTAGCTGGTTTAATTACCGGCGTTTGTCGTTTCCGCTTAGCCAGTTGAAAACATACCTAAAGGGTGGTTTGACGTGTTCGCAGGTATGAAATGTTCTTTGATGGATTTGTCTTGGTGGGTTTGCTAAATCTACACAAGATAAGACAGACACCTACGCTAGCTGTTTATGCTAACTGACATACACCTTCTTCTTTTCTGGCTTGTTCTCCGCGGGCTTGTAAAGAGATGATGGTGAGCTACCGCCACCACGTGGACCGGAGGGGGATAATAATAATAATAATAATAATAATAATAATAATAATACTTCTTCTTCTTCTTCTTCTTCTTCTTGTTTTTAGGCGGATGGCATCCAAAAAAGATGCATTCCCGCCATCTACTGCATTGGAGTGTGGACCAGCTATATCTATCCCTTTCTCCAATCAAACATAAATAAATAAAATAAAATAAATAAATACAATAAAAAGGGAGCTATGTCACTTTCAATGCCCTAAATCCTTCCACTCAATCCAGTTTCTTTTAGATACTGCAGTACCTTTCCTGCCCCCAAGGTTAATGCATCCTTTGGCTGTACCTCCTCTACTGCCAGCCTCCTCTTCAACCTGTCTCGCTCCACTCTGAATTTCTGGCACTGCCAAATGACATGCTCTACTGTTTCTGCTCTATTGCAGTGCTCACATAATCCAGTTGGGTGTTTATTTATTAGTTGCATTGTTTTGTTCAGCCTTGTGTGTCCAATCCTCAGTCTGGTTAATATATTTTCTTCTTTAGTGCTTCCTCTGGATGTCCTCCCTTTGCCAACTTCCTTCTGAATAGCATAAAGACGCCTTCCTGTGTCTCCTGTATCCCACCTGTGCTGCCATTCCTTAATAATGTTTCTTTTGATTATTGATTTGGCTTCTGCTTTGCTGAATAAAATGTCTTTCTTGTTCTGACATTCCAATGCTTGCTTTGCTAATTTATCTGCTGCTTCATTTCTCTTTACCCCTCTATGTGCCGGCACCCACATAAATGCTACCAAAATACACAAATGCTTAAGTCGGAACAGTGTTTCGAATATTTCATTGATTAAATCCTGCCTGCTATGAGATGTGACTGATTGTAATGACAATAATGTTGAACTGGAATCCGAACAGATAATGACCTTACTTATCTGAACCTCCTCCACCCACTGCAGTGCTGTTAAAATGGCCAATGTCTCCACTGTATACACTGACAGATTGTCTGATGTTCTCCGTTTGACCTCATACTGAAAGGATGGAATGGTGACAGCAAAACCGGTTCTTCCTGTATTAGGATCTTTAGATCCATCCGTGTATGCTGGGGTAAATGCTTGATATGTTGTCTTTAGCCTATCCTCCACCAGTCCTGCAATATTATCAATATTTTTAAGTGCTTGGATTTTGCTCAAAATGAGAAAAAATGTATCAACTGATACTGAGGGAAATAGCCAAGATGGTGTTACCGATAGCGATACGGTAGAAGTGAATATTAACTGATTTAATCCCATATCCCTTGCAAATTGTCCACTACTCCACGCAAAGCAGTCCCGTTTGGCCCTCTCGCTTTCCCATCATGGCAGGAGCACCTTTGTGGTTGGATGCTTGTCCCCGGAATGCCCTTGCAGATTGGCCCAATAGCTCAACACTAATTGCTTCCGTCTCGAATGCAGTGGCATCTCACCCACCTCCACCTGAAGAGCGGACACAGGACTTGTTCTCAAAGCACCACAGCAGAGTCTCAGAGCTTGGGATTGCACCACTTAATAATAATAATAATAATAATAATAATAATAATAATAATAATAATAATATCCAATACCATATATCCAATGTCTTACAAAAAACAGCACCTACGTCCAAGGTTCACACTAGTGTTAATACTAAGGTCCAACACACTTTTTCAGCTTGCAAAAGCTCCTTAAGTTGCCTTTCACATCATAGTAAATGTTCTCTGTCAACCCAAACTCAGAAATAATAATGCATCTTAACAGAGTTTACATGAACGGCTGAAAATCCACCAGTCCAGCACTGATTTTGGTCTTCGGTCCAAGTACTTTGGGGGAAAGCAAGAGCACTTTCTGAATGCATTTACGTGTTCAGTGCATATGACTCCTCATCGCAAGGAGCTCAGGCAACAGATCAGTGTTGTTCAGAATGATTACTCCTCAAGCATTAATGTCATTGTCATCATAATGTCCAGCTTCTCCACCCCCGTCTTTGATGCGCATGGTGGATATCTTCAAGTCTCTCAGGAGTCCATCTCCTTGATGTCCTGTATACGGAAATAAAATATGAGGAAAAAGAAAACAAATTGTTTATATAATATATGTATTGGCATACAGACAACAGTTGTGTATGAGGTTAAATCAGCATTGTTTTCGTTACTCAAAATCACAGACATGTTCTATGTCTGTGAACTGAGTTCTTGGTGCTGTCGCAATGACTTGTAGTAACAATAGTGACATTAGGATCTTCTAGAAACATGCTCTTTAATAAAAGACAGTACATGTGGCTGGGGAATGCAATTACACTGACTTACCATATACTTCCAAATGAGATGCCCATCATCTTCCTCATGGGATGCCAAGAGGATGGCAGCCCTTTTAGGGTTGACAGAACTTGTCGCCTGTGTAAAAAGATTACAGTTGTTGAAATATCCCTCAACACATCAATAATAACAAAAAATGGCTAGAGATTGTAGAATATTTACAACCTATGGTAACCTTAAAAAAATACAATAACTTCATTATACATTCTCTGAATGGTATGCTCTCTTTAACTGTTGTCTGGGATCTGGAATGTCCGGGTACCAAAATGTCCGGGTACCGGGATGTCAGAGTTCTGCTCCGGAATGTCCGGGTTCTGGAATGTCCAGGATCCGTTCCAGAATGTACGGGTTTCATTCCAGAATGTCCGAGTTCCGCTCCAGAATGTCTGAGTTCTGGAATGTCCGTGTTCCGTTCTGGAATGGCAGAGTTCCGTTCCGGGAGTGTCAGGGTTCCGGAATGTCCAGGTTCCAGAATGTCAGAGTTCCGTTCCGGAATGTCAGGGTTCCGTTACCTGCCGTACGACGTCACTAAGTTTACCTGCCGTACGGCGTCACTAACGTTACCTAAAACTTAACTAGACATTGAAAGAGAGCAGTACAGCCAAAGGTCCCCTCATGGCATGACCACATCCTCACCAATCGTGTAGCTGTTGAAGACCAAATCTCTGCCTCGGGCCTACAGGTTAAAAAATATGTAATGTCCAAAATAAGGTAAGCCTCCCCAAAAGAGTGGAGGCTGTTTCAACAACACATACATTCCCTTGGTTTTGAATGAGATTCTCTGACAAACAGTCATCATACTCACTACTCCTATATAAATTAAACAATGACATCAAAACATCCCATAATTTATTATCATAGGTTTATTAGATTGTTATATTGTAAACACATTGTTTCACATTGTAACTTCCCTAAATATATTTCACAGGTTCATTAAAGTGCCAACATTTTAAAAACATCTTCACAGAATGTAATAGAAACTAAATATCACATTATAAATGACCACAGAAAAAACTACCATTGTGTTTTTAATACCACTATAAATAATCCAGAAAAGCAGCATGGTTTTTCAAGAAAGAACTGCATCCAATTAAGTCCAATAGTTCACAAAAGTTGCTCTGCTTGCACAAAATTAGCAGGGCCTAAGCCTTTAAGTAGTTCACATTAAATGTAACAGCAGTATCCCTGCTTCATAAACAAACATTTTTCAAAACAATGCCATTGACTGAGCTCTTTCATTCCCTTTTATATTGGTAATCAACAAAGTGGGAGAACGTTCTTCTTCATGTTTAAATATGAAGCTCAAAGTCATCCAGGAGTAGTGATCCGTGCCACGGCTTGCTTGATTGTGTCTCTCGCCAGACTGTAGCGCTTCACAATCTGCCGTACATGCTCTTCTTCCTCACGCTTCAGGATTCGCAGAAAGTTGCACAACTCAGGAAAACTGAATGCATCCCACTGTGGAGGAGAGCAATGTCCCATTAGAATCATGTTAACTGACTATTTCAGCATATATTATTACCATGTTTATCATATATCAGAGCCAAATGGATACTTACATTTACTTCCCCTGTTTCATTCTCTTTCAAAACCAGACTCAAGACTTTTTCACTGGGGCCAGCACACAAGCGCAGGTAGAGGGGGAACGCGTCGTCGGGCAGTTTACGCATGTACACTTAAAGAAATAAAATTCAGCACTTACACTTAACTTACAACTTGGTTCTGTTTTGTTTGACAATAACTGCACATTATTGAGGATCTTACCTTGACTTCGTCTCTCAACGCGTTCAAACAGGGCAAACTTGGCCGGGTTGTCCACCACAGTGAACTTGTTGAGCAATGCCTCGATGACTTCTCGTACACGTGTTTGGGAACTTATATGCAGGTGCTTGGCAGTGTCTTTGGGGAGGTAGAAGGATGTCCGCCGCTTCATATGTCGGCCCTGCTGATCTCCCTCCTGTGTGGAACACAGGCTCTGGGGGGGAGGCAGGGAGATGGGACGGACTAACTGAAAGTGGACTTTGATGAAACCAGTGTAGGACCCATCTTTATTCTGCAAGTAAGAAAGATATACTATATTGTTAGAATGAGAGTTAAATGCAGTGCAAACTATTACATATGAATCAATTAAAATACAGTTGAAGTACACATTTGTGCAATAATGAATATTTTGTGGGAAAAAAGATTAGTAGTCACTCACAACCACCATGTAGAGACTGCTGTTGATCTGTGCATTATACTCCTTAACCTTATGTTGAATCTCACAGACCGTCAACTCCTGTTTACCCAAATTGATCTGTTCATCCTAAAAATAAGAAAAAAGCAGTTACAGTACAGCAAATAGGCCACATGAAGTCAGCAGAAAGCTTGTCCTCACAAGTAAGCATTGAGGATTAAGAGAAGGCGACAGAGAACAGATGCATGTAAGTAAAAGTCAAACCAATTCAAGCATTTTGTCTGTGGATACAAAAAAGATCTTCTGATCTTGTGTAAGAACGATGTATATGCAGGAAAATCCACCTCCAGCTCTGAACTACTGTCCTCTTGACTGCAGAATGTGTCACTGGCTGTGCTTCCCCAAGTCATCTCTGTGGTTCAGGTAAATTAGAGATTTTTGTCATTGCCAAAATCTTAATTTCTGGAGTTATAAATCAGAATTTTCTTAGCTTTCCCCTGTCTCTCTCTGTCTTTCTCTCTCTCTCTCTTCTGTCTGTAGAGATCAGATTATACGAACAGCTCTTTTGACCTCAGCATTTACATTTGCTCCTCCCTGACAATAAAACCTCACAAAGATGTCTAAAGAGCCAGCCCACTCCAAGAGGACATCTGCTCAAATCATCCTGAGAGGAAAACTTTTGCCCAATGATATTGTTGATGTGTGCATACATATCAACATCAAACTGTAGTTTCCTATCATATATTATTCACCATATCACTGACGCCAATTCCCTATTCTGCCACTCCTTTATGCTGCATTTTAACATCATGATAAATCAAATGTTGCTATACATTTCCCATTTTATTTATTATCAATATTGTCTGAGGGAGCTGAAAAACTGAGGTCAACCAATCCTTTAATTGTCTGATAACTTGTGCTGGACCAAGATTATTTTGTGTGGTTCCGAAATAAAGACAGCTGCCTCATTGTGAAGTTGTTAAGTTATCCCCTCCTCTCAGCTTTCTCATAAATTACTTTCTGTATAGATGCATTGACAATGAGGAGGTCATAAAAACAACATCCTTGAGGACATATGGCACACTGATACGCTGCACGGGACAACGTGGTAGCCTCCATCTGCTTTGACCTAAAACAATCCAGTGAAGACTGCTTTCTATACAGATGTACAATTGATAAAATATGCGATTATAGCTTTTTTCCTCACCACATTTGTGTCTGTCTCGAGGGTGTCAACAGAGAAATCTTCCTTGTCTGTTAACAAACTTTCATCTGTGCTGCAGTTCAGCTGGATGAATGGTCGGCAGCGGTGGTGACAAGTGTAGCTGCAGTCTGAGAGAGAGAGAGAGAGAGAGAGAGAGAGAGAGAGAGAGAGAGAGAGAGAGAGAGAGAGAGAGAGAGAGAGAGAGAGAGAGAGAGAGTTTGGGGTTATTAGTTATGCTTTGGCTAGCGGTCAATGCTTGTTGTGGATTTTCTTCAGTAATCAGTCCCTGTGCTGAAAAGCATCACACTAACCTAGATGCATTATTTGAGGAACATGCCAAAATGTTTGTTTGTACAAAATAAAAATTGCTCGTTTGATGTTTAATGGGATGTTAAATGCAGGCCGTTATCACTCACAGTGGTTTCAAAGTGCTACAGCAGTTATTATTATTTATTTTTTTATGAACTGGGACAGAAATGCATGAAGTAAAATGATACAGACAGATGAATACACTCCCAGGGAGTATCTGTACAACATGAAGCTTGCCAGAGCTTCCTACAGTTTAAGACAAACTCTGAGATAAAGTTTCTCATGAATGGAGAAACACAATGAGCATCCTGCATTCTCGTGATACTGAAAAGTGAACACTGTGTCACAGCTCTGTGAGCTTTGGACACACACATCTTAGTTATGATGGGGTTACAGAGCTGGTCTTTAATTTGAGGGCATACGTCATTTTTGATTAGACTAATGGATTTATCTTCATACCAGTGCAATTTATCAACCTTGAGTAAGCAACTACAGTAGTTCACAATGTCTAAGCTCATATACAGGAACATGATGATTCAGGCAGTCTAATAAACTGCACATCTCTGTGTCTCATGCAATACATATAGTGGCTGGTTGAGTCTCTTTGCTTTGTAGGTCAACGGTTGCAGAAATAAATATGCTCATCGTGTACACACCAAACATAAAAGACAAGCCTGCTGTTATTCTATATTTTTCTTATCGCCTAAATCAAATATACTACAATACTTTCCAACCTATCTCTGACTCTCAGCACCAAGCCTATTTGTTCCTACTCAAGGCTTTACAATTGTTCACTAATATATACTTTCATTATTATGTATGACTTATTAATTTACCTGGATACTGTAGTTTTTATCAAATGTTACAAATAGGTGAGTTTATTGGGGACTATTTTCAGCCATGGATTCATACACATTTTGTGCTCTAGTATGTATTCAACAGTCTATGGTGAATGTGGGCCTGACTCAAAATAAACTACAGTGCACATGCTGATGGGATTAAAGGAACATGTCGCTCAATACAACATTTGGGCTGATTGATATGCTTTTAATAGTTTTGGAACAGAGGTACTCACTGGCACAGCGTAAACTTTGCTTGTAAACACCCCAGATGAATTCTCCACACAGGTCACACCAGGTGAGATGGGTGTGACTGTAGGGCTGAAAGGCATGACCCACTCCAGCATGTCCTATCTGACACCGGGGTGCCTCGATTCTGACGCTGTCTCCGAGCAGACGGACGACATGGAAGGGGCTCGGCTGAGCGGGGTTGACAGGTGGGGCTGTGCGTGCAGCGGGAGCAGCCAACTCAATGGGATCATTTACACTCAGGTCCTTCAACTCAATCAGCTCACATTTAGACATACTGTCCCTGATGGAGACTCTGACATGTCAAGTGAACCCTTGCTGTCCATGAGCATGAGCCAGTATGGGTGTACACCCGGCAGTGAGAGGAGACAGCATTAGTATGTGCACCGTTGCATACTTAATGAGGATGTGATGAACGTGGTGCTCGGGTTAAATGTACAGGTCGGTCCAGATTGGTGTGATGTGAAGAGGAATGGGTGGCTGCTAAATCCTTCTGAGCTGCAAGACAGTTTAAAATCATACAGAAGTACAATACAATTAAGACATGTATGGATCAGTTTAACATAAAAAAGTCATCAGCATGTTTAAATCAGTTGAAGTAGAACATTCGGTAGCACTTTATAATAAGTAGACACTTTTTAGCATACTGGTTAGTTAAGTATTAGTTAAGTATGTTCTGTAACTGAGACTTCTGCTAGTGGCTCAAAGCTAGCAGAAGTCTCAGTTATCTTCTCAACAGAAAAGGGCAAGCTAGCCATAGAGCTAGCCATAGCTAGCATAATCAATAATATGTAGCTATCTGCCAACATACTATGGAACACTTTTGCCCAGCGCCATCATATTAATGTTCTTTATCACTTTGTGTTGTGTCTATTTCCCTTTTCTGTTGAGAAGATAACTGAGACTTCTGCTAGCTTTGAGCCACTGCAGGGACTCAAAGCTAGCAGAAGTCTCAGTTACAGAACATACTTAACTAATACTTAACTAACCAGTAGTAACTACTGAATTAATGAGTAGTAACTACTGAATTCATCATGACATGTATTAATGCTTTGTAAAGCATAAATAGTCTACACTTTAGATTGTCACAGAACATGCTTAACTAATACTTAACTAATGAGTAGTAACTACTGAACTAATAACTACCTGATTTCATCATGAATGCCAGCATTTTTTTTTATCATTTACTAACACTTTACAAATGATCTTATTAATCATCTATAAGTCATGAATACTTCATTTACAAATGGGGAATTCATCATTTATAAAGTATGAAACCATAGCTTATTAATCAAGAATGAAACATTTATAACTGTGTTTATGAATGAGTTACTAATGAGTATTCATGTTGGAATAATGCTTTATAAATGATTAATTCATTGTTTATTCATGCTTATAATGCTAAAAAGTGTCTACTTATTATAAAGTGCTACCGAACATTCTTATTGTTAAGATCAACACATTCGGTCATCATGTCATCAGGATCACACTGTCGACGCTGTTTTGGGTTATGGGCTTCATAAATTGAAAAACAAGAGATTAACCTCTGTTATTTGATGCCAGATATGATTATAATAAAATATGGGACACGATGACTACTATAATCCTGTGGAATCCTGTAACAACTCATACTGTTTTTTTGTGTGTGACACTGAAAAAAATTATAGTGGGCCAGCACCATTTCATTCATTAAACTCAGAAAGTACAGAACTGATATTATTTAAGAAATTTATGGAAACACAATGGAAGTAAAAAAAAAAAACAGCCTTAGTTTAAACTTGTTTAAATATACATAATATTGTGTATGCTGCATCAACGCTATATGCTCAGTTTGTGGCACACAGTGGAGGCATTTGCACTCATGTACTGTACATATTTAAATTACTTGCACTTCACTTGAGTATTTATATGTTATGCTACTTCATACATCTTCTACGCTGTGTTCGCAAGATACATATTTCTACATTTCCTTCAGTTTCAGATTGAGATTAGATACTGAAAACATAAAAAATATATTGGTAAAGTATATGACGCATTGTTGTACATTAAAGTATGCAGCAGTGTATGAAATGACCTTCACCCACTACAACATTAATAATACTGTTTATACGTTAATGAATCAGTGATGATAAATCACAATAATTAATAAAACATATGATAACACTGACAGGAGTCATTCTGCTGCACAATGCCGTGATACTTGTGTATTTTTACGTAAGGAAGACTTATTTTTACATTGAGATATTGCTACTTCAAGAATGCCTCTTCCACTTCTTGTGCAGGGATTGCTAAGCAATCACTGACAGCGGTTTAACTACATTCCTCTGTGATGTCACGGCGAGGAAATGTCCACAGGTGCATCAGAAACTTAGTTTCGTGAGTTTCTCTGTGGAGCTGGATTGTGACTTGAATAAGAACAACCCGGGGCTCTATCTGCCAAGTGGGTCACCACACGGCGCAATTATCCACACAGGGCAACAATGTCGCCTTTACTGGATCATCCATGCAGACTCTGCTGGTTTCGTCATGAACTACTGTAATGTGAAACTATAAGCCCAATAAAGTAATGCTTCGACCTATAAAGTTTCCGAGTATTCGTCTTGAATCTGCATGTGTCATATGTTGCAGGGTGCAGCCCAGTCTGTAACGGGACAGCCCGGCAAACAGCCCGGTTGAATCCTGTCCGAAACGAGACGACACGATCAGTGACACCCGAATCAATGATCGGATTCGCTGACAGACAAAACGTTGAAAAAAGGACCTTACCTCGTTTAAATCACCATCGCCACTTATCGCAGAGGAGATTTGGAGAGTGAACGCAGTTTGTCGTTCGTATTAACACCGAGCTGTCCCTCTTCCTTCGCACGCACTTCAGTTTGCGCATGCATATTGTGAGTGCGGGATTACTTTCTAATCCCGCACAGTAGGCTATGTGTATTAAACCATGAGGGGAGGCACCACAGGAAGAGCCCGCTCTGTTCTCACACACTACACTACTGCATGTATACAGTGATGGAGTGGTCCATAGAAAGGTTTACACTAAACATGAATTGTAGTTTTCTGGTTATAATTTATAATATGGCATCTATATATATATTGAGAGTTTGTTCATGGTGAATAGATAATGTTCTTATGATTTGAAGATCATTAATAAACCATTAATAAAAACAACGTTTATAATAACTTTTAGAACTGCTTTAGGGTTTATCAGAATCTATTAAGAATAATTATAACTGTATTATTACAATGCCAATGTGATCTCTCTCTCTCTCTCTCTCTCTCTCTCTCTCTATATATATATATATATATATATATATATATATATATATATATATATATATATATATATATCTTTCCGACCGTTAGTCACTGTAATGTGTTTGATTTTCTAATGAATGACACTATTGATCAATGTGAAACTCAGGGAGGAAGTCAGTTTGGAATGAATAGACTGTTTAATGTTTAATTAAAGGGCCATTTGGAAATCCCTCAATAAGGAAAAAGCCTCCAGGCTTAAATATGGGGACAGATGACGAAGAGCCCTTCTTATCCCTCTCAAGCCAATACGTTGGAATACCATGTGCCATACACAACCACCAATTTTCTTATTTTCTTCAATGAGTTGATTCAGTCTTTGTAGAGCGAGAAAGAACAGACCCTGTGACAGAGAGTGAATTTAAAATAAATCTTTTGTGAGCTAAACAAATTGTTGTATGTGATGTTGTGTCCACTGAGTCATGTGCAGGACAACTCTCATTCCTTGATTTTTCGGAGTGGCTCCTCCATCAGGCTTCCAGACTATACGTTCCGAAGAAGTAGCATCGCTGGCAGCCCAGATCTTTATTCAAGAAGACCATTACATTTCACAATGTTTTTGTATCCATATTTCTTTACTTGCTGGCTGATGACGGGTTGGTCCTGGGGCTCATCTTCATTTTGGAACTAGCTGAGGTCAGAGCATAGAACCCTGAGGTCAGAGCATAGAACCTGAGGTCAGAGCATAGAACCTTGAGGTCAGAGTATAGAACCCTGAGGCCAGAGTATAGAACCCCGAGGCCAGAGCATAGAACCTTGAGGTCAGAGCATAGAGCCCCGAGGTCAGAGCATGGAACCTTGCGGTCAGAATATAGAACACTGAGGTTAGATCATAGAACTCTGAGGTCAGAGCATAGAACCCTGAGATCAGATCATCCACATTTCTTCACTTGCTAGCTGCTGACGGGTTGGTCCTGGTGCTCATCTTCATTTTGGAACGAGCTGATGGTCAATCTCACCCTCTTCTTCAAAGTTACTGTCAGACTTTTCAAAAATGTGATCCTCACATTCTGAAACCTCTTCATCATCATCATCATCATCATCATCATCATCATCATCATCATCATCATCATCATCATCATCATCATCATCAACAGCTTCTCTCTTCCAAAATCAGGATCTTTTGGCCACCTTGATCAGTTGTGATAAGAAACCACACGGGCAAAGCTATATGTATTGTGTCCCGGCCCCAATTTGCAGCTGGGATGGAGTATGAGCAAATACAGATTGGTTCCTGCAACACAGAGGGTAAAATGAGCTGGAAAGTTACAGTGTGTGGACATTGAACATGTGTTTTAAAATATGTGTAAAATGAGCCAAGGCCAATGGCCTGAGTTTGAAAAAATAATGAATCATTTATTTTTTGTTGATTAAAAATGAACACAGACCCGAACACAACACAAGGGTTAATACATCAATAATAATGATCCAATATTAACGGGTCAACAGTACTGACAGCAACCACTCAACTTATTTTTGATACTTTTAGAGCTTTTTGTTGCTAACTTGTGAATATTTACTTTAGTGACATTTTTAATGCAACTTACTTGGAATGGAGTATTTTGCTGTGGTATTGTTACTTTGAGTTGAGTAAATAATTTGAATATTTCATCCACCACTGTTTAAAAGTCAATAAAATAGAGTAAAAATTAATGCATTACTCTGAGCCCGAGTCGCATATCAACTGGAGTTCATATGTGAGTAAGGAGTTATTCTAGCCTACTACTTATAATTGTTATGTTATATAGAATGCCATCATCTGGACAACACGTGCCTGAGTAATGAGTATTGGTCACAACAGGAACCTGCATCGCACACAATTAACAAAAACATAAGCACGAAGAGACCAAATTACACTGTATCTGGTGATCATAATCATGTGTCAATAATATATAATGTGTGTGACAGAGCGGGATGTCCTGAATGAGCATGTTGTTGTTTGTTTGCTTTGTATGCCCAGTATGGGCCGGCCCTGCAGAGTCACAAGCTTATGAGAGAGTAATTGGAGCACAACTGACCACTGAATGTTGGATGTGAAATGGGTGGTCATGGCCGAGACATCACACCAGCACCAGCCGGCTCAAACCAACAACACACACTCAAACTGTGGTAGTTTGACTGCACACTTTTGGGATTTTTAGAGTTGGGACTTCAAATGCCATAGTAATGGACACAACTTTCTTTGCAACTATGTGCCTGCAGCTCCAGACTTGATGCAACCAGAAAAGAAGAAAAAAATGCATACATGGGAATGAAATCTTCCCAGGAGGAATCCACGTCAGCCAGGCGCGGGTGCATCAAGTTCACCGGAGTTCACCAGTTTAACCACAGGAGACTTCCGGATATTCCCAGTTCAGAGTAAAAGCGGAATAACAATTTGGACAAAGTTAACTATTAATTTGTATTAAAAAAGATGTGGACTCACTTCTACAAATCCTCTTATTCTACAATAAAACACCGGAATAATCTTCGCTGGGCTGTGTGAGGGCTGTGATGTAATGGTGTATTTCCCACATGTTTAATCTGAAAGTGCCACCTCAATGTTGTCCCTAAAAACAAAACTCCCATTATGTATGTATTGTTAAATAGTAATACAAAGGTCTGTGTGAAGTTTAAAAGGCCATACAAACCCGCACAGGTTTTGTATGGCTGTATAGTCTTCTGCTCAGGTTGACGTTTGTTGAATGGACGGTGGATCTGCAAGAAAACGCTTTATTCTGAAAACAACTAACCGGATGTTTTATTATTTTCTGTCCAGCAAAGTTACCCATAGAAGCACATTGGACTTCATTGACAGATATAACGTTATCTGAATCTTCAAGTTACCGCCATGAGACACTTATCTGTATATGTAGGATTCTGCTATTAAAGTCCCGTCTTCTATCCTGAAAAGCAACAATACTTGAGCACGAGGAGGTCACGGAAACGTTTCATTAATTACCACTTCCGCTTCTGTTTGGCTAAAACCAAAGTTCATTTCAGGCGACAACCTGGTGTTGTTGTTGGTCGATTGCTGTTGAACTGCCCACGTCCACATGCGTTGTGTTTAATATGGTCCACAACACAGAGACCGGGTCTGAGCTTCGGGTCTACGGTTGGACCAGAACCGCTTCCGCAGTTCTGTCCCACTCCCTCTGCGTCGTCTTCACGGTGTTCATCGCAGTTCTGTCCCGACCGGGTACAAGTGAGTGCTCTTTGTATGCAAACATCTGGTACATGGTAGTTTGTTACTTGTTGGAATACCATTTGTCAATTTGATTTGTTTCTTTGTTTGTTTGATCCGTTTGTTTTATTTTAGGTTTGTTTTCATGGCATCCTTTCTTCATGACACTAGCAGTAAGTTGAAAGCTTTTATCATAAATATTTCTCATATGTTGATAATTTAAGTCAATTTGAATATGTACATTGTGATGGACATTCTATATTTTAAAGACAATTCAACAATGACAATGATGGTGAGAAGCATCCCCATTTTATGTATTTATTCATTCCTTTTCCCAATAGTTCTCCTTCTTCATGACAGAAGCCATCCTTCTTTTCTCCCCCCATGGCTCCCTGTTGAAAAAGTTCCCACACAAGACAAAAGGTTGTGTTCACTGGATCCTGCAGGGCCTGTGTGTGTCCTGTGCAGTCCTGGGTCTGGCAGCCATCTCTTACAACAAACACCTGAATGGTAAACCCCACTTCACCTCGTGGCACGGTCTGCTGGGCCTGCTCACGGTGTGTGTGGTGGGGCTGCAGTCTCTGGCAGCCGCGCCTCTCATCTACCACTCCCTGGCCAAAGGCTGGTCCCTGGCCAAACTCAAACGCTACCATGCAGCAACTGGACTTGTCACATACCTGCTGGGCAGTGCCAGCCTGCTCCTCGGGCTCCGCTCTGCCTGGTTTACTGGATCAGTCGGGGAATACACCTGGTACCTGTCAGCGCTCTGCTGTGCTCTCAATGCCCTCATCATAATGAACCAAGTCAGCAGTGCATACACTGCTAAGAAACGCCTGCAGTCCTGACTGAAGACACTGTGCTGACACTCAAAACACTCACTGATTACTTATGCAAGGTTTGTGGCATAGATTTCATTAGTCAAATACAATCAGTTATAAGGGAACTGATGACTGCAGCAGCACACATCGTTCAAGGTTATGAAGCACCAGCGCCACATGTGGATAATTCATTTTTTTTTTCTTTTTTTTTTTTATGGAATACACAAACATTGAGAACACTTGAGGTCATATCTTAGTTTTTTTTCCCCAAGGATTTCTTTCTATTTACTTTCTCAGTAAAAATGACAAACTGGGATTTAGTTTTTGACCAAATGCTACCAAAATGAATGACATTCCTATTGGCCACAGCTCTTAATTAAACTGTTGAACATGGTAAACCTTGTACATGATATAAATTAGTATAGCATTTTACAAAGCAGTGAGCTGCTAAAATGCCTGTAATTGAATAAATTACATCAATGGAAACAAAGCGGTTTATATTCTCTCTTGCAAACTTTGCAGTGTGAAGGGTTTGGCCGTTTTTAGATCATAGTGGGAGATACAATTTGCAGAAAGTACTATTAAAGTAAATACTATTTATTCAGGACTAAAATTCTTCCCATTGCCCTGAATTTATGAACTATTGTACCTCAGGTAGCTTATTATCCTGTCTTTTGACTATTTATGATGCCTTTCATTACTTGTGTAAGCAGCTTTTTAAGAGATAAAACACACTGAAGATATGTCGTAAATTAAAAGCATTTGTAAGTAATTCACAATGCAATAGAAGAGTGTTTTATTGTTAAAATAACATTGATAACACAGTCATATTCTGCTTCGAGCTAGGCTGCATGTACGAAATTCTTACTGAATCAGCCGTCAATGGGTCAAAGTGAACAAAACGTTAAAAAATGTAATTACAAAAAAGAATGTATTTTCCATTATAAATAAATAAATTTTGGACGTTTACATTGAAATAAGGGAAACAACTGCCAATACGAAGTTATAAAAAACATTTAAAAAAACAAATATTTTCATGAAACACAAAAATGCATTTGACATGTAATTGACAAGAAATGGCAGACAGGTTTCGTTTTATACAGTGATGATTCCCAAGATTCAAATGTGAAATGTTTCCAACGAATCAAAAAGACTGAGAACAAAGACATGGCGTCAATAAACTGTACCCCGTACAGTTCACAAGCAGATATGCTCCTTTTTTAAAAGTCCCAACTCTACCTTCAAATCTGAAACAAACCATCACAAGTTCCCAAAACATGTTGAAGAAAACTTCTATCATCCTTGATATAAATGAAGCACCGGGAACAACATCAGGGAAAGAGGCAGTAGTAACAAAAAGTGAACAGCGGGAGCTAAATGTAACTTCATAGGGAATCTGTTGCCTCAGGTTATTCAGTGTTTCCTAAAGGCCAACAACCACTGGGTCTAGCCTATGTCACAGACGAAGGAGAAGGGCTTTCCTAAATCTACGTACCTTGAGTTGTCATCACAACAGAAACACAAAGCTACTCCCTAAAGCACCGCAGACCGACACTAACGACAGAAGCTACTTACACTGCACTGCTTTTAAAGACGCACCTCTGTGAAAAGCTACCACACGATGGCACTGTCAGTTTGGTAAGGCCACCGCACCACCTGACCTCGTTCTGCAACAGTCACAGAGGGCTGATGTGAAACGTTCACTATCTGCTTTGATGGTTGGTGGCTACATTGACTGAAGGTTTTAGACACTCAGGCTGCATGAATGCAATGTTTCCTACAGTTTAGGTAATATTTGTTCTCAGCAAGGTTCTGAAAATAACCCATAAGAAAATTAGGATGATCAAATCTACATGTAGGGTGTAGGCTGTTTGATGGAGGGGACACTTGAGTAAAAACTGCAACAAAAAAGGCAAATGAGCAAGCAACATAAAAATTAGCTTTCTTCTCCCTTTGGCTTCCACACTTGCTGCTTTTCATCACAATGCTGAATCTGCCCTACACCGGTTTTGAGTTTCACACCGACTGTCTAAATGCTCAGTAGTTCTTCCAACAGATTTGTAAAAAGGATGTACTAAGATAAATGCTCAAGACTCAAGACCCCTTTGTGTTATTTAAGGCTAAAAATGAAAGAACACAGTCCGAAACCTCGTCCCAGCCCCTGTGTTATCAAAGGCTAACATGAAAGTACATTCATTTTAGTTTTAGGGGGGGGGGGTAAATTATAAAATTTAACATCAATTTGTTTCCCTAGCATCAATGCAAGAGCGTGTTTATCATCATGATAGTCACTAATAATAAACCATCTCCCTCTAACAAAAAAAAAAAAATTCTACACACTGCACAGTATTGACTTGCAATATAAACAACGGTAATGACGCTATTTACAAAGTATCCACATGTTCAGTTATAGTATCACATATATCCTCTCAATAGGGGATGCTACAATGTCTATCAAATTGCTAAAGACTAAAATATGCTCTGAAAGCCTAAGATTTCTGTTAAAGATATAAGCCTCAAAGGATTTTTCACTAAGTATATTGTCAAGTGGATTTTGACAAATATTAACACCACGTTCTGGAGCCACCATGAGTTATTTATTGTACTATGTTGCCTTCCAGTATTTAGTAGAAAACAAGAAAAAGGAGTAGATTACTGTTCAGCAGGTGAGTACTGCTAATAAGTCAAACAGTAGGTCAAATTGTTGTTTGTACTAGACAGTTTCACATTGATATGTTATGATAAGACAATCCAACAAGAAGCAGTTATCACACTATTCTATTTGAATTCAGGGGAAATAAAACTAACAGCACTGGGGGGGGGGGGGGGGGGCCTTGCTTTAATGTATAGCAGTGGAGGCTGTGCTTAGAAAGCACCCGAAAGATTCAGCTGGTCCCCGAACGACAGTTGTCTCTTCGACTGTTCTGATGCTCCAGCTGAACAACTCTGGGATATTCAGCATAAGGATTTGTTACTCTTACTTTGTAAAGTCATTAAGGTACAAGTTGATTCTCTCATTTGCAGGCAAGAGTGTGTGTGTGAGTGTGTATAGTTTAATGAGACCATTAGGAATGGGGAATGGGAATGCAGCTAAATTTAGGAATAGCAAGGCTAAAACACATTTAACTGACTAGTTGTTTCTAGCTTCATAAAAATAAAAAAGTGATTGTTTAGTTCCTTAGGACACTTTTTTTCTCTTGTCTCTACTTTCATTCTGATGTGCTCACATATTCAGAATGTCACAATGCATCTGACAATCAATCATCAGTTTATAGGTTGGAGTAGATGTTGTAACATAATCCATTTAGTTCATTTCATAACAGTGTAATCATTCCCATCCCTAATTTATGTTTGCCATGATTGATCAAACTGCCCCTCTACTGCCCGGTCACCTCTATAACGTCGTCATCAGAACTACTGTCGCCGTTCTCTGTACTCTGATGCATGTCCAGCTGAGTCAGAGCTGTTCCCAACAGGCTGGAAGTGGGATTGTTGAAATGGGAGAGGAAATTGGATGTAGTAGAGCTGGAGTTAGGCGTGGGGAATCCCCCCGACCCAGAGAGGAGAGGGGTAGGGAACATCCTCGCCTCAGAGAGCAGTGACTGACTGTAGTTGAGCGGGAAGCCAGATGAAAGCATTCCAGCCATGTTGGGATTCATCAAGTACGGAGGCAGAGACCCGGACACCAGGGAGGAAGACGTGGCTGCCGAGGGTGCAGATGCCATCGGGAGAACAGTTGACAGAGAGGACGAGGAGGGGGTGGGAAGGTGTCCGTTTCCTGTGGCAGACTGTCTCAGTAGGTCTGAGCCTGCAGAGGGGAACATGGTCTGTAGGTCAGCCAGGGTTTGTCCTGTGGTCTGAAGGAATGACGATCCACCGCTACCACCCATCAGGAGTGGATGACTCATGTGACCTATGTTCCCCAGTAGGGAGGAGGAGTTCAGACCCACGGGGGGGAAATTGAGCCCACTGGAGCCCATGGATAGTCCAGGGAAACGTGCTGCAGCAGAAGTGCGTTTGCCTCCTATTTGTGTGTTGCCCTGGCTTTCAGTACTCCGGCGCTTGCTGCCACGCATCTCTAGAGCCGAGCTCAAGAGGTCATCACTGAGCTGCCTATTGAGATCACCGGTCAGATTGTTTTGTGAACTGCCTTCATTCCCTCCTGCTGTTATAGCCAACATTTCGGACGGTGATGGCAATTCATTCCCCATGCCAGCGGTGGCGTCACTTGTGGATGAAGCGTAGCGGCTGAGCTCTCTGAGAATCTCAGAGCTTAAGGGAGAGGAGGGCCGCTGCTCCCCGTTGGGGGAACCCTGCTGTTGATCCGCAGGCGATGAACAGCCATTACTGAGTGGATGGATCAGGGAACCCTGGGTGTCTGTGGCGGAGAGAGAAAGGCAATCGTGAAATGTCAGGAGACAATGTCTCGGTCTCTGAATAATGTATGTTTGAAAAGGTCAATCCTGGAAATAAGATGGTGAAGCCAAATATGTCCTTGATGTACAAATATTATAGAAGTTAATAACCGACAGTAATTCCTTAGTGTTTCGTCCTCTAAAACATTATGTTTAATGTACTTAGGAGTTGGATGTGTACTCAAGATTAAGTATGCCACTTCCATACAGCTGGAGGGTTGTCAGAAACCATAAAATACAGATAGTTAACATCTGTGCAGCAGAGGTTGAGGTATTCTGACAAATCCCGCCAAGTTGATGGTGACTTTCATCAGACCCTATACTACCCACATATTTTAAACTCCACATCTCCTGTTTGTAAGGCTGGCTTTTTGTAATAGTCTTTAAGTCTAAAGCCAACACTGAGATAACCCTGATGACATCACTACGACCCTGCAGAGCCACAGAAGACAGTATACCGTTTTCCCAGGTTGTATAGTTCCTTCTCATGACAAGTAAACTGAACTTTGTGTAAAAGAATATCACCCTCAGTGTTGTACGAGTGGTTGTAATACAAAACTATATAGCTGGAACCAAGATGAATAAATACGACTTTGTACCTCTTGAAGCAGCAGAGCCCCCGACGCCTGGCCTACTGAGCTTTCCAGATCGGATAGCAAAAATCCTTCCATCGTTTGTCCTAATGTAGGTACCTGTGGTGGAGAATACATGACATGACATGGCCTCGGCATTAACTCAAAATGCTTTGTATGAAGAGAGAAATTACTGCGTGGTTGCAACTACCTTTCGATCCTCTGATAACATGGATGCTCTCTCCGGCACTAATTCGAGCTTGAACATCGGTTGTGCTGTTGGCGCCTGGGATTACAATATCTGTAGATCCAGACACAATGGCAGATGTTATTGTATGGTCACTACATTTCACAAGAAATAATACATAAAATGGTTAATTCAAAATGTAACATTTCATGGTTGGTGTGGTACATTCAATGATTTAAGCATTTAAAAAAATTATACATTACCAGTTGTGGTGACAATTCTCTGCACATAAACTCCAGCTTTCTGCAGGAAGTTGACAGGCAGGCTGCCGGCAGAGCTGGAGCCAGCCATGACCATGCCAGCCTGGCGAGGCATCATGGGGATTGGGGTTGACTGGATGGGCCTGACACTTGCCACAGGCTTGTCATCTGGCCGTGCCATGGGACGCCTGGAAATATGAGGGCTGAACTCATGAGACGCTCACACACAAACATAACAGTTTTGTTTAATCTGATGGAAATGTAGAAGTTAAACTCACGTAGAGCTACAATCTCAAAGGAAGCAACACATTTAATGGTGGTTTAATTTTGGACTCCATGTTTTTGCCAGTAAGCAAGGCAGTCATATTTGAGAGTCGATTTTGTTCGTGGTGGATGCAATCGCATAGACTACTTAATATATTTGGTGGAGGGAAATGTAAATTGTAACGCATTGCATTACAGAATATCAGGAAAACGTCGCTGGTCGTCGCTGGGAAGCCAATGGTTTACATTTGAAACAAAACATTAGCATCTGTGAGCCACTATGCAAACAATTTAATTAGATACCTAAAATGAATGCAAGCTAAAATATTCTGTCTAAAACCCACCAGCCGCGTTGGTTGAATGCTGGTATGTTTGCGAGTGCCTGATCACTGGTTGGGTAGTAGGGGGCGTATGATGGACGCGAGTGGGGCACGGAGGCTCGTTTCTCTTCCTCGTAGCTCTTCTTGGCGGCTCTCTTCTCTGCTTTGGTCAGTTTCGACTCCTTCCGATCCACCAGCAGAGACTCGTGAGGAAACGGTTGCTGAGGAGACAAATGAAAAGAAGGAAATTAAATTACAGATCAACCGTCAGATTAGACTTTCCATGCAAGAAGCAGGTTGATCCTTTCCACAGACAGACTGCCCATTTCAGTTTTACTCGTTAAGCTGGGGAGATGTAAGTGTTACGAGAATTTCTATGTGGTTGAATTGAATCAAGGGATATCAGCTGAACATACGATAGACTGACAAGTCCCAGTTTAACCCTCTTCATTCTAGTCACTGAGTAGACTGACCGGCTAAAAGAAAAACAGCCACCTGAAAGATTTGCAAAATCAGAAATGCAAACACCATTGTGGTTCATTAATTATCTCGGGTGCTTTTCTGGAGTGGGAAACAAATTCCAAATCGGATGGCATATGGGGTGAAAAATGGTTCCAACAGTATTTTCTGTACCTTGGTGATGAGGTGTGGGTAAAGCTGACAAGCTTGATGCATCACGATTTCAAATTCATTCTGGGATTCCAGGGAAATTCTTTCAGGTTCCTCTTCTACAAAATGCAGCAGCGAGTCCACTTCCTTACGAGTGAAGTTCAGCACTGGGTTCAGGTCATCAACCACACGGTCTTTAAACAAACACACAGACACAACATTTTAAAAAGGTCCCATATTGTAAAACGTGAGATTATTATTATTTTTTTTTTAAATGTATTTATCATAAAGCAGGTCCAAGTCTGAAAGTATCGAAACGCCCGAAGCATTCAGAAAATGTACCCATCAAAAGCAATAAGAATAACTACATAGAAATAGTTACTCTGACGGATGGTCTTGTTTACCTATGTAGGTCATATTGAGGAATCGTTATTAAATTGAGACAGTTTAATAATAACCAGTTAAAAGTTGCTCATAGTATCGTTAAGTATATGTTTATAGTGCTTGGATAAGTGCTCAATAACAACTTCAAATGATATATTCAAGTATTATCAGTCAAATTAAGAATTTAAATAAAGTAGCTAATAATACCCGGAACTCTTCTCGAGCGCTTATTTACCCTACTTCATGAGACGGACCCCAATAGTTAATAACCGGATCGTGCAATTGAAATATGAATGCAATGTTTAACATAAAGATAGTTCACACACATGTACAAATCTCTTACCAGACATGCCCTGTTTGGAGACTTGTCTATCATAAATCTTTTTCTCCAAGGTGAAATCACAGACAAGGCGGTAAATGTAGCAGGGTTTCTTCTGGCCATAGCGGTACACCCTACACACCGCCTGCGCATCATGACATGGGTTCCACGAGGCATCAAACACGACCACACGGTTGGCCCCAATCAGATTTACCCCCAAGCAGCCCGCTCTGAAAGGAACACAGCAAATTATTGATAATATTTCTCTTAGTGAATACAGGAAGTGTGAAAAAGTATTAGAACAAAAAAAGAGCAGATACACATACCTTGTAGAAAGTAGGAAGACCCATGTTTTTTTGTTTTCTGGGTCATTAAACTGATTTATAAGTCGCTCTCTTTCTGAGGCAGATGTACTCCCATCCAGTCCTGGAGACAGACAAACATTATCATTCAACACTGAAGCACCTGAACACCCAGAAAGTGTCATGGTAATATCTTTCATTGAATACTTAAGATATTGGACATTTTTTAAAATCATGGACATTTCTATCAAATTCTTATGGGAGAAGTCCTTTTTTATATTCCGCCAAGATAAAAAGACTCATACAATATATACACAAGAACAAACATTTTTGTCAAGAACCGCAATAAATTGCAGCTAAATTGATACTAAATAAAGGCCATCAAAAGGTTTCAGTGGTGATGACAACACAGCAGAGTTGCGGTTTGGTAGAGAGACGAGAGAGAACAGGCTGGATGACTCACTGTAGTAATTGATATTGCGAACCCAGTTTTGGCTCTGGGTGTCAGAGGCGATGCCTGGCGGCATGGGTCTCTTTGATAAGAAGTCCTCAATCACCGTCAGGGTGGACAAACTTTGACTAGTAGGTAAAGGGCAGAAACCGATATGGGGTAAGTAAAGTACACCGTGGGATGAAATAAATAAAACTTATTATAAAATAAATAAAAAGTATTATGAAATAAAGGGACTCCAAGAGACTGCAGTGTTGTGGAGACTTACTCAAAGTAAAGAGTTACTATTAACAGGTCAGATGTCACAGTACTGCTGTATGTACATGTATGACTACAAACAACTATGAACTGTGTTTAATTAAAAAAGGTCATCTTTTTGGTAAACTATGAAATTCCTGCTTAGAAGAGTAACCTGGAAGAGAAGCAGAAAACCTCATAAGACGTAGGAAGATTAAAATATGAATTTCCCCCAGTTTGTAAAAACCTCTAAACGCTCTCACAACTCTGATCTAATAAGCTGAAATGCAAAGTCAGTCTACCGCTTCTCTAAGCAGCTTAATGGTGGATTTGTGTTTAACGCAATGCACGTTGGACTTACCTAAAGATCAACATCTTGTCTCTTCTTCCTGCACTCTCATCAATCAAGTGGAAGAGCAGAATCATCTTGGCAGAGTTCTCCAGAACTCCGGTGTGGTAGTTTGACATTATGCCCTTTGCCTGTAACATAGAATGTGGAGGTTGAATTAAAAGGCAGTGCATGACTCAGAGACCTCCATGTGGAGATGACGACGAAGATTACATGTCGGTATAGCAGACATATTAGCACTAAACAAAGTAGTTTCAACATTCTACATGTTTTGGCCTTGAGGTTTGAAACAAGGATCTAACAAAAAGTGGACTCTTTTAGCTGTAAAACTGATCTGTGGCGACAACAGCTTCACATGGACTGTCATGACATACCCATTCATATGTGATGACTTGATTGGCTTTTTCCTGAGAGTGATTTTGTAGTGGCAGGGCGCTGTTGACTTTGCTGTTGCTTGAGTCGGCCACTTTGGCTTTTAGGCCAGCACCCGCCGCAGGACAGCGGGGGTTACCAGCTGAAGTGAGGTCATCGAGGTCCAGGTCCTGCTCGTTGGCATGATTCTCCTTCTGCAGGGCTTCATAGAGGACATCTGGGTGATTCCAGATCTGATGGGATCCGGGGAAGAAGGAGGCTTACTTGATCAAAAATGAACCTGATTCATCAAATGCGTCACTAGAAAACAGGTTGTCTGGCCCGTCAGTATCAGAAGTTTCGACACAACAGCAAGGGAAACAGCCTCACCTTGCAGCATACACAAAAGGCTTTGAGTGGGTTTAGACCGAGCCAGCCACTGTTCCCTGCTTCTCGAAAGCGTCTCATGAACTCTGTATACAGCGCCCTCTGAACCGGAGAGAGACGCACCAAGATCACATGCTCCTCCTTGGAGGGAAGCTGGTCTCTCAGCACATCATGACCTCGTCTGTAACCCAGAAAAGCACCACAGAGAATATTGACAGGTTAGCATTGTGGTTTTTTTTCCACCATCTAAATCCAGCACTGACAGAAAGTTTACCTCTGGACAAAACCTTCCAGCAGGCTGTGCAGCACGTGGCTGCGGTAGCGCATCAAGCGGACATCTTGAGGAGTGCTGTCCACACACTGCCCGTTCAGAATGGGCCGCTCAAACATGTTGCTGAATTCCTGACGTGTGCCTAAAAAGTCAGGTCTAACAAAGTCCACCATGCACCAGTATTCAATGAGGTTGTTCTGCAACGGGTAACCGGTCAGGACTACTCTGCGCCGGGAGCGGATGTTCTTCAGAGCCTGTGATGTGCTGGCATGGCAGTTTTTGATACGATGACCTTCGTCACATATCACCACATCTGGGCCCGGCCGAGCTATTGCCCTTTCAATAACTGAAAAGACAAAGTCAAAAGAAGATTGAGGGAATTAGTCTGTAAATATAAATTACACTGTAAATTGGCTTGCATTTGTGTCTATTTACATATTCAAATGGCACATAGACAACGTCACAAAATGAGTTAGGGCAATTTAAACACATTTTTTTAAACCGCCTCCCTTAACTTTTGCTGACCTTTCATGAGTTCCTGCTGTCTATCTTCTTCATCCAGATCAATGATAATTGGTCCTGCTGGCTTCTTTGATCTCCTCTTCTTGCCCATTACAAAGCTCTTTTTCATGGACAGCAAACGGTAAATCTCATAACCCATCAGCAACACCCCTCCATCTCTGGACCACTCCTCCACAACTTTGGCCCTGGCCACCGTCGATCTGCAATACACACAGGACGACGATTAACAGCTTGAATGTTTGACAATCAATGCTTAATCTTGCACACAACATGGCATGTTACGTACTTGTGCTCATCGTTTAGAATATGAACTTTGAATGTGCGGCCCGTGACAAGTTCAGGATCAGTGTCAGGGGAAACGGCTTCTTGTGCTGGGAGCCAGAGGTTAAACTCTGTCAGCCAGTTCTGAAGTGTGTTCACCTTTTATGACGGAAGAAAAATATTTCAGAGGTTAATTGAAATCAAAATAAGATAGTGACTTCAGACAAGATTAATGTTTAGTCTACATATTTCTTTTAGCACTGTATACACTTGTATTACTCACAGGAACAATGACAAGCACAGTGTGAGCCTCAGTATTCCTCAGTAGGATGTCAGTGAAGGAAATGACCTGCAGTGTCTTGCCCAACCCCATGCTGTGAGCAAGAATGCAGCCAAAGCCACTGCTGCTCTTATACCGCTCCAGTGACTCAATGAGGTTATCATAGAGAAACCGGATTCCCCCAATCTTATAAACGAGGAGACAAATGTTTGAGATTAAACAAGTTGGACTGTGGGTTTCTGTTACAGAAGAAGGATGTTTTGAGAGTTTGAGAGAAAACAAGATTATGGGCATACCTGATGAGGTTTGACAGCCTTGGCTAGCTGTGGAGCAAGGTAAATGTCTTTCTCCTCTGCAGGGTGACTGATATTAACCAGTACTTGACCCTGGGCATCAGGCAGATTCATAGCATCGTTGATATGTGCCCCGCTGCTCTCCATTGAGGCGCCGGTGCCATCAGCATCCTCATCGGTCGACTCGCTGCTGATCTGCAGGGTGTCCTCATCCCCAGAACTAAGCTCAATTATATCTACGCCACAGGAGAAGTGAAAACAGTGTGAAATCATTTGGAGTAAAAAGGATCCTAGTTTCACATTAGTATCATATAGCTTACCATCTCTAATAGCAAGTGCAGGTAGCTTTGGGTCCACTTGTTCATCTTCGTCACCACTGCTGTCCAGACAGATCACATCCTGCTGGCTCAGGAGAGCAGGGACCAAGTGAGACACTTCCTCTAAAATTGAAGCAGTGTCGACTATTGGAGAGATGGGAAGGTATTAGGATATATAAAAGGTACCCAAAAGAGATGTCAAACTTGACTGAAAGCAGGACAGTCACCTAGCTGAGAGTCTGGGAGAGTTGAGGCTGCTGTAGGGAAGTCCTTCCTCTGCTGCTCCAAACGCTTCCTCCTGTCCATCTCCTCCTGTTGAGCCGCCTTGGTCCCAGCCTCCAGCTGATTCTCTTTCAGCAGCTTTCTGTAAGCATAATGAAAAAGTTCAGTTTTACATACCAACATTTAGCAATATACTGTACTTGAGGGAAAATATTAAACAGATAAATGTACCTGATATTCTTCCTCATGTGTATAGGCTTAGATGGCTTGGAGCCTTTTGAAGACTTAGAAGATTTAGTTGATTTCGAGGCTTTATGTTTCTTTGTTTTGCTGGAAGGTGGCTTGCTCTGGCTTGAGTTTTCTGGGCTGGGTGGAGGCTGAGAACGAGAAGAAGGTCTGGAGGGAGCCCTGGAGGATGGGCGGGACGCAGGCTGAGACAGAGACTCTGGGGACGGCTCTCCGGAGGTAGTTGAAGTGGAGTCCCTGCCATCCGGAGCAGTTTCTGTCCTGCTCTCTGCACTCGCAGGTCGTTCTTGAGAGAGAAAATAGACAATATTTCAGTTGATGTCTTCAAAGACTAGTTAACGGGCACAGATTCCTTTTCTTTATATTACAATTATCTGTGAATGCATTTGAATAATAAGAGGCACAAGGGAAGTTAATTTGTCACTCACCAACACCATCATCATCTTCGTCATCTCCGTCATTTTCATCCTCATCTTCTTCCATGTCCTCATTGTCCTCATTGTCCTCTTCCTCCTGCTCCTCATTTTCCAAATACTCTTCTTCGCTGTTAAGGCTGGGCTCCAGGTCACTTTCTGAAATGGCCTCTTCAGACATGGCGTCTTACAAGGCTCTCAATTACCTACACACCTTCATCAGGAGCCCTACAATAATAAAATACATCACATCTTAACATTTTAAAACTAAACCTAGTTATTGGACAATGAGATTGTACAACCATCTATGTCTGGTATTTTTACCTGATGAAATAATTTCACTGTTAATACATTCTGAAAATTGCCAATGACTATATTTCTGTCCATCTACTAATCGATAAAGAAGAAGAAGAAATAAATTATCCTTTATTAATCCCCTTGGGGAAATTCTTCTCTGCATTTGACCCATCCTTGGTTGGGGAGCGGTGGGCTGCCCTATGGGGCGCCCGGGGAGCAGCTGGGGGTTGTGTGTCTTGCTCAGGGACACTTCGACGTGTGAACTATGGGGGGGGACTGGGGATCGAGCCACCTTGTGGTTGCAGAACGACCACTCATCCCCCTGAGCTACAGCTGCCCCTATAAAACAATATTCTCTAACCACTACTACAATGTTTGATTTATAAACACACTGATCTGTGACCTGAGAAACCTCTTGGATTCTTAAAACTTAAACATGTCAGATACATAATCTGACTGGGGCCAGACCAGTGGGATGTTAAAGAAGAACTAGAGTGATATGACATAACTATTTGGCCCTTCTTAAAGTAAGGGACATCATTTTGGATTAATTGTTGAGCTAACTATGAACAGGCCCAATTAAAAGAGCATTCAAGTTGAGAAAAAGTCTTTCCCCATTGAGCTACTGCATTGATTTGTGTTTCCTCTTTATTTTAACTTGAATGTAACCTTGTATCTAGCCCCACTTCTTCATCTCTGCAATGATGAACCATTATGCTAAATCAAGCCCTGACTTAAAATAGGCAGAGAAGCGATATTCTTAACAAGAACATTAATTTAGGCTGGACTGCTGGTGACAAAGGCATGGACAAGTGTTTCAGAATCTCAATGAGACAAAAAAACACTGAATTCCTCAAAAATGTTCTTTGAAATATGGGAGGCTTCCTTGATGATGCTGCTGACATGTTAACAAAATAAAAAGGTCAGCATCACCAACTCTAAAGGCTTTTAACTTGGTTATGGTCCTAAGGGATTGGGACTAAAGATAATAGAAGATAGTCTGTCTTTAATCCTTTATTAAAAGACAGACCTGCTGCCTCTGAGTCCTTGTTAACTTGGCCAGATTATACAGAGAAGCAAATACTGCAAACTGCATAACCAGCTGGATGGTAAATCCATCTATACGTTTAAACAATGTTGGTGAGTTTACAGACCTGACGTTTGACAGCAAAACACTTTAACACGTATTGTATGGAAGTTAGTCCCGTTTGTGTCCATCCAAAACAGGCTATTTTTGTAAAGCTGCTACAGCCCTCATACAGTATGTTTACATTTGTATATATCAAATACAGAATGTACTGGGTCCTTATCAGTGCGGAATCTAAAATGTAATATTCATTGTTAAATATGACGTGACACATGGGAGGGATTTCGCCCAAAGGCTTTTGAGCAGAGGATGGAGGCGGCTAGCAAATAGCATGAAGCTATTTCTGCATCTTATCTATCATAATATTGTTGTTATTGTTAATTAACGTTAACATCAAATACCTGTCGTTAGTTGTCTTATTGGGCTTCCTAACCGAATGCAAATAAATGGTAATGTTTCTGAGGTCGAGTCCGCAGACCAATATGCTCGCCAATTACACAACAATGAACGCAAACCCAAACGCTAATATCACATTACTGTTGAACTAAACATTGTCCGTTAGTGGCAGCAAAACAGGACGGCTGGTTGTATCTTGGGCTAAAAAAAAAAAATAGCTTTCCTTATCGATCAGACTGTTTTATGGGCTGTCGTCACCAGATAATAATCTTGTATTGTTCAACGTTAGGTGTAACGTTCACGTAGCTAATGCTAGCCTGCACTACAACAAGGCTAACGCTGTCGGTTAGGTAAGACGCGCCAGTTTAACTCAAACATCGGGCTGCTCTGTTGTTGGATCTTACCTTGGATGCAACTTTGCTGTACTCTTCAAGGAACCGCTCTTGCGTACAACAACCGACCAATTAATTTGCCCAGGACGTTAACTGTGAAAATTCAACTGATAAACGTTGCTAATTGTCAATTTTTTCCAGTGTAACCATAAATACCGTCCCCATACACGTAGCTCCGAGTGAGGTTCCGGGACTGAAAAAGCCTGTTAACGAATAAAATAAAATAAAATAAACGTTTTAAATGTTTGCAACACTTCAAGTTCGAATTATGTAAATTATTTTAGTAAATATCCTCTTCCCAATCAGTATTATTTTTAATCATGTAGCGTTACATTCATACAAAACAAAAAACGTAAAAAAGAGGATTTGAATATCATATTGTACATTAAATGTCCATACTGGTATTATGCTTATTCAATATTTGCAAGTTCTGAAAATACTGTAGAGCTGGATTTTATGTCCATGAGTGCGACAAATAATGACATCCACCGAATCTTAACCTTTATTATAATTAGTATTTCAACTTTGTCATCATTTAGAGTTTTCCGGGTTATTGATTTACATGTATGTTATCAGCATTTAATTAAAGAAAAGGTGCACCTAACCTATGAATGTATTGATTGCCTGATTTATTGATTGTTTTGGTCTTAGTTCTGACAACCGGAAGTTGGAGAGAGGACGGGTTTTTGCGATCCCCTGTCGTTTCTTGATGACGTAGTTTGTAGGCGGCCAATTCTGTCTATTGTGTTTATCTTGAGCTCTCCAGAGTTGTCTCGTGAATGGATACAGCATTATCGTTTAAGATTATTACACCTCTTTCGGACATGGACTGGAACACATCTTAAAGATTAGTCAGCTTTGTTCGAAAATGCGAAAATGAACAAAGGGTGGCTCGAGCTCGAGAGTGATCCAGGTGAGACAATTCGACAAACAACACAGCTAACGTTCACCATCGTTAGCTTCCACACACACATCCAGATGGACAGTTTAGCTTTCTAAGCAGCTTGACGTATTAAGCGTATAAAAGTAACTGCAATGCAATTCAAGATTGAAATACGGTGAACAAGAATAAACAAAAAGTTGATGGAGCGAGTAACCAAAGGCAAAATATGAGGAGGGGTATTGGCTAAAATATTAACGTTAATCTGGTCATTCATGGTGTTTTCTGGTGTATTCTATGTTATTCAACCATACATACAATTTTGATAATTTCAGGACTCTTCACTTTGCTGGTTGAAGATTTTGGTGAGTAACTTTTGCACTTTTACAGAAGCCAAAGCCTGTCTTGGATCTAATAAAGCCAATTAAAATGTCTGTTGTGTGTGTTCTGTAGGTATCAAAGGTGTTCAAGTAGAGGAAATCTATGATCTGCAAAGCAAATGCCAAAGGTATGTAATTTTTAACCAATGTAAGTCTGTTTGGTGAACAATAATTGCGAGTAAATCAATAATGAAACTCTCTGGCAGGTAATGTCAGTTAATGCCATCCAAACTCATAGCTGAATATACACAGTGTTCATTTGCTTACACCTTGTTTGACTGTATAATCAACATTATTTTTTTCTAGCCCTGTCTATGGCTTCATCTTCTTGTTCAAGTGGATTGAGGAACGTCGATCCAGGAGGAAAGTCAACACTTTGGTGGATGAGACTTCTGTCATTGACGAGGAAATTGTAAATGATATGTTCTTTGCTCATCAGGTAAGTGTTAATGTGATCATAGACTTTGGCAGTTATTGTAGTTATTGATGTGAAATAATGTGAAGTATTTTGATTACTGAGCAACTGATCTGTGTTTGAAGTCATACCACCTTTCGCTGATTTCTTATCAGCTGTCATGTTATCAGTATTAGATTCCATTCCATTAGATTAGATGTTCTTTCCTGTCATCTAAGGGAAATACATTTTTGCAATAGTACTGTCATAAAGTAAATACGCTACTCCTGAGCAAATTTCATTCATACTCAAAAGCCATTTTAACATCACACTAGATAACTATTGTTTTAGTATTTAAGTATTTTTCATTCAAGTTGCAAAACCAATGACAAATGTCATTCATATCATATCTGGTCTCAAAGTAATTTGCGAAAATTATTTTGACTATTAGCCACAGGTATTCATTTTATACTGTATGCAATTTTGAAAAGCCAGCAAATTGTGGTACCAGTCATTTTTGTGTGTTTTCACATAATATATATTGCAATAATGTGTACATTAATATCTCAAATAAAAAAATCTGAAAATGTTCTTATGATGAATTATTATTAATCAACTATCAATCAAGTCTGCACAATATATGAAACCAATGATCAATGTATTCAGTATTAATGAAAGGACAGACTAAGTATAGCAGTTATATCCTAACATATATGGAACTTTAAAAATGTAGAGATCGATTCCACCATACAAAATAGAAGTCATAAGATATTTTTTTCTTCTGCTTCCAGCACTTAAAAATCATGTCTTGTAATAATGCTGAAAGAAACACATTTGATAAAATGCATATTCTAACTCTGACTTGTGTTTATGCTGTCATTTTTGTGTCTAGCTTATACCAAATTCATGTGCAACCCACGCTTTGTTGAGTGTGCTTCTGAACTGCAGTGGCGTTGAGCTCGGCATCACCCTTAGTCGCATGAAGGCTTTCACAAAAGGCTTTAGTCCAGAGGTAAGATGTTTCTCACACTCACTCATGTATCTGTGTTATGGGAAGTGTAATTTAATAGTGTGCTTTATACATTTTTCATTTGAAAATCAGTTCTCAGATTTATTTTTGCTTTGGTTGTTAGTCTAAGAAATGATTGGAAGTTTGACCAAACGTAATAGGTGCTGGTTAGATAAGGTAATGAGAATCTATATTTCGCAAAACAAAATTAAATATAAAGAACAGACAATGGTCAACAGTCAAATCAGGAGTTTTTCATTTGTATGAACGGTCATTATCTATCTATCTATCTATCTATCTATCTATCTATCTATCTATCTATCTATCTATCTATCTATCTATCTATCTATCTATCTATCTATCTATCTATCTATCTATCTATCTATCTATCTATCTATCTATCTATCTATCTATCTATCTATCTATCTATCTATCTATCTATCTATCTATCTATCTCAACAGATCACATCTCTCTCCCTCCTGCTTCCCAATGTCATGTTTAACTTTTGATTTGTATGTACTTTTCAGAGTAAAGGTTACGCAATAGGAAATGCCCCAGAGCTTGCCAGAGCACATAACAGCCACGCCAGGTAGGTTACAGTCAGTGGTTCCTTTTGAAAAATGTCTCATGTCTCTGTGAAAAAGAAGTCCAATATTATTGGTCTACTATACTGTGAGAGATGTCAGGCTTTGTGCCTTCATCAGTTTCTTAAGCTCTCTTTCTGTGTTACTATGGAGACCGGAGCCCAGGCACCTGCCGGAGAAACAGAATGGGATCAGTGCAGTGCGAACTATGGAGGCATTCCACTTTGTGAGCTATGTGCCCATCAAAGACCGCCTCTTTGAGCTCGATGGACTCAAGGCGTACCCCATTGACCACGGTAGGAGTACACACTGACAAAAAAATACAGCCCTGTTCTTTTCACTGATTTGTAGTATTTTGGCTGGCATGGAATTACTGACAGTTGGCGTAAACGCTATGCCTATGTTGACAATAGGTTTGTAAATAAAGTATAATATTTTACTCTATTTCAGGGCCTTGGGGTGAGGAGGAGGAATGGACCGATAAAGCTCGGCGGGTTATCATGGAGAGGATTGGACTGGCCACTGCTGGGTGAGTCCTGAGACAGTTAGCTCACGCAGCGATAGTTCACCTCCTACTTCTTCTCATGCTGTTCTCCTGCTCTTTTTCAGGGAGCCGTACCATGACATTCGCTTCAACCTCATGGCAGTGGTGCCTGACCGCAGGATGAAGTACGAGTCCAAACTTGAAATTCTAAAGAGGAATCGACAGACTGTTCTGGAGGGTCTTCAGAAGGTCAGGAACTACTATACATTTCCTCACCTGAAATAAAATACAAATGGATGAATTGTTATGACCTTTGCTGCAGCATGGCATAGTTGATGCTTGTGTTTATGTCCTAATGTGGTATTGCTATTGAATATCGTTTGTATGTTGTCATGCCTTCAGATGATCCGGCTCACTCAGCCCGAGCTTGTCCACGACAAGAAGCAGCAGGAGTCTTCCTCCGTTGATGATAAAACCATTGTGATCAAGAAAGAGGCAGATGTGGAGCCAGTTACATCCCAGAGGGCTGATTTAGGTACTTTAAGTTGGCTTTATTTCCCCAGCCTTTGTTCAAATACATCTTGTAAACATTTTCCTGAAATACACCGACTCTAATCTAATATTCCATTCAGTGGATGAGTCTGGAGGTCAGTCTAAGGATGCCTCAGGAAAAGCTAAGATCCCTGGCAAACCACCAGTCCCCACAGGAGGAGGTCCCCAGCAAGTCACCAGTCCCAACCCCATTGTTCAGCGGCTGCCGGCCTTCCTGGACAACCACAACTATGCCAAGTCTCCAATGCAGGTAACGTCAGAAGTAAATATCCTGGTTTAGAAAAGTATTTTGGTTGTATTTAGTGTGTGTTCTGCAGTTTCTTCACCAATTTTGGCCTGAAAAGATCTTTGTTAGAGGTGCTGGTTGTATTTTACAAAATGCAAATCAACTATACTGTTAATTAAAAGTCCCTTTGTATCTGATTAACAGGAAGAGGAGGATCTTGCTGCTGTAGTTGGACGCTCTCGAGTGGCAGTGCCGCCCAAACCCCAATACTCCGACGATGAAGCTGATTATGAGGATGAGGAAGAGGTAGTAACTGGTGCTGCAGCCACATCCAACAGGTTAGCATCGTAATGTATATAAAGGTATAATTTCTTTCTATGTTTATGACCTGACTGAAGACAGCTAAAGCTCTTTAGAATCTTTTTCGATTTTGCTCTTAATTTTGAATTTGTTGTCATTTAGGTTTAGACGGAAGGCAAGTCTGCGATCACGACCAGTGCGGACAGGGACTGGAATGGAGAGCCAGATTGCGCTCACTGTATTGGCTGAGAAACTGAAGAAGGAAGCTCAAAGGAAAGATGCCCTAAATACACCCCTTTCTGTACGCACAGAAGGGCGCACAGGAGGCATTTGCATCACATCTGCGTCCCAGCCTTCCCCCACACCCAGCAACGAAAGCACTGACACGGCCTCTGAGATCGGCAGCGCCTTCAACTCCCCGCTACGCTCACCCGCGCGCTCCCAGGCTGCCACCCGCCCATCCAGTCCAGTTGCATCCCATCTGTCTCGTGTGCTGTTTGGAGAAGATGAGATGCTCAGACTAGACTCCAGACATAACCGCGCTGTAAGAGAACTGGGTCCCTCTGTCAGCGCAGCCTTGTTACACCTGCAGGAGGATGGCGTCATCTATGCTCTCCCTCCATCTGGTGAGTACCGAGGTCGTTACAATATTCTGTGTTATTTACAAAGGTGATTTTAAAAGTCTTAGAATTTTAGTTTATAACTTGATAATCACAGAACAGTCAGAGCTTATTAATCATCATAGACAATAGGCGTAAACAGGACCTTTTTAATGTGAATAACATACACTCGTATTAATGGATTGTCTGAGTCTAGCTCATTCTGATAGTTTGCTACTTTATCTCTTCTCTGTACGGTAGATTTGGCTGCAGATGGCACAAAGCGGCCTTGCACTCTTGAGAAGATAAAAGACCTCTCAGCAGCAGAGAAGGAAGGCGTGAATGAGGGAGATGAGGGACCGTCTGTAGAGATGAAACAAGAGGAGAGCAAAGATGGAGCAGAGGTGAAGCCTAGCAAGGAAAAGCTCAATGCTTCAGAAACAACGGCCGACATCAAGCCCCCTGGGGAAAAGTACTCTCCCAAAGTAAGTCCATGGATGCCTTCGTGTTATAATGAACTGTAGTATATACCTTGCTCTTTTTTTTTATCAACCTGACGATATTTTTTTTTAACATCACATTAGTCTCACATTTTTTACTTGTGCTTCCAAAAAAAATAACACTATAAAGGTATAATAAACAACAAACACAATGAGTGGTTAATCTTATTCCGTCTCTTGCAGGAGCTGCTTGCACTGCTCAAGTGTGTGGAGGCCGACATCGCCAATTATGAGGTGTATCTAAAAGAGGAAGTAGAAAAGAGAAAGAAATACAAAGTAGGGTTTGTTTACTTGGAACCAATCCAATTCTGGTGAGTGAGACGTTGTTTTTGTTGGCTTTTAATAAAAAAAATGTGTTTTCATTTGGTCAGATTGATGATCAGAGGAGGACCCATAATTACGATGAGTTCATCTGCACCTTTATATCAATGCTGGCCCAAGAAGGTAAATGTCATCATCTTGAGAATTTATCTTTTTCTTTTTACCCTTCTTCTCCCCTTTTACTCTTTCCATTAAAAAACACAATTAAACCTTTTAAAGTTCCACTTAAATTCCTGGGGTCTTTGTGGTGGATCATTGGCGACTAAATGTCTCATACTCTCCACTCGCATTACACCATATTTATGGATATTGTTGAAAAATATACAGGGCCACCTTTTTCTTTTTTACCGGCTTAACACACAAAATACAACCGGCATGACAATACTACATGTCCCTCCTAAAAGGAAGAAATAAAAGACTACTAATAATTAACATTTTAACCACCACATATTTGCAAAATCCTATTTAAATGCTAAAATCTGTTTTGTTGTTGTTATACTTTCTTTGCTCCTTCACTCATTCTGATTCTCATTCTTCAGGCATGTTGGCCAGCCTTGTGGAGCAAAACATTTCCGTGCGTCGTCGTCAGGGAGTGAGTATCGGCAGGTTGCACAAACAGAGGAAGCCTGATCGCAGGAAACGCTCCCGACCGTACAAAGCAAAGCGCCAGTAATTTCAAACAATCATAACTTCTGTAAGAAACCGAGCAATCACCACAGAGAAAATGAAATTGATGCAATCCTGAACCTCTCATAACGGCGGTCTAGGGTTGTATTTTAGTCTGAGCCTCCTCTCCTTCATGAGATCGACCATGTGTTTGGTTAGTTCTTATCATTTATGTATATATGTACTTCCATTTTAGTCTCAATGTAAATTTTCGTTTTTCTTATACCACTGCTATTGACTGTTTGTAAATATGAAAAAAAGGAATGTGCCCAATGGTGTGTCGAATGCTTTTTCATCTGGCAAAGTATTCATTATTATTGAAAGATCTCCTCTCCAGTCTTATGGTCAGTTTAGTATATCATCAAATATTCAATTTGGTAACAATAAGTCGATATTTCCTCAACCCGTGTTTTTATGGTGCCAATGAAGTATTGAGTGTTCTGACAAAAGAAGGCCATGTGTTTTATTCCTCCATAGCATTTCAGTTATATTCTCTTCATTGTTGGTAATTCACTTTGTAACATAAAAAAACAAAACATCTTTTAATCACATTCTTGAATGTTTTTTCAACAAAGGGTCGCTTGCTGTGTATGAATATCTTTTGAGGTCCTGCAAATGAGAAACACGCTGTTATTTTTGTTATTTTTGTACTTGAAATGGATCTCAAAGTGAGTGATTATTTAGTTGGATGTGTGATCTTGTATGTTTTTGTACATATGTAACTGTTGGTTGGCTTCCCTGTACACTGAGTTCAGTTGTTCTGTGTGCTTGCCAATTCATACTACAATAAAGTCAATAAAAATGTCTTGCTATAATCCAGATTTAATTCTCTTTTTTTTTAAGTGGCGTGACTAGAACGGTTCATCCAGGATTACAGTATTTTATATTGGTAGTGAATTTATTGACGCAGGATTCCCTCTCACAGTACAACAACATGTTTATAAAGGTTGTTGACATTTATGTTACAAATCTTAGTAGGTAAACAAGATTAGGTTTATGAGATCTAAGTGTTTTATTGCAGTGACAGTTGGTGTACACTAGGGAGAGCAATCATTCAGGAACGAGTGTGACCATCTCAGAATCATCTCCTTTCTGTAACAAACGTTCACAATAAAATGGACTTTGGCTTTCTGCCGAAGGATTGTGTTGTGCTACCATGGCTGTGATGTTCATGTGTATTTAGATGCATATGTGTTATTCTTAGTGTGTTTGTACTGGTGTTATTTTATTAGAATAATAACAATGATATATTTTCCATTAACATTTCAGTTTGTCTCTCTGGCCATTAAGTTGTTTATTTAATTTTAAATCTGACACTCAGTCTTTACCATATATTTGAGCACCAATACGATAGGAATGGTCAAGTACACACAGTAGCATCTGTGGGAGTGGGAGCTGAAAAAATACCACACATTTGTACATGCTGTAGTGTTATGTCACCACTGTTTGCCTGTGATTCGGGTTAGAGACACAGACCAAGATCTGTGGATTTAGGAATATCTGGTCTGCAAGTAGTTATTTTCATTACAAATTAATACATTTTCACTTTTCTCAATTAGTTGATTAATCAGGTTTATACTAATTCAGAATTATTTTTTTTTAATGGCCACTATTTTCAGAATTTACCAAAGCCCTATAGCTGCTATTAAGAATTCAAACACCAACAAGTATTTAGTTTAATATTGTAAAACGATCAGATGAAAAGCAATATATTCAAAAGCTGGAACCAAGATGTATTGGCCTCTTTGCTTAAATTACTTATACGATTATCCTAAACGATTATTAAGATAGTTGCTGATTAATTGTGAAATAGATTAGTCGATTAATAGTTTTAGCTTTATAGATTGTGTAATTAAATGATGAGTAAGCACAATTTGTAGTGTACTGTGGACCTCTTTTAGACTCACGGGAACAGAAATGCAAAATATGGACAAATATACCAACATTTCAAACAAATCATGTGTGATGTTGCTGGTCTTTTCAGTTAAAAACAAATGGTCTATGAGGGAAAGACGGGGATTAAATCAGAGAGGTCCCAGTGGTCTCCAGTCATGTGCCTACTTGAGATCACCGAGCGTCGTGAACGCGCACGTATGAGCCACTCGAGTTCCCACCCATTGCGTCAGCGCGCTCCCTCACCCTCTCCGTCAGCGCGCGTGCTCCGTGCGGGATGCTGAATTGTAGGTGATGATGGCGGAAGGGGAGCAGCGCTGAGTTTCATCTGAGTTTTTACCACAGCTGTAGAACCATCTACAACATCGTTTCTCTCCGTCGAGACCGATCCCGAGGCGATGGGGAACGAGGCCAGTATGGAAGGGGAGGGACAGGCGGGACAGCCCGGCCCCGCCGTCCCTGCAGCGGGGGCTCCGGCTTCCATTTCAGCACCACCGGACTCTGGACAGCTCATCAAGCCCAGCAATGGAGCGCCAGCCGGAGGGAGCGGGGCTGGACCCGGGCCGGGGATTAACAGGTAGCCGCTATAGCTAGGACGCTTCTCGTACAAACTGTGGCGAGACATCCGGGAGGCTACACGGCAGCGTGGCGTGTATGCTACGGTACATCTGTACGATGTGGAGCGTAGATAGACAGGCTTTAGGATCAACCGACTGCGTGGAGATAGACCTGAATGGGTGCTTAATTATTTATTTCAATATCCTTGTCAACACAATTCACCACCCCTTTTGAGACCCATTTCTGCTTATTGACAGCACCACCCTTTTACTCAACGTCAATTTGGGTCGAAGTCAAATTTGAAATGCAACGCGTTCGATGTAGAATCAATAATACGTGAGTGTAGCTTTCAAGCGCTTCAGTAGGGATTTCTACGCCCGTTTTCACGGTGTCTGTCCTCAGGCATCAGCAGCTAAGTATAACATGAATGAATGAGCGACATTTTCCTCCTCATAGTGAGGTTGTGTGCCAAGTAAATATGAATACTTCGGAATGGGTCTCACAAATATTAATGTCCCTCATAGCTTCAGGTGATAAATAAATTAGAAATGTAAATGATGCAAAGTGCACTGCATCTCATGTTGGATGGCTCACTCGGTTCCATTACGGGTTGATTTCCTGAACATGCCTAGACATGAAAACCTGCAAATGCGAAGTCGTTCTAATAAATCACCTTCCTGTGCTGGTGTGGGTTGTTGTATAGGGTGACAATGCTACCGCCAGACAGCGTCATTGTGAGCACAGGACCGTAACGCATATGCCATATAGCTGCCTCACTCATCAGATCTCAAAGCAAATCAATATGCAGCTAGTGGAAATTGTTTTTCACCACTATACCACTACACAGCACAGGAAAAGGGTCATTTCTTCTGGAAGCGTGCTGTTGCATATCTCTCATAAAAAAAGAGTCCAGACACAGAGCTAGACACATTGTGACAGATGACAGTTATGGTAGCCTTACATAACAGTATTATATTATTTTGGCAGTTACATATGATATATATATATATATTGTTGTGCTATTAGAAGGCAATATAATCAGATACAATATTAGCCTGTTCCAGCCCAGATCATTAGTGTTTAATCACGTGTAGCCTGTAGGCCTATAGGTCTGTGTGTGGAAGGGATTACCCTTCCAACAAGATCTGATATTGCCTTAATTACACAGTTGCAAACCTGAAAATGCACATGCAGAGGCACAGCTGTGTCTGGATGTGCCACACCTGCTTACAGTCTCTCTGTACTTACTTACAATTCAAGTTGGTTCTTTGAAAAGTCTCTCTTGCCTGATTTGTGTCATTGCACAAAATGATTGTAAGGTGTAGTGTGGAGCTGTATGTATGTGTTCAGCCACCGTAACTAGAACATTGTATAGCCCTACCTCTGATCATGTACAGCCCTGTCTATGTTTCTTTTTGGAAAAACAGCCACTTTCCATCCATGTGGGCCAGGTTTAAATGCTCCTATATAACACATGATTCTTTCATATCTAGTTTTCTCTCTGTGTCTCATAATGTGATATTGAGTGCTGAGAGACAGATATGGTGTGTGAGAGAGAGAGAGAGAGAGAGAGAGAGAGAGAGAGAGAGAGAGAGAGAGAGAGAGAGAGAGAGAGAGAGAGTATATCATATGGCTGATTAAAATGGGTTTTGTGACATCAGGGCCCCCACATTCAGTCTGAATCTTCCCTTAAAATACTCTTCCACAAAGAAGTTGTGTAACTTCCACAAAGAGTGTAAGAAACAATGAGACAGTAGCTGTGTTGAGACCGTAGATAGGAGACTTTCATCTTAATTAGAATGCGTTGCAGCATTTTATGAATTTGCCATGGGCACTATCTATCTATCTATCTATCTATCTATCTATCTATCTATCTATCTATCTATCTATCTATCTATCTATCTCTACATATACATTAATATTGATCTATCTACATATATATATATATATATATATATATATATATATATATATATATATATATTAAAAAAATGCATCGCAGTCAGAGCTAAATCTGAGCCATGTAGGAATCCATGAAGTTATGGGAGTCATCCTACACTTCATATCCACAAAGCATCACAATAGTTGTTTTCTGCATTAATCATAACAGCTTTGACTAAGTGCACAGTCATCCTGACTTGATGACCATAACTGACAAGCCTTTACATTTGTAAAACATACTTCCTTGTGTTGAACGCATGGTCCAGATAGTTCCTGTGTTTACAACAATGTGCTGCTGCTATAATTTCATCTCACTGTTTTCTGTCAAACAGCCAAATTAGTGAAGAGCTGGACTTGCTCCGTCATGCAACAACATATGTTATGAAGTGCTGAGAGCTACTTGACTCAGTCTTTTCAAACAATGTAACTCATTAAGCAATGCAAATCAAAATAAATCAAAAGTCCATTACAAACCTCAACAAAGCTATATTCATGAAATCCATGAACATGATGGATACGGTCATGTTCTTTTAAGACAGAGTGCACAAACAGTATGCCCTCATAATTAATTTACCTTCATGAAAACACTGTTCACTGTGTAGTCGACACACACCAAAGGGTTATCACAACGCAAACAAATAATGCAAAAGCAGTTCTTATTATTTATAACATTATGACAGCCATATAATTCAGAAAATGAATGGCTGCCTATGAGTCATTGATGGTGTAGCCTTGTTGTCCAAAAATTTAAGTTATTCTTTAATTTAAACACCAGAGAATGACTATCTCCGCCACAAGGACAATGCAATTGTTGTGTGTGTGCATTTGTGAGAGAGTGAGCACTACTGTCTTTCCACGGCTAATTCCGCATTCTGCTGCAGCAAACTGAACATTATTTTGGTTGCTAGTTTTATCTGCATGCGTGTACATCATATGTAGGGAGTTAAGCTGACTGAACCAGGACAACATACTTCCTCAATACATTGCATTATCTCAGACTGCATGGTCCATCGCAAATATACTGTAACATAACTGGCTGAAGCTGAACTCTGCTCAACTTCCATCTGCCACTTTATGTATTTTTGGCACTGTGGTTGGTGAGTTAGAGCAACTAACCCCCAATTTGAAACACAGGGCGAAGCAAATTATTTTCTGGAAAATACATGCCTGACTATCTTTAAAAAAAACACAGATGATTGTTTAACAACACTTACCACTGTTTTGAATGTAGACAGAATCCTCAAAGACTCTTCTGGATGAAAAAATATGTTGTCTGCTGCACGATAAGAAAGATCTTGAACTTATTTCTCAAGGTGCGAACAGGCCGCTGGAAATTACATATGTATTTACTCTTTTTGTAAAACACAATCAAAATATGAATGCGTTATTCTGTGTGAAAATGTAAAAAGGAGGAATTAATTCTGGTTACCATGTCTATTTTTTATTAACTCGGGAAACAGATTAAAAATATTTTTTAGGTGCAGGGGACACAATATTTTTTATTCAGATGGTTTGAAAACTCTCTGAAGGTTAGTGAAATACCGTCAGAATAGCGGCTAGTGTTGTTAAACGACCTTCTGTGTTTTTAAAAGATCATCAGGTATATATATTTAGGAAATGAAATGCTTAGCTCCGTGAATATATCGGCAATACACACAAGGCATTAACTGGGGCTGTAGTGCAGCCTGCCATTCATCTGAATGGCACTCGAACAATAACCATAAAACAAGGCATACCCATAACACACACTGCCGTGTGTGTGATGTCTTTGGGATCATTGTTTGAGGGCCACTTGGTATGGTTTTGATGTAGTCTGCTTCTTATGACAAGCCTTTTCTCATGTGACGCACTGCAGGTGGGGGATTTCAAATTTCAGCACTACAGCACCTGCATATACATTTGACCAACATGATGGGGACTACAGTGTCTCTGCAGGAATCTCTCCCTTGTCCATGTCTTGGCTGCTCATCAATTATCTTTTGAGGGCCTGCCAAGATTGCTGATTCTAAATGATGAAACGGCTGCAAATAATGGCAATAAGAAGAGCCGTGGCCTATAACACTGCTATCCACCTCTGTGAGAGACTGTAATAATTAGTTTAGTGAATTTTGTAACAGCCTTGACTTGGGTCTAACTGTCACAGCCTCTGACACAGGTTTGGCTAATTGAAAAAATAAAATAAATGGGAATGCAGCACAGTAACTATTTGCTGCTAACAACATCAACCAAAATGGCTTCTTTAAAAGGTTGCATTTGTCATCATTTGTGACAGAAATTTCTTAAATATCCTCTTTGTCCTACCCTGAGCTGATAAAAAGCACTTGAACACATTAAACCTCATGTCTAGTATTTATAGTATTTAGTATTTATATCTATGTGATGGAGTATCTTATAACTACTTACTCTGGTTTGACACATGTTTTTTGGCATGTCCCGGCTTGTTGGGTCTCAGCTGTCTTCTCTGACAGTGCCAATAAAGTATGTTCAAAACATGGCGTCCACTGTGTGCTTGTTACCACACAACTCAAGTATATAAGATATACAGTATTTTAAAGGAAACATTTCACTAGCTTATTTCCCAAAATGTTACTGAAATGAACTATTCCTTTAAGTCACACTGGGATATTATTTTGCAGAGAGTTCCCATTACAAAAAAGGGCAGCTTACAAACCCTTCACTGTCTACTTTGTGATAAAGTGTGTACAGGTTTAGACATAAATCCTCAAGTTGTTCTCAGTGGACTCCCATTATGGATGAGAATATCGAAAGAAATCTTTTGAAAAGGTGTCTCTTTTTCTCATTAAGACATGCCCAAGGCTTTGCAAATGTCACACAAGACTCCACTTGGGTATCTGTGCCATTCAAGTGATGATTATAATGTGAAACTACCTTTTATCTTGTGAGGACACTGGGGGGATTTAGACTGCACTTGTGTAGCAGTGGTCAGTAGCTTTAACAATATCCTCAAAAGTCCAATTCAGCCTTCGAACAGAGTGAGAGCGGTGGTCAGCACACTGGCAGGACTGTGTTTAATTTGAAATGTAACAGTCCAGTGATGGTTTGAAAAGTGCAGGTTTTTCCTGATGGGCTCACGACGGTGAACACACTCCTGTTGGAAGTGAGCAGCAGCTCAATCTATTGACTAAGACTCATAAATGCTAACATGCTCTATTTTAATTATTTTATTCCTCCTTTTATTTCCACCTTTCTCTCACTGTGGATGCAGAGTGGCTGCTGAGTCTTTGAAGATGACAGGCATGACAAAACAAGGTCTAAGTTGTTATGACAGTGGAAATCCTCCATTCCTATTTAACTATTGACACCAATCCCTGAGGGCCGGAATGAGCAAGAAAACCAAAAGTTTACAATGCTGTTGTCTGATACACTACATTTGTTCCACCCTAAACACGTTGCTGAGGCCAGAACAGAACTGCTTCAAAGAGTGAAAACCAGCCACAAGGAGCACTTCACAGAAACCGGTAGAGGCAATATAAAATATTCAACATATGCCTCTCTGTTGGCCAAGGTTTTGAGTAGTCTGATATCACACTATGCACAACAATAAAACCTTTTAATGGGATGTGGACCTTGTGCATCTCACAGCTGAAGGCTTCCAAAATATACCACTGAAGCAGAAGAACAGCTTCGCCTTGAAATTAAATAGAGATCACTGGTATAAAACCAGTATGAGACAAATTGTTTCTGCTGGGAGACAAATGTTGTCAGTGTAAACTACAAAGAAATGTACCAATTGTCATCCACTTTTGTGTTCTCTTTATCATCTCTACCAGACCACCTCAGTCAGATCCTGGACCTAAAGCAGGAGTCCAGAGTGGTCACGGGACAGGGGACAGGTTGGCCTCCCACGACACCCGACAGCAAGCTGCGCCTCACGGAGAGCAGGGCCAGGGTCATGTGTCCAGGAAGAGTCTGCATGTGGATGTGGGAAGCAGCAGGACTGGGAGGTCCCCCTCCGTCTCCCCGGACCGAGGCAGTGTACCCACCTCCCCTTACTCTGTGCCACAAATTGCACCCATGCCCAGCAGCAAACTGTGCCCTGTCTGCAAAACCACCGACCTGATGGGCACTGGGGACGACAAGCCTAACTTCAACACCTGCACACAGTGCTGCTCCATGGTGTGCACCCAGTGTGGCTTCAACCCCAACCCTCACCTCACAGAGGTAAGTGGTGCGATTGTAACAATACCAGTGTTGTACTTTCATGATAGGGACCTTTTTCTATTTCCCCCCAGTTCTGTAGTAGTTTACTCAAAAACCAACTTAATACATACACATAGGAGACATGGTATGTATGGGAAGTCACCACTGTCACTCTGCCCTGAATTAGAAACACAGTCAGGATATACTGTATGCCATGATGCATTCACATGGAAAACAAAAACATCTAAAACACAAAATGGTAAAATAAAAAATAAAAAGCTGTTGTACAATCGACTGCACAAAGATTCAGAATGAATTCAAGCATTCAGTATTATAGGCTGCCTGAAGCCTTGAGAAGAGAGGGAGCTGGGTTGCTGTGTGAAGTTGACTTACCAAGCACATGGTTTTCTGAAGGAAACGAACAATACATTGTAAATATTTTACAAACCTGTCCACGGACAACCAGGATGTTCTTCAAAGGCCTTGGAATTGTGATCAGGCTTACAAATCCTTCTTCAGAATAGAATCAGCCGTCTTTATCCCTTCAGGTTTTATTTAGTAAACATTATTTCCCCAATGTGGAGCTACATATAGAATATGCATATTGACGGCTGTTTTGTACAACAGCTTTGCCTATTCATAGCAGCGTTTTATTTATTTTATTTTATGCAGCGTCTTCAAAAAAGCATATCAACAGGAATACAAAAACTCTTACAGTGAGTGTACGTACATTTAAGGATGTTGATCAAAGTGGGTGATTCAGGTACTTCATTTTGGTTTACTTTGTCCTGTGGTAATTATTTCTCATTGACATTTGTGAGTAATGTCGTTGATGACTACTATTATTGTCAAAGTTAGCTGTGACTGGCCTGCAGGCTGGGTTGCATCAACTGAAACTTAGCGAGGATGTGAATTAGTTGCACGGCTGATTGAGAGCTGTGAACTTCCTAGTTCTGGCCATTGTTCGTCTTGATTAATGAAGTGTTTAATGATTAATGGGCTCATGATCTTTCATCCCCAAAGACCTGCTTATCACACAAGTTTGTACCCAGTAACATATTGGTCACTTCCTATTAGCCGTAATGAATCGTAGGCCCTTATCTTGAGCAAGTGCCACGTTCTTTTACAGCTGATGTTCATAGTAAATGCACACAACACTTGAACAAAGCTCTATCCATCCTTTGTGACAGGCTCTAGTAAGCATCCAAATCATGCCCATGAGCCGCTCCCAAACAAAGTTTTTTATAATGCAGCACAACACCTTTCCCCATCATTCACAATCATTCATGTGCATCTAAACAGTCATCATTGTTAACAGGTAGCTGATAAAGCCTATTGCCTTCATCCAAAAATAAATCACTTGCCTAATTTGAATTAGTCTATGCTTCGCTGTTACTGTGAGTCAAGTGAGGCTGTGTCATCTGCCACAAAGTTTCAAATCAACTCCAATGAGTCATGTTGCAAATTGCAGCCAAGATGCAATGTCAGTTAAGCTGGCCTGCAGAGCAACTGCAGGCTGAATAAATAGGATTCAGGGAGTAAATGTTGCATGAGTGCATATTTGTGTGTAAGAAGGGAGACTCTCTCTCTCTGCAAAAGATGGAAAGAGGAAGTAGTGGGAGATGGAAGGACTAGAAAGAAATGCGTGGACCAAAATGGAGACAGACAGAGAAGAATAGATCATGGCAGGGAGTGAAGGAGAGCATGGCAGTAAAGAGAACTGCGGAGGTGGATGTTATGGGTATTTTTCAGCTCAGCCTTGGTGAGCTTGTCAGATGCTGACAGGGAGAGAGACTCTGAGGGAAAGCGCTCAGCCTCTGGAGACCTGCAAATTTACCCCCCTAACCTACTTAGCATGGATTGGGCTTTTTGCCTCACTGCAGCAGATCTAACACAGCCTTATCACTCATCAGCGAAATTGATGATGGCCACGTAGTTGGCGATCAAGGTGATGATATCAACGAAGACGATGATGTCTGGAATTGCGATTAAAGTGATGGCGAGGAGAGACCCAGAGTGAACGGTTCCTCCTGAGCAGGAGCAGATATTGTTATATTTGTGATGACGGGGAGACAGACTTTCAGGATTTTCTAGGATTATAATTGTTTTTGTTTGTACATCTGGTGTTTTGATGGGAAAGTTACCTATGGCATTTTTCTATTAAAAACAGCATCTCATTTAATGCAGTTCCAGTATCGTCTCTTGATCACAACACCGGCTCAGTCCAGGGTAATGCCCCGCTTTGTCAGAGATGTTTCTGTTTATGAATAGTTTACAGACACTGATTTAACTGTCCAGGATTATAGGGATAATGAGTCAAATCTGATATTAAAAGATGCTTTCCTCTCAAATTTCAGAAAGACGGCAGTGCTGATTTAAGTGTTGACAACCAAGAGCAATTCCATATTTGGATATTTTAGATTATGCCTATTTACCACAAAGTTCCAAATGGTATCTCTGGCCGAGCATTTTTTTTTTTTTTACATTCAGCAGGAAGCCGACAATCCCTGTTCCTGTAAGATTGTTTGAGGAATGATAACAATTGTTGAAATACAAGTCGGAGCTGTGTTTAACAACCTGGTGATGGGAATGCAATTCAGAGAAATGTAAACAGCAAGCAACAAATGGATGTTATGTGCCACAGTCTGTTACAGAGCTGTCAGTCAAGCTGAGACGACCAGGTTTATTTAGACTCTTTGGCTGTAAAGGCGCAAGCAATCATATGCATGAGCTTGTATACGTATGTGTGCGCATTATTAAAAAAATATCGGTGAAAAAAAATAGTTATGAAGGTGGTGTCCGATTAAAGACATTGTGATGTAAGAGGAAAAAGAGGAAAGGAGACAGAGAAACAAGACAGTCATAGACCGACTTTGAGACTGAGAATAAAACAGAACATGAGCTAAGAGAGATAGTGAAAGTAACACCCTCCCCCCCACCCCAGTGTTCTCCCACCATTATACAGGGGAACATCTGCTTTATAATTGGTACAATTTCTATTTATAGATCATACCCTCCTTCTGTCTGCATCGATGGCCGGGTCCTGAGAAGCCACAGCTGAGAGAAAGTGAGCGAGAGAGAGAGAGAGCTGTGTGTTAGCAGGGGAGAGAGAGCGGGAGAGAAACGCATCATCATAAATTAACCATAATAGTCAGAGTGTTCACACTCTGCAACACTACATTGATTCAGCTCCAAGTGCCGCAATACAAAATTGCAAAATATAGAGATGAATAAAAAAATAATTCTGGGGCACTTTTGAAAACAAAACCTTTTCTGCAGTTTGGTGTGCTTCTCCACGATGAAGGCATCAGCATTGCCAAAACACTCTGGAGATGGATTTGAAACACTCTCCGTCTTGATGGAATGAAGACTTGTTTTATACTTTTGTTTGAAGAGTGCCTTGGAACTGCTTCTTTTTGGTTTAACCAACAATCCCACACACTGAAGAACAGTTTTAACAAATGCTCCCACACAATAGACTCTGCAGAGGCACTCTTTATATCTCCTCCTCCCCTATCAAAAATATAGCTGGTAGGTAGCCACAGTTGAAAGTTGCACTAGATATATTTAGCAACCCAACTAGAAATGTGAAATCTATTTCAACTCCAAAATACAATATTTAGCACTTAAAAAAGTCCAACTAAGATTACACAAGCTAATATTTTACAAGTATGGATACATTTATCCGTAAATTGTTATATTATTTAGTAAGTTAAAGCTGAGCTGATTCATTATGTTCTATTAACAATGGCTTACATGATGTCCTGCATACATGTTCGCCACAACAACTTCCAAGTGTTCAAGGTGCTGCTTTAAGGTTGTCCTTTACGGCTAAATTGTAAACTTTGAGTGCAGTCAAATCGTTTTCCACCGCCCCTCTTTTTGTAAAAGACGGTATTTAGCTGTGACTAGCAGCTACTATGAGTCACTCTGTTGGTCAGTCATTCGGATGTTTCAACCCCCTCCTCCCTGCGGATGCACAGCTGTGGGATGCAGACTTATAGTGAGTTACCTTTAAGTTTCTCGGAGACAGGGGTGTTTTTATACCTGACTTGGACTTTAAAGAGGTCCATGTCATAATCCCAAGGCCCAACATTGATTTTCTCAGACTGCTACAGTAACCTCAACCTGGGAGAACAAGCTGTCCATAGTGGTATGAGTGAAGATTCTCGTATTTTTCCAAACTGTTCTTGAAGGCAACTTTGTAGGTTGTGAGTGTCTCAGGTATATTATTGATCTTAGTTTGAACTTTAACTTCTTCCAGGGTTTATTGCTTGCCTCAGAGTGAGAGCTCCTTCAGTTGTTTTATAGTATTCATATTGTTTATATACGGGAACACATTTATATTCCACCATTGTCCATGGTCTGAAGAGAAAGTCTACAAATATAAAGTAAAAAATAAATACAAATATATATATATATATATATATATATATATATATAAACTAAAATGATGTGGTCATATCATTGAAGGATAAATCCATTATACCTCGAGGGAGCCAGAGACTGGTTCCTAATCCCCTCGAATTAATTCAAATATTGAGCATCAGACATTTCTAATCCCCCTCTAACTTTTTATCATGTGGCTCAAGAGATTCAATGGCATTTATATTTGTGGGAGACAATAAGGTTGTTCTATGGATCTCCCAATAATATTGTCTGGAGCTTTACTTTTAGCGAAGGACAGCTGGTATCCAGTATGTGATGACTGTAGAGAATCAAGATGTGATTTATCAACATTTCAATTCAACAAAAAATTGGAATGTTTCATATATCACACATTTTGGGGAAATCGTTTAATTCTTGCTTTCCCACCAACCAGACCGTAGCAGTCAGCCTGCTTGTGTGCGTCATTTGCTGAGTTAGCAACTGAGACGGTGCCACTTTAGAAAAAAAAGAAAAACTGTTTCGTCTTCGACACTTATGATACAAAATGTACAGTATATATGAAATTATTATTAGATCATTATCATATAGATATAATATAAATATGTTAGAGTTTGGATTAAAAGGTTTGGTCATCTAAACTCTGACATACACATATTGTTAAATATTATTATTATTGACTGTCTGACTTATATGACACCTAATGTTTTGGAAATTAAATGTTGGTTATAATATGATTGATACAAATTACAATGCTTAAGTCATAATACTATTTACTGTAAATTCTTAGACAAGTACAGTGTGTCCATAAATCAAAATACAGAAAATGTATGTGAGAATGTTTTTAGGTGACATTTTTCCACACGTTGCTCCAGGCGGTAATCGCAGACTGGGGCTTAAAGTGGACACACCGTATGAACTGGGTCAGGTATCCAGCTGAGACACTACGTGCTGAATTTTGCATTTACCAAAATATTTTGCAATGAGAAGTGCCAAACACTAAATCTAGGACACTGGTTTGATTATTACCCTGTAACTAGCTGCATTTAGAGTCTCAGCTTGCTATAGTCAGTGCTGTGCTTTCCAGCAGGGAATAATAGCAACATCACATCTTTTCAATCTGTTTGAATTTAGATGGAGCAGCTGTGTGTCTTTAGTCCATTTTCTTAGCGTTGTTACTGTAAACGAATAAAATAGGAAAAACACATTGAAAGCTCACTTTCTGCAACATGGTGCAATTTGTGACTTTATATGAAACTCACAAGTTTACCAAACTTTGTATAGTCACATTGTTTGTGTATCAGCGCAGCAGCATAAGCATATATTGAAGGGATGTGTATGTTTATTCTGCCAGATTTTCACATTGGAAACTACATTTTGAAGTTTATATTTAAAGTCTATATTATTCTGTCAGACCTTTTTAGGCTTCTCACTGTCTTTACAATTCTACCAACAATTAGGACTGCACTAAACTTTGTCCTTTGTTGTTATTTTGTTTGTCATTATATATATTTCTGATCAGACCATAAACATATATCCTTTATAATGGTTGAAAAAATACAATTTATTGGAATTCAATAGAAAACAATCATTATCTGTTTTTCTGAGATATGTCTCTTTTAAAGCTTTTTAATTACATTTTAGTTTTTGAGACTGTGTTTCAAAGGTATGCTTATGGTAATGTTCATCATTTGCGGAGGTGTGTGTTACCATTTTGTTGTCTATTATCTGATAATAGCTACCCTCTACAGTGATGCATTAGTGGTTTGCTACAAACACTAAAAACAGTGCATCTGGTCTTTATCCAAACAACTAAACTAACAGCACTAAATGCAGCCTTAAACATCACAGCTGAGAAGTGTTTGACACAGTCTCAACAAAAATGTAACATTAAAAGCTTCTAAAAGGTATTAGCATGACTTTTTCAGATAGTAGTTTTGTATTACATTACACTGCACAGGTGTGTATTGAGTCTATCTTCTGTACTATATACCAATATATATATATAATGTTATACACTACCTCTCTGCACTATTTCCAGCATCCTAAATTACAGCGCGGCTCCACGCTGTGCCCAACACTGCACCAGCACAACAAACAGCATGAACAGAAATGTATCAGTGATTTTCCCACAACCATTCATAAATGTACTAGTCTAATTTCTTTTTCTATGAATGCAATTTCCTGCTTGGCAATGTTTAGCAGTAAAACAGATGTTTTTTATTGAGATTGTGTAGTGCAGAAAGAGACAAATTGACAGGGAGAGGTTGAGGGAGGGGGGTGAGGCATTGGGAGGCATTTCAATGTCTTCTGGCCCAATTTGCAAGGAATTGATAAACCGCTGCATTCCAAGCATGCTGATCCCCAAACTGCAGTGCTCAGCTGCTGTGCGTACTGCATGGTGATACCGCATCGTGAGCTCCGGGACAGAACTTCCTCTTTTGTCTGCATTCTTGTTTAGTTGAAGTTTGATTCTGTCTCAGACCGTGTTCTTAACTCAGCTTTCCTTGGGAATGATGGAGTGCATGATGTCTCACTCCTGTCTACTGGAAAAGGAAAAGTAGGAAACTGTGCACCTGATGTATGCAGCGTCTCTCTCTCTCTCTCTCTCTCTCTCTCTCTCTCTCTCTCTCTCTCTCTCTGTGTGTATGTGTGAAGATAGGTTCCCTTCTACGTCTCTCTTCAGCTTGTTTCTTCTCACTTGTAACTTATAGGATCATTTTGGGGTCACAGGGATGTTATTCAGGCCAGTGCTGCAAAAATACTAAAATATTTAAAGCCACAATTTGTGATCCACGTGTAACAACAGTTTACACTTATTATTATTATTATTATTATTATGTATCTGAGTAATAGATGTGTTCTGAAGCCGCTAGTTCAGTTACGTCTTTAAACACAGGTTTAACTTGCTGATATTTTCAATTATAATCATTAAAAAACACAAAATGCTGATTATCTATCAATAAAAACGTGTGAGCAATACGATGCTCTAAATATGAGGAGTAACCCCAATTCTGAAGAATAGTTATTGTTGCTAGTAGCAAAAAGCCGTATTCACAGCAGACAGTTGTCATAGTGTGATAGCGGTAAAACCACAGATGTATAGCAGGGCAGCTCATAGAGGGGTAAAACAGGGACCACTTTAGCAATGATAACACAATTCTATTTTGATCTAAAATATTTAGTCATTAAAACAACTAAAATAAGCATGGTCTTTATTGTTGCTTTTGTAAAATATAGCCTATGTTCATAATGTAAACCCCCTCCTGAAAACGTCTTCTTGAATACACAATCGGTACAAAAAAAGAAGACGTGGGTGCCACATGACCTAAGAAACTAAGTGATCTAAAGTGTTATCTATTAAGAGTGAATTTCCTGGCTACGCTATGCCTGAGTAGGTTGTGTCTCAGTTTACATGTATGTGTTTAGTTGGAGAGAGAGAGAGAGAGAGAGAGAGAGAGAGAGAGAGAGAGAGAGAGAGAGAGAGAGAGAGAGAGAGAGCATGTGCATGTGCATGTGCATGCAATGATACGATTAAATAAGACCTGCAACAATAAGTCGCCTAATCAATTAGTCTAATTGGGAATGTAATTGTTTTCATGCAACAATGGCATGAAATGCTTCTTTCAGTTTCTCAAATATGGAGATTTCCTGCTTGGTTTTATATCATATTAAACTGGATATCTTTGGGTTTGGGATTGACAAAAGAATACATTTAAAGACTTTTTTACATTTTCTAACGATTAAGCGATTAATCTCGAAAATAATCAGCAGAACAGTCCATATTAAAAATAATCGTTAGTTGCAGCCCCAGAGTAATACGTATTTGGCAAGGACTCATTAACTTTGGCCGGGCCTGGTTACTGTCTACTCAAATGTCCGAGTAAGCCAAGGCTGTTTGACAGTGAACCAACATGCACAATATCAAGACCCTGAAACTAAAGCAGCTAAATGGAACTCAGCCATCATTTATCTTATTATTTACACCTGTGCTTTTACGACTGTGAGAAGTAAAAACGTTGTTGGTGAAAGAGGTCTATTAACATGTGAACGTTTTATTTTCTTTATACTTTTGAATGAATGAAAATCGTTTTTTATTGTCATAGTACATACATACATGAAATTTGTCCTCTGCATTTAACCCATCCTTAATATCTTAAGGAGCAGTGGGCTGCCCTGAGCGGATTGTGTAAACTCTAGAAATGCGTCAGATTTAATTAATTCATGGCGGGTTCAACATTCAATTTTGCAGGCAGCTGTAGCTCAGGCGGCTGTAGCTCAGGGGGATGAGTGGTCATCCCACAACCACAAGGTAGCCGGTTCAATCCCCAGTCCCCCCATAGCTCACATGTCAAAGTGTCCCTGAGCAAGACACTGAACCCTTAACTGCTCCCCGGGCGCCTCACAGGGCTGCCCACTGCTCCCTATCCAGGGATGGGTCAAATGCAGAGAAGAATTTCCCCAAGGGGATTAATAAAGTGCATGTTTCTATGTTTCTTTCTCTTTTTCAGTTGGAAACAGCAGTTGAGAAAACTATGTCCTTGATCAAGGTTCCTTGATCTGGAGCTTTTGATTCTAGCACTTGGGTTTTCCCTTTTGTCATTGAATTTGAAGATGCTTCAATTCCAGGCTTGTTGATGTTTAGCTATAGGAATCCAATGTTATTCTACAATTGCACCCATTGTAGCTATGATCAGAGTTGGAAAAATGGGTTGATTAATTGATTAGTCAGGAGAAAATTAATCAACTGTTCCAGCTTCTCAAATGTGAGGAAGTGCTGCTTTTGTTTGACACATGTGATAGGTAATGGATACCTTTGGTTTGGATTGTTTGTTGAACAAAAGAAGACATCTTAAGATGTTAGGTTTTAGGAAATTGTGATAGCAATTATATTTTACTTTTTAAAGACCAAATAATTAATACATTAATAATGAGATAATCTCCAAATGAATACATTATTAAAAATAACTGTTAGTTGATACGATCAAGATTATGCATCAGATCTTACCCAAAGCATAACATTCAACGTGTAAATAAGTGTGTGTGTGTGTGGTGCTAATAAGGATGCTCTCATGATTTGATCCATATCCAAGTATCGCTGGGCCCTTGCTGCTAAAAGGTTCTATTTCTGGCAGCAAGTTGTTGTTCTGGATGAAGCCACGTTGCTCGAGCATCCTGTTGGCAGACGCTGGGTTCTCGCAGAACTGTGGGCTCTGATCGCATCTTATGACCTTTGATGTGCATCATACCATTAGACACACACACACACCTACACACAGACACACACATTTAGGAAGCTTAGGCAGGAATTAGATCCATGTATGTAAGCAAAGCCGAATGAGAGCCATCAAAAATGCACACAGTACTTGAGATGGAAACGGTGATGGAGATGAAGGAGGAGAGTTATATGTGATTCGAGAGATGCAGATAAGATGGAGAAATAAAAATGGGTGAAGGAGAACAAGATGGAGGGTTTCAACAGAGAGCTTATAGAGAAGGAGGGCAGGAGACAGAGTGTGCACTGTGCTTGTTTTTTGCTGATACAGATCAGATTTCATAAAGATCCACATGATTGCCTCATAACAAGGGGGACCCAGAAAGGAATGAGATGGAAAGATGAGGCGGAGGCAAGCAGAGACACGATGGAATTGATAAATAGATGCCTGCCCTCCCAGCAGCTGCTTTCTCTGTTTGTTTTCTCCTCAATGGGTTTAATATGATTATCCTTACTGTAATTTTGAGATTTAAAAAAATCAAGGACAATAATAATGACGGAAAGAGTTCCCACTTGTGAGTCTCTGATTGGATGTAGAGTCCAGTGTTGGATGGTGTTGTGTTGCTCCAGTGTTGGCTTATTTCACTGTCCACATTACTCTGACTGTCCCGAGGGTTCACCTCTATTCCCGGCTTCTCAGCTTCCCTGACTGACAGTAAAAACCACGGCCTCATCTCTCCTCATACTGAGGATTGGCCGGGAGCCAGGCACAAGGCAAAGATGCTGCTGAGCCTTACTCTGTCTCTCCTGAGTAGCTGACTGATTGACCGATTGAATGACGGACTTGGAGACAGACGGAGAAATACTGCAAGGCAGGTCGAGTGATTATTAAACATTTTAAAACAGTAAAGTGACGTGTGACTACCGTACTAGCTTGTATGAAATGTTTTAAATGTAAATAATATATTTAACGACGCTCCAGGCAGTCAATAACATTTAGCAATTAAACCTTAAAAAGAAGTTAAACATCAATAGCAAGTTACATGAGTACAGTTGGCATATAATCCACAAACAATCACAAATTATACTATACAAGATATATTGAGAGGACCTTTATTGAAATGTATTGTAAGTACTATTTGATACTCTCGTATTAGTATACAGTCGTTATAAAGTTTGGATCAAACATGTATAGTAAATGTGTGTTGGTTGTTCAAATAGTATTGTAGAATTTGATTGTATTTCATAGGCAATAGTTTGAGCAAATCTTACAGGACAGAGATCTTATTAAAATATATTATGCACATAAATTGTGGGGTTCTCCGTAGTCCCTCATAGATAATGTGTATGTGCGTGTTGTTTGTGAGCTTGTTTGTGAATCAACATGCCGTGGCCACAGGCTTGCAGGGATTGATTCCACAAGAGAAGTAAAGAGATCTTGCTGCATTTTCAGTCCTCGCTTCAGCAGCTCCCAGAGTACTAAAAACTCTCAGCTGAAGCTGAACCAAAAATCCACCTTCACAGTCTAAAAGGGAATTTTTACCCAAAGGTAGAAAGTAAAAAGATTGCGTCCAGGCCTCCCACCTCATCCTTTGAGCCCCAGACCTCCAACCCAGCCCCAACCTTTACACAACTTTTCTCCGACTGCATTTATAATGCATTAAGGCATTATGTAATAACCACAGATCCAAGACAGACACAATGGTGTGGCAGCTGTCAAAGCACCAGGATGCCAATTATCACGTATGGCCATGTGCCATCACTATAGGACCTCTTTCTGACTTTGACCTTCTTATGTGCCGATATGGAGCAGAAGATAAGAGAAAGAAAGCCGTGAAGGAAATGACAACAGCGGGAGGAACAAGAGGAAAATGGTGGGAGGATTTTAATGAGGAAGGGAACATGTTGTGTAAAGAGTGGGAATTTAAGAGAAAGAAAAAAGGGAAGAGACACTCAGAAAAGATGCGAGGGAAGATACTAAATCAGTGGCAGTCATGATTTATTGAAGAAGTCAAGAGTTCACACCATCTGTAACATTTATTTCCTACGCATTTGTTCAAGGGTAAATTATGTTTACCAATAAATGTCCATGCAGGCACATTATGCTTAAATCCATCCTCAATGAGGTATTTTACACCATTCAAAATTATTCTTTCATTCAATCGTTTTCCATACACAATGACTGGCTATCCCAGCATACATTGGACCAGGGGAAGGGAAAGCAGCGAGTTCATCACACAGACAACACACCCGTGTTCACATTCACACCCAAAGGCAATTCAGAGTTTTTAGGTTATGTTACTTGAATCTCTTTGGACAGTGAAAAGAAAGTGGAGCATCCACTAGAAACCCAAGGGGATGCAGGGAGGAGATGCAAACAACTAAGTTACACTATCTTTTTATAAGAATATCTTCTTGACTTATTTAAATAATGCACCCATTTTTTATCATCTACAACAGCTCCGTCAGTTAAACCTTTTATCAAAGGAATCATTTGACATTTTGGGAAATATTTGCTTTCTTGCCAAAAGTGAACATTTATGTCTGCAGAGTAAATAGGAAGCTACGGTTAGCAGCTGGTTAGCTTAGCTTAGCATACACACAAGGAGAAAGGTAAGACAATATGCCTACCAGTGCCTCTAAAGCGCCCTGATTAACACATTATATTGTGTTTATTTAATACATTAAAAAGGTACAGACATGAGAGAGTCATCAATCAAATAAACATATTTCCCAATATGTTTAACTTTTTTCTCTAATTCCCACAGCCATTTATTTACTAAACGATGGAGATAAATGCTGTAGCTTATGGTCATTGTTAAAAATCTCTTTCTTTCCTAGGTTCAGGAGTGGCTATGTCTGAACTGTCAGATGCAGAGAGCGTTGGGTATGGACATGACCACACCACGCTCCAAGAGCCAGCAACAGATACACTCTCCTTCTCATGCAGCCAAACCAGAACTTAAACCTGATGCTTCGACTCAGCCTGCACCCCAGACACAGCCCCCTCCTCAGACGCTACCACCAGCGCAAACTCATCATCCAGCGCAGGCCCATCCTCAAGCGCAGGCCCATCCTCAAGCGCAGGCCCATCCTCAAGCGCAGGCCCATCCTCAAGCGCAGGCTCACCATCCAGCGCAGACTCACCATCCAGCGCAGGCCCAGTCTCCAGCGCAGACTCACCATCCAGAGCAGACTCACCATCCAGCGCAGGCTCACCCTCCAGTGCAGACTCACCATCCAGCGCAGGCCCATCCAGCGCCTGGCTCTACCAAACAGGCTGGTCCAGCTGGCCCAGGTCAGCGTCAAGTAAAACTCCCTCCAGGGGCAATCGCTCTCCCTGGCATGGCCAAAGCCCCGTCCCAGCCTGATCTGTCCTGGAATTCTCCCGCCCACCAACCCCAGCACACCCGCCACGACCAGACTCGCAGTGCGGGGAGCTCTCCTTCACGACAGCCCCCGCCTCCAGAGCAGACATTTGGGAAGCTGTTTGGCTTTGGTGCTTCTCTTCTTAACCAGGCCAGCACTCTCATATCTGAGACTACTCAACCACAACAACAGCCCCCCAAAACGGCCCCCAAACCAGGAGGACCCCCTGTTCCAGGGCCTGGGGCGGGTAAACCCTCAGGACCTCAGCCTACACAACAAGGGCCTCGAGCCCATGCTCAGCAGCAACAACAGCATGCACCCCCGGACTCCACTAAACCCAAAGCTTGTTGTCCTCTCTGCAAGACCAACCTCAACATCAGCAACACAGCAGAACAACCCAACTACAACACCTGCACACAGTGCCACCACCAAGTGTGCAACATGTGCGGATTCAATCCCACTCCACACCTAGTCGAGGTAAGACTGATTTGATCGGTTTGGCTTTCATTTGTATGTAACAAAGTGTCAACGGGTCTGCAACGGCTTTTAGACCATGCATTTTCTAAATGAAATGATTTGTTGATGTGTTTCCAGAGGAAATGCTGCATCATGTTGCATTAGAATGGGTTGTGTTGTTATCTAATTGCGGTCGCCTTCTCTTGGAGTGAATAGCGGCAATTTATAGAGGATTCTTGTGCTTCAACAGCTGTCAATTGGCCAACAATTGTCTCTGTTTGCTCTGTCTCTGAGGTTCATGATCCCTATTCTGTATGTCAGAGATTGTTCTTGTTGTTTCTAAGTATTTCAAAAGAATAGTGCCTTATCGTTTGCTCCCATTCCTTAATCCCGAGAGATCAATAAATGACTTTAAAATATTTCATGCAAAGGACAAAAGAATATTTCTGCACAAGAAGGGTTGATATTTGTATTTTCAAGCTGCAGGTTTCTGTAGCTTGTACACACAAAGCTTTATGTAAGCCTGTGAGCTTCTTCTCTTTCTCTCTCTCAGTGTTTCTCAGTCAGGACCTGCTCTGTTCTGCTCTGTCAGAGCCTTTCATGTAGTTAGCTGAGTGAAGTCCAGGCTGTGACTCACCTCATCAGTGTGCACTCTACCCTGGAGCTGCACAGAAATATATGACCCATCTACCAAAAACTGGGCCTTATCAAGTTCAATTTAATGGTTAATCTTAGTATTGATTAGTCACAGGGGTTAGCTGATGGTATATTTTTTCTTGAAGTAATCCTTGGTCCTCTGTCATGCTGGGAAACCAGTTGGTAAGAGCAGAGACTTGCAGTAAGCCAGGCAATAACAGAGTTTAATTATGCAAATCAAGTCCAATTGAATGATAGCAGTAATAACTGGCTTTCTGCAGAGCGCTGGCTTTTTATGGGAGAGCCTTGTCTACCCAGGCATCTGGTTGTCACAGGCACTAGCGCAGGCCATTCATAGATCGCTATGGAAACAGAGAGATAATTTGTTTGTCAGGCGTCCCTTTCATGCTCGGCTGCTAAGACGCTGAGAGTTGACAAAAACCGTCAGACTGCTGTTGCTCTGTTTTCAGGAGAGACTCTGTTATTAGGTGTGATTGGTTTCTGCTCTGCTGGCTTCGGCCTCAATCCAGCATAAGGTGCATTCTTTCCAAACTTGTGAACATTTTTTGTTGTCATTCCATATGAGCTGGCAGGTCGGTCGCTCCAGAGTGGGTGAGAACCATTTGGACATGGTGTGAGGCTTTGTACTTTGAATCTTGGTTTCTCAGCTTGATTGCAGCCTGTTTTGCACATTTCTCCTTCTCATCCTCTTCTAATCTCTTCAAACTTTTTGGTTTCTCCATTTCTTTTTCTCTGTATTTTCTTGCCTGTTGCAGACATAATTTTAATTACTGCTCCCTGTTTTCATGGTGTGGTGACAAAGTCTGTGAATGCATCATTTCTTCTCGTCACTGGTCTGATGTTTTATAATCAATCTGGATGAGAGACAAAACAAACTCAAATGAATCTCTGCTCAGTGGCTTAACAACTGGGTAGTCACCACTGTTTACCAGTTACTAGAAATGTAAAGGACAAGGCTATAGTGATATTTAATATTTGTATTATTATCAACAAATCCTGAAAATACCAAAACAGTCATGAATGTATACGTTTATTTGAAGTACTAAGTCATTTTAGCTGATTTATGTGGGATCAGCTAAAAATAAACTACAGTGCCCATTTTCATGAAATGGAATATGTCACCCAGTGCAACAATGGGGCTCATTTATGTGTTCATAATGTTTTATGACATTTGTATTTCGATTGAGTAATAACAGGAATAGGCTTTATCAAAAAGAAAAATGTAATAGATGTAATACAATTATTTATTGACAGCTTATAGTTTAACAAAAAGGTAAATCAAATAAAACGGAAGCAAAAGGCATCAGGGTCTCCAAGGCCAAAAACAAACAAAAACAATACTGACAATACAATACTGACCTCCCTGTCTAGCCACAAAACAGGAGAAAACCGAGACAACACAAAAGGCAGAGAACCTCTACACAGCTTCCCCCAAAATGATACCAGTGGTAGCCTGCACTCGGGCACCATACCACCGCAGGTCCAACCGCTCGCAGCTCAGAGAGGAAGAGAGAGAGCGAGGGCACTGGATCTGGGAGTATATATCCAACCCACTGATTGACTGATGTCTCTCAGGTGTCGCTGCTCCAGGTGCGCCAGACCTGAAACAGATAGACAGCCCTCTTCTCAGAAGAGGGCGGAGTTAAGTCAGGGGGCGTAACAATGATAATATACGCAATAATAATAATAATAATAGCACCAGACTTTTCTCCTCTCAGGCTAAACTGTTTAAGGATCTTTTTGTAAGGAGCAAATCAGTTTGAAATGGTTTTATATATATGATTATAAGGCTTTCCAAAAGATGTTTTTCCGTCTACAAGAAGAAACAATTTACTGTAAATATAGTCCTCACCTGCTTATGAGAGCTAAGGAAATGCTTCCACTGATAGAAAGTAACACAAATGGGAAGGCAATGCAAATGAGCTGCAACTGTAAGTATGTACCAAAGTAATTAAAGCTGCTTAAAAAGAACAATATCAAACTACAGTAGCTACAGAAAGCATTCAGCCCACCATGGTCTTTTTCAGGTTTAAATTGTTCTACTAATCACAGTGGACTTAATCAGGGTTTTTTTAAATGCAAAATTATGGAAAAAGTTAAAGAAATATCCACAAACTGACCTAAATGAATTACAAATGCAATATAAGATTCAGAAATACTGCCTATTAAGTATTCACCGCCGTTACTATGTCACACATAAAGCATGATTTGTAATAGACATCCTGTAATGAAATTCTCTGTCACTGTACTTAAGGAGGATCTGCTTGTGGATATCAGAAAAATGCTGGAAATATTCATGAAAATACATGTTCTGTCACCCCATGAGTGACACACTGCATAATTCATTCAGAGCAAATTAGGCTGAGCTGTATCATACAAAAAAAAACATAGTCGGCCCCTTTTTAATCTGAGATGAGGCAATGAATGCCAGCGTCTGTGCGTGAATGAGTGGAAGAAAAGAGGAGGAGAGAAAGGAAAGAGGTTATAGATTGAGAAGGAGGAGGAAGGAGAGAGAGTGAGAACCAGAGATAACGAGTGAGAGGAAGCCAACTGTTTGTTACATTGCACAATATTTCACATCAATTAGAGCTGAAAGTCATGTGTGGCTCTGAGTAAATAAGATGTCCTTGTTTAAGGGCCGTTTCCTCCCCATTACGGTTCTCAAGGAGATTAAACCCAACCTTGAGTCATTGTCGTCTCCCCAGAGTATGGTTGCTATTGCAACATAAGCTGTTTTCACTGGAGTGTCTCCTGCTCGATCTGATTTACAGTACGCTGTCAGTCCTCATCCCTGAAATGTTTTCTTTCTGTCCTTCCACTCACACAGGCTACTCCAGCCTTCAGCCATGCCTTTTTCTTGACAATAAATATAGGTGGAGGTGTGTTTGAGACAATGTGTTATATTTTAGTTCACACATTATTTTTCCCATATGCCTGACATTTTGTTCCTACGGCTGGGCAGGCTATTATGATATAGACGCGTCCCCTCTGTTCATAAGATGGAGGCCCTGAGTGGATCATTAGTAAACAGCGAATTTCTCACAGAATTGTAGAAAAAGTGTAGAGAAACAGAAAACATAGTTCATCAATAATTCAACGAGAACATTATAAATACTTCATGCAGTGCGGAGCAGGGTGAGTGCTGTGTTTGATTCATCATGTCACATAAGGTCAGTGTGTGTTGATGCCCATGTGCATGTTACATGCATGTGTATGAGAAGAGATGCAGGTGCATGATAGTTTTAATGCAGGACAGTGTCTGTTTGTATGATACTGAGTTCTAGGAGCAGGTTGTATGGTTGGTGTAAGAATCCAATATGATTTATGAGGGTATCACATTCTGAACTCACAACAAGTCTACTTACTCAGAACATATATTTGGTATCAAATATATTAACGGTTCTGGCAACTCAGAGGAGTTTTATTCTAACATTTAAACTTGCCTCTTCAGCCTAGAAATTATATTTTAACTTCTAAATAAGACTCTCTCTCATCCTCGAGAATATTAATGATCAGACTCCCATTTAATATTAACATATCCTGGTGATGTGTTAGCAAAGTAAAGTTCAGCTGTAGCCTTTTCTGGCTCTGGTCCTTGGTCACAAATATTTGTTCTGCCACACAGAGCTGAGATAAGATCAGAGTATACAGTAACTTTACATCGACATATTTACAGTTTAGAATGTTCACATTATATCTGCTACTCACCTGTTCATTATGTGACCTTTACCAGTATGCATTCACTGTATATGATGAATCCATAGTCATGAATCCATAGTCATGAATCCATAGTCATAGTCATAGTCATCCACACACACACACACACACACACACACACACACACACACACACACACACACACACACACCTCTCACACCCTATCACAAAGGCACTCTCTCACAGTCTCATTCTGCAATATGCTCCGCTTTGACAAAGCAATTACAGTCAGAGACTGTGCAAAGAGTGACCTTTTAACAGTTTGTAATGCCGTCTGCAGTTTTATGTGCCCAGAACACAGGATGCAGTAAACTGTGCTGTTAGCACACAATGAAATGTTGATAATGAGAAATTGCAAATAAATTGTGCAGCATGAAATTTAGCCTTTAAAAACGTTGTTTAATTTTCAAACATTTCGTTGTGCAAATGGAGCACACTGTTGACTCAGTTGAAGAATCACTTACAGCCAACAGCTACTGAGAGCTACACACAGATTAAATCCATATCTTGAATTAATCAAAGTCTTGGTGGGGATTCTACTTTTCCATTCACGGCTACAATTTGCTTGAGACCGCAGTACCCTTGAAGACACACCAGCACTCAGTAATCATATGTAGAACATGTAGTATTTGCTTACATGTCACAGCTCTGCAGGAACACAGTTAAGCCGCTCTCACACAGAGCCACAGTATAGATGAACATGTCATTCTCATTCTCAAACATACTGGAAGTGTTTTCTGAAGGTTGGCACCAGTCTGTGTCTCCCTCAGGAGTCCCATCCAAAGCCAGATGGCTACCGGCATCTTGCATCCAAGCCTGCCATGCTCAGCCTGGCTGCTTCCAAAGTGATGATGGGACACCATCACAGATTCAAACACCCACCCGGCCTCAATCAGCTGCTTGCTGCCTTTTAATACTTCCATATTCCTTTGTGCTGCATGCACTATGTGCTTGTGGTGGGCCAGAGCACATTTATTACAAGAATTCAGATTCAGACGCCCACATGCAATTTACACATGCTGCACATACCAAAATACATGTATTCACGCCCACTGAAGCACAATACTGAGAACTATGCAACATTTGTCAGTTCATCGTTTGACAGTGATTTTGAATACAGACACTAAATGGTTGTATTGGCTTTATATAACTATACTTAAATGCTGGTTACTATGAGCAAACACATCCATTGTTTATCAGATCTCATGTTATGCAATTTTATGATTTGGTATATTATAAAAGAATGCAGACAATGTACAGAGCTAAAGCAAAGTCACTGCCAGACTGTGTACAAAGGTTGTTTTCAATACTTGAGTGTACATATGATTTGAGAGATGTTTGTAAGTTTACTGTTCAAAAAGCTAACAAAGGGATTAAAAGAAGATGTATCTCTATTGTAGGAGTTAAATTATGGAACAACGCTAACATGAATGTAAGAACGGTTTTCAAAAGGATTGTTTATAAAACTATGTTTGAGGGTTACAAGTGTGAATGAAATGTATGTATATATATATATATATATATATATATATATATATATATATATATATATATATATACATATATATATTTATTTATGTGTTCTTTATATCGAATCAATTATCTGATTCAATTGATAATAATTTAGGATAGGAATATATAAGCATTATGCTTCTACATACCTTTTCAGTCTTTCTTTTTTTGTATATTATATTGTGGCTTTACTTATTGTATTGTATGTAATGATTGACTGAATAAAACACACATACTCATACTAATACTCATCTTCAACCATTATTACCGTTACCACCGTTATTTCAACCATCCATTTATTTATTATATAAAGAAATGGATATAGCATCCATTATGCTACCCTTTAAACAAAAGTCTAACGCTAGCACCTGATACCTTTTAAACATGTTCCAGCTCTGGAAACACCCTGTTCTCTCAGCCCTCCTCCTCCTGTCTACACGCCTTAGTTGGAGACTGCTCGCTGTTGACACATTGATTGAATTGGCAATTACTTCTGGTTGAATCGCTCGCAGTTGACATTGCAACACGGGTACTCAGCCCTCTTGATTCAGTCTACGCTCTGTTGATTTAGCAGCAACAGCAGGGTGAGCATCCTAAAACCCCTGCACATAATACAAGAGTATTTATAAGACACAGGTGACTCAGACACAAACAAAAAGAGGCAGAGACAGCGAGATGGGTGTGTTTCTGTGTGTATATGGGGCTGGGGATCTTAGAAGGAGCTAATAGTTGAGAGTGTTTGTAATCCGTGTTGAGGGAGTGTAGTGATCCCTTGAGTATGATGCTTAACCCCGGCACACCATTGTAAAGATCCACCCACACAAATAAGTGCCATCTGAGAATAGTAAGCCTTGATGGCTGATTAAACTGAGACAAAGCCCATTTTCACTTGATATTAGAGTTGAAGAGACTGTAATGGTGAAACAAAGGTTTTTCCACCTAAAGCCTGTATTTCAAAAGAGGCGACACATGTTCAGTTTGAATAACATGAGGCAGGATCACCCAAAACCCTTGTGCCAAAGTGACAAAATACAGTGTGTGACTGTGCTGCAGTGGACGAGAAGACAGGAAGATGATGGGATGTACAGCAATGACTGCTTCCTGTTGAGATTATGTGGCACCCAGCACAGATGGCTCGCTGGTTTGGAGGCTTAAATGCCACTCACTCTCATCTCTGGGACCTTTGTGTTTGGCAGCAGGCTCTGGGCTCTGTCTGAGCTGGAGTCGCATGCACTTTGTTTAAACTCCTGTATATCACAGACCTGCTGAGAGATCCAGGACAAAGCTCCCACACCTGCTTGTATATTCCAGTGCAATCTTTTGTGCTTTTTAAGATTTTCTGAGATGTTGCACCGTATTTCCTGATTCTAAACATGGGACTGACAGGAAAAAGAAAAGGGTGAGAGGAGACTCTGACTAGCACCATTTGACACTGGGATTGCATTTATGTGCCTTATTCTGCTAAGCGTCTGTTCACCACATGTGTTCATTTTTCATGAGATGTCTTTAAGGTCAACCTCGACCTGTACCTAGCCCTGTCTGCCCCGGCAGCCATATCAGCTCGTTTGATGAATGGCTATCTCGGAGCACAGTGAGCATATTGAACTTGAATTACCCTCCAGTTCTTTGCTGTGGCTCTTTTCTTCAAATGCCCTTCCTCTTCTACCTTGTGTGAATGTGCTTTGAAGCCTACAAGGGACCTCAGCATTGGCTTAATCACCTCTTCAGAACTCATCATCTTCAAGGCCTGGTGGCGTTGCTAACGAGCTTTAGCGATGCTCCAAGGGCTCCTGGCAGTGCCGTGTCTATCCTCGGTGTCACAGCCACAGAGGTGGGCCGGAGCAGTCCTCCCACCCCTGCTACTGGGTCCTCCTGTCTCAACACATCACTTCACCAGCCTCATCGGTGCTCCTGCTCTCTCTTCCCCTGCAGAACCTCCGGCATGCAACTACTCCCTAATGCTACCATTAGGAAAGAAGGAGAGGGTCAGTTGAGTGTGCGCTGTGCTTAGAGGCTGCAAATACTAAAAGGCTGGCGACACAAATGTGAGATTATGGAACGGAGACGTGTAGTTGTATGTCAGGGGAATGAAAATACACAGCCAGACAGAGGGAGCGCTATAATGAAAGGGAGCAGGAGATTGAGAGACCAAATGAAAGAGATAAAGCTCACTGATCACTCAGATATTACATTTAACCCCTTGCTAATCTTCTCAGTGCTGCAGCTGTCGGACAGCAGTGGAGATGACCAGATCAACGATGAGTGTCTGGGCTGCTGCTTTGAGCCTAACTACAATATTAACAATAGCAAAAGCAGCATGAAGATCATTACACTTGGCCAGAGAGATGGTCCTCCCACTGCCTCAATTATAAAGACACTAAGGCTGCACTGGCGGCCTTAGTGTCGCCAGTGCAGCCTTAGTGACACAACAACCAAAGGAAGTGTAATAGTGCTTAATGGGTTCACTTGGCCACTGTCATTTTCTTATTTAAACACCTCACTTCACAAACCAACACAGGGTTGTTCTTGTCTCAAATGTAGAGCTACTTACTTTCTTTTAAAAGCTAGATTAGTGACCCCTGTGCTTTTTATACCATACATAATGTACAAAAATATGCAGCAGTGTTGTCTGATACTTTACTTAATGCACTTTGGACTTTGACATGTCTCACTATGTGCCACCTTTTTCATCTTTGCATTAACAACAGCAAGACAAAGTATGAGACAAGCCCTAAGTGACAGTCAACTTATCCTTAAATATTGTATGTAGGAAATGTTGTTTTTGCATTTCTGGTCGTTAAAGGCCCTATTGACCTATTTCTCAATCAGCTTCAGACTATGAGCAATGAGGTTCTACATAATCATGTGTTTTTTATGCCAAAGTAACGATAGTTTGGTTAGTGCTCATTAGAGATTTCTATATTTTTATGTCATTGCTTTTTTACTGGCGTCTTGTGTGTGACCACAAGTATTGTGACTGTTGGCTTTAATTTACCTTTTGTATAGTGGATTATGTCACTCCATTTTAGGAATTCCCTACTCACTTCTCTTATACAGTAAGTCCCACTGAAAGGATGCTGATGGCGATGCTTCCCTACAGACTTGCTAAGTTAAAACATATATAACTCCAAAATGTCTGACACTTTAGTGTAACATTAGTATACATCATTTTTGCTGGACAAATTCCAGTAGAGGAATCACCTGACTACATGCTTGTGAGAGGTTGCAACTTGAGTAACTTGTTTAAAAAATAAATGTGAGATACATGAATTGCATTTGCTTGGCTGATAGCTGCAGATTTGCCTGGCAGGGGTATTAGAAACTCATCTAAAATGAAACAGGGCCGAGGAGACAGCCTGATTAACTTGTCCTGGGGACAGGCATATGCAATGAGATACATGACTTGTTTAGGCTTGGCTGCCAACCACAGTGTAAAATAGGTTTGTTTGGCTGCAGCTTGATTAACATTTTGGAAAACAGATGCATGATTAGAGGTTTGACTGTTGTTATGCCACTGCCTTTATTCTGTTTTTGCCTCTGAGCAAAAAGCACATCTGACTTTTGAGTTTTCCTGTGTGGCCAAAAGAGTGAGAAGATTACCCATCGCCCATCCTATGATGCTGCAAACAAACTATACTGTTCTTTTGTGTACATCTGACTTAATCTCAATCAGCCACATTGGCAATCTGTTTTATTATATTGCTGACATTAAGCTTGTTTGCTGATTAAAGATTTAAATGGTGGAGAATGGTCAAATAGTCTGGAAATATGAGACCAGTGAAGGTGTGGGGAGGTAAAAAACAAGCCACATCAATGACTTGTTATTATACTGACTGCATTGGACAGTTTGACCACAGAGGAAGGTTTCATTCAATAAACTAAGCTGAGCCGTGTGCTGCCGCTCTTGGTGCTTTTTATGTAAGATTGCAGAGAAATAAACATTGCAATTCATCTTGAATATTCACAGAGCAAATTAGCAGAGCTGGGCTAAAGGGCTCTCCAAAAAATACAAAAAAATGAGGGAAACTGTCAAATACCACCCTCTGCCTTCAGAACAGCTTCAGCTATCCATTGAATGCTTTCTTACAAGTCCTGAAGCGCGTGAAGTGGGAGATTGGATTGTTCTTGTCCTCTAGGAAATATTTCACTTCTTTGAGGGATGAAGGAGGTGGATCCACAGAACCTCCCTTAAAGATTCAGTTATATTTAGACATGGTGGAGGCGATGGATTAGCGTTATTATTTGCCATGTTTAGTAGCTTATTGCCACACATAAGGTGGTGGTTTGGAAATAGTATGTTTTGTTAAAGTATTTAGACAACTCTTGTGTTCGTTGTGCTATGCAGGTTGTTTCTAAAATGATATATTTTACATAACGGTCATTTTGTTCAGGATTTTGGAATTTCCTTTCTGTTTATTTATCATTTTGAAGTCATCCATCTTATTCTTGGTCTGTAACCCATTGTTGTTGCTACCAGAACCGTCTTGATTAAGATATTTTAAATCTCAGAGGCACCTTCAAATGACGTTTAGATAAAAGTTGTACATTTTACCACATATAAGTATAATTATTGCAGATTTGTTTTCCTACGGAGATACCTTAACAGATCCAGAACTTAAACAAACAATGTGCTCCTCTGAATGTTCCTGCCCAGAGGTAGTAGAAAGTCCTCCATGAAGATGTGTGGTTGGAAACATGCTTTCAGATCAAATTACTTTGTGGGTTAACTTGGATGTCTTGGTGCTTTCACTGTGTCTTATGTATGTATCGAGAGCCCTCTACTGAGGCAGGACACTCTGACTGATGTGATCGGCCCCTGTGTGCTGGGCCAAAAGGGGGCACCTGTTGCCCCCGTTGATACGAATGGAAACAGACAGAATGAGTAAATAAAGAGCAGGAAGCATGACCTGACACTATGCTACCCGGCCCCCCCGGAGGGACAGAAGAGACACACATACTTAATGGCAGATGACACACTGTTGTCCTGCAGCAACACACTATAAAAAGTTATTTCACATAAAGACTGCCACTGTTTTCGAAAAAACTTCCAGTGTAAACACTTTAATAGTTTGCTTAATTGTTAACATTAGTCATGTAATATCAAGCAAGGGATAGGGTTAGCTTTTAAGGTCTGCTTGTCTGATAATTTTCCTTTCCATTCCATTATCCAAACCGCTTATCCTATTTAGGGTCGGGGGGGGGGGGGGGGGGGGGGGGCAGGTATCTCAGGGCACATATAGAGACAGACAACCATTGACCCTCACATTCACCCCTACGGGCAATTTATAGCCTTCAATTAACCTAAGCTGCATGTCTCTGGACTGTAAAAAAGCCACTGCTTTTGTCTGAGGAAACAGATTTACGAGGACATCAGATTTTTCTAAACTACACAACTATTTAACAGCTGGTATTCAAAGGCAATATAAAAACCAATATTTTTCTGTATTCATATTCATGAATAAATGTTTTGCAATTTGAATTATTAATACTGGTGGACATAGGGAGCTTTTAAAAGATGATTTCAAATGACAAATTCATTTTGGAGGACTTTTCCAGCGACCCCCCCAAGGTTTTGCTGTTGAAGCTTTCAGGGAGTCTCAAGTGTCAATTAAGCCCCTCTGTATTTTGCATACTGACTTCCAGACTATGTTTGCTCAGACATTTATGATTCCCAATGGATGGATTGTTATTGCGTTGGTGATGCTAAATTCCACATTCAGAGCATCATTTTGAATGAGGGATTGCCTCTACACGGCTCTCAACATGGTGACGGCTGAGCCGGCGGATAGCAGCAATGCAAACAACATCAACAGTGCTGACAGAGCTAACAGTGTTTACCTGAGTTGTGGGTTGGGTCGTTATCAGCTGTAACCGCTGTATGAGCACAGTGCAGAGCGGCGGCGATTAGCTAGCCGGTGGGACTCACATGCACCAACATTCATGTGTTCTCGGACCAGCTACGTAAACAAAGCACAGAGAAACTCGGATTTCAACACGCAGAGAGAAGACAGGGAAGCCATTCTATTCTCAGGTAGACCTTGCTCAGACTGATTTGCTCTTATTCTAATAAAATAATCTCAGTGACTACTCCTACAAATAAATAAATGGCTTTTCTACCTGCATGTAGGCCTATCAAACATGCCACACCCTGAGGAGAAGAATATTTATTTAGGACAGTGTAGTATGGAAATACCCTGCAAAACTCATTGAGGTTATCATCTACTATATGGTGTCTTCATTTTGAATACACTGCGGGGAACTGTATGAGTGACTGTGACTTTAGTTGAGACCGGCTTCCTCCGTGGATGATCCTTCATTTCCTCTCTAATCCACAGGCCCGACCACGTGTCGTCATTGAAGGAGTCCCAGGGGATTGACCTATATACCTGCTGACTCTTACTGACCTGTCACAGCCGTGTGGTGGAGTGGCACAGCCGGGCACCCTACTGTGACATGTGCTCGCTACACACTTCACACTTCACACTGCGCACCACTGTTTATTCAGATTGTGCATAATGGAAATGGATACGATGGTTTAAAGGGCTCCGACAGGGCATTCATAGAGTAACCTGATCTGCTGATCTTTAATTCTTAGTGTGAATATCACTGCAGTGAAACAAGATTGTGAGTATGGTTATTTGTAGTGATTCAAAAGTCAAAGTCAAAGTCAGTTTTATTGTCAATTTTCCATTTGTGCAAACATACAGAAGATTGAAAGTACGTTTCTCTTCTGTCCGACATTCATTTCTAAATGACCTTTGACTGTGACTGTCCAAACTTTACATTCAGTGTGTTTAGGTGTTCCTATGCTTCGTTACTGGTATTAAACGTAAGTGTGTGTCTGGGCACCAAACTGTGCATGACATATTTCCCCACTCACCTTAAACTCACCCCATTCATACCTGCTTGGCAGCGCGCCCCTGTGCACTTGGTGGTTAATAATTCACACTGACCCTCTGCTCCCCTGACCTTCACTTGTTACAAATTAATTATGACCTCCTCTGTCGTATGCCTCATTATTCTCTGTGAGAGACAGAACGTGGAGGATTATTATGATGATTTCTGCCTTTTTTGTTACATCTATCCTCTTTATTTCAGTTCTTTGTTATTACTTTGAAGGTTGACGCGGTTGGCGCTTTTGATATGCACCGTCCAAAAAAAAATTCCATTCAGGTAATGACCGAAGCTGTTTTGATGGGAAAGACGTAAAAGTTACCGTTGAATTCTTTTTTTAATAAATTGTGTAAGAAGTAGAATAGACCTGAGAAGATGTTTGACCTTTAGTAGAAGAAGTAAAATAATATCCTTTATTTCACTGGTGGCAAAACATTCTACGAACCTGAAACACAAAAAAAGTGGTGACATTTTTCGAGGTGGTTCACTGTGATCATTTTTAAGTTATATGAATGTCACGTTTGACATTTAGAAGTCAAACTTTGGGGGAGAGGATAACACATAATGCGTTACACATGTGTTGTATATCGCCTTGCATCGCTGTCATGCTTCATTTGTAGAAGGTTGGGAGGTTGGGAGCAGCCTTTCTAACATTTTGTGGTCTCTATTGTGACATGAAAATAACTATTTAGTGGGAATTGATCTTACTTTCCTTTCTGGTCACCTAAGATATGATATACCTCTGTGCTGTTTGTGACTGCAGTTCATGTCAGTTGACATTTCTTGCTAACAGCTTGTGGTTTGGTTCCTGGGGGGAGACACCATGCGGGGGACAGACACTTGCTGTGAGTTGACTGACAGAGAGGTGGAATACTGACATTGTGTAGGCTACACAAAGTATGTCTAATTGCACATGTGTTCGTACACTTTGCTGATCAGCATATCAAAATATACCTGTGTGTATGTGTATTTGTCAGAAGTAAAGTGGGATAGCGGGGGAGTGACTGTCTCCACACCAATAGTGTAGGGAATAAGAGCTGAGATGGTATTACAGTAAAACGGTTGGTGTAAATATGCAGCCCACTCCAAGTGCAATATTTAGCAGGATGCTTGAATCAGATTCTGTGAGTGCACTGTTTGTTTTTCATGTTGTTGTGTGGGTGTGTATGCTCCCACAGGGCTCCATATCTCTTTATGAAATTCTGCGCTCTCTGGCTCCCTCCATGGGCAGGAAATATTATAGCTCTCCATCATATTCTTGCCTCACCAGCAGTTTGGCTCTGTAGGTCGGTTATCTGCACATTTCTAGTAAACGTTACGTGTGTGCATTTTGGCCTTTATTTCATGGTTGCAACAAAAAAATAGAGAAAATCTTTGATTTATGACCAGGATTGTGAGTTGAAGAATGTGACCATTTATTTTAGCCGCATGGAGAAAAAGGTGTGACGTGCAGATCACAGAGTCCACTTTGGACATTCTTTGTAGTTATCTCTCCCTGAGTAAAATATTTTCCAGTAGCCACCTCTGCTCTTATAGCTCCTGCTATCAAAAGGGAGACTGCATAGCTGCATTTCAGCTAGAAGGCGAGCCCCCAATAAAGCCAAATAAAGCAATCACTACTTCAGTTTATTAAAAATAAATAAATAAAGACAAATGAAGTGCACAAGGACACACATTTTATTGCCTAAAGCAATGCATGTACTGTCCCATAGGAGGCAGTTCTAACATGTTTTTGGAACAAATACATGTGTCTATATATATGACAGTAGCAGACTGACAAAGTTAACGGCAAGCTGGTGAGCAGCTAAGAACCACACATTGCCCTCATTAGTTGGTGTAGAGCAAACCAGAGCCAAAACGAGAGGGATTCATCAGATGGCAAAAAACGACTCCAAATGAATAAACGTTTGCCATGTTCATTTTTGTTTCTACTGCCCTCAAGTGGCCAAATAATTATTATGGGTTTAGGTTTGCAGCGTGATTTATACTCCTGCAGATGTGCCCCTGTGCATTCTGTGTGGGCTCCTCTTGAACATGTATGTACTTTCTTTTGATTTGGACTCACGTTTTTCAAGTCTTTTGTCAGACGGTCTTTGATTTATTTGCTTCAATGTTTCCACGTACGTTTGGCCCAACACAAGTCATATAGCTAGAAAAACATTAAGGAAGAGTTGAATGAAGAGGAGGAGTTCCTGTGCCGAGAATTAATAAGCTGTGGTGTTGTTGTAACAAGATGTGAGGTACTTGTCCAGAAACTCCATCTCCCGGTTCATCTCTGTCCAATCAAACCTCAGTCTGCAGTGCCTGGCGCGTAGTTAAATTTTTCAGGAGGTGCGCAACGCATCACTGCAGCTCTCTGCAAGCTCCATAAACCATCTCTGAGGCTTTAATGGATTTAATTAGCATTGAAACTACAGAAAGTAAACAGGCATGTTAGTTTTAAATCCTCTTTTGAGTCACACTCAGTCCTGCAGGATTCCTTGTGTGACTGAAGTGTTAAGCAGACTCCTTTTTGTTCTTCAGAGTTATGTCTTTTTACAACTTCAAGAACATATTTTATAGCCCGGAGTTCATCTTCTACTTGTGGGAACTTGGTCTTCTTGCCTCATTACATTTGCCATTCTGCCTTTATTGGATCATTCCAAATTGAGAGAGACAGTAAAAAATAGTTGGATTTTAATTTAAGAGGGTACATTCCTTAATCAAATCCAGCCCCATCTGAACACTTTTAATTTGTCATTTGCATACCTGCTTTTAGCTTCACTTGTCATTAGGGGTTAGCAGTCAGGATAATTAATGTACTTTCCTTGCTGCATTACATCATTTGGTGAATTTATACCAAACCACACTTATAGACATGGACACACACACATGTACACGAACTAGCACGCACATACTCAGGTTACACAAGCACACGCGCACACACACACACACACACACACACACACACACACACACACACACACACACACACACACACACACACACACACACACACACACACACACACACACACACACACACACACACACATGCATAATTGATCAGAGTTGTAATGTCTCAGCAAGCTCCTCTGAGAGTGGGATCAATCTATGGGAATGGGATCAATCTCTCTGACCTTTTCCTTGTGGTAACCTGCAGTGTTCAATCCCTCATTATTTTGACACTGAAAGGGCAGCTTTTCCGGCTGTGAGCTGATTGGAGCATCGCTACACTACCAGTGTTCACACTATCCACCCTTGTCTCTCATGGTACAGTAGATTCAGTTTCACTCACTAACTGCTCTCTCAACACTACTCTTGGTAAAGAATTCACATTTCTTAATGCGTCAAACGCTTTTGCTTCAGCTGTGTTCCTTTACAATCCTAACGTTGTGGACACCATAAGCTTAAGATAATGTTCTGGGTATATAACGTAATATTTACTGCTATATATATACAGTATAGGAGGTCCGTTGTGGAGCCCCATATATATATATATATATATATATGGGGCTCCACAACGGATTATGATACATTTCTATATTTAGTTTCTTCAAGGGAACTAAACTAATTTGCATGTGTTTTGTCAAGTTGCAGTGCACTGAGCTCATTATATGAGATACCATATAATTATTCAGACATCGATTATATAAACAGTAGCTATAAACAGGAAGAATATTCAGGCACTGAACATCTTAGAGCAAGTAACAATCTGCACTGGTGAGATTGTTAGAAGGGTACAGTGTAAAAAACAGAAATCATGTGTTCTGTCAAAATGTCTTCAAACTAGATGCTGGAAGCCACAATGAGTCATGACATATTGCAGTGGAAAAGAGTCAATGCCAAAATACTTCAGAAGTAATTGATAGATTACAGTCTTGTCCGCCACATCTGAGTTACAGTTCAGAGCCGAGGTTAAATACACTCTCCACTGAGCACACAATTTAACCTCCTGCCATTTAATGAGGTTACCAGCTCACTAACAAGATGATCTCACGGACAAACTGAGCCTGCTGCTACCACACAAGTACAGTACAACCCCACACACAGATACAGTACCCCACACACACACACACACACACACACACACACACACACACACACACACACACACACACAGACCGAATCCCCCAAAACACAAAAAGTATAAAGACAAGTGAAGGATATAAACAAAACAAAAGCTGTGTTTCATAAGTAATTAGTTTCTGCTTGAGCAACAAATTCCCTTTTCTGTCTCCTTAGTTATATCTGTAGTTTAATCTATTTGTATAGAGCTGAGGTGCTTTTCTTCAGAGGGCAGTTAAAAAGTAGAAGATTGCCACAGTGAATTGGTTGCTCTGTTTTCAGAATGCATTAAAAGCCTGTTTTTGAGGCGCAGAGGCTCAGTCTTTTTTACGGACCTGATTTTCTCCACACCGTGTGGGCAGAGGTGGGAAACACAGCCCACAATGTTCACTGCTGTACAAGCTAAAGCACTCTACATGAATAATTTGCAACTCCCAGCTCCGGTTTGGCCTTACTCCTCTCTCCCTTTCACCCACGCAGTGATGTTATGCTGATTCAGGTGCAAAGAGTTTGGCTTTGCCAAAATGGCAGTAAGAAAGCTTCTTGGTGGAGGCAAAAACAATCTTCATTATAGTATCTAATTTAAGTATATAATAATTCATGAACATAAAATAGTTAAAGCAGATTTTATGTGGTTTTAAAGGAAGTTCGAAGTGAGTCGAGACTTCAAAGGTTGGGAGATTTTTTTAGATCGGTTGATTATGTGATCGTATGCATGCATGTGTGCACACAGTACACACACATAGAATGTTCTAACCATCTATATTGTCGCTTCAGTGGTTTTCTGTCGGCCCCATTGTGCACTAGCTGTCCACAAGCACACAGACGCTTGACTCTGACATTTCTACACATTTTTTTGGTGTGAAAGAACCGGCACAGATGGCCAGTTCTGAGAGTACTGCACCTGTTTATATATAGCTTCTCAGTAGAGCACTTGAGAGAGAGGAAAACAAAGCAAGTCTGTCTGTTTGGCATGCCAATGGCTCCATCCATGCTTCGTGGTCTCAGTTGAGACAACAGATCCCTGTAGGATTTGGGCACGGAGAGATTTGATCCTGAATGGAAAAATAACATTTTACACATAGATTTCGAATGTACCCATTATATCATTATACTATGTTTTATTACATTTGGTTCTGGCAGTTATTGTATTTAAGTGGGTGAAGTTACTGTAAAGGTATCATTGTGTTTTTTGCTCTTTGAAAGGTTTTCAAACAAGAGCCTGGCAAATCAAGTGTTTGCCAGGCTCTTATTTATGGAGGACCGGAAATGACTTAATTATAAATAAATAAATGCAGGAATAAATACAGGAATAAATAAATGCTTAAATAAATGTATAAATGCTTAAATAAATGCAGGAATAAATAAATAAATGCTTAAATAAATGTATAAATAAATACAGGAATAAATAAATAAATGCTTAAATAAATGTATAAATAAATACAGGAATATATAAATATAAGTTATACCTAAACAGGACATCATTAAATAAATCTATTTCTACATTTCTGTATTTCAATATTTATTTATGCCTGTATTTATGTGTCCACACGTATTTCTTCATTTATTTATTTCTGTATTTCTGTGCCCTTGTATGCAAATGAGCTGGGGCGGTCCGAACCTCTGTCTAAAGCATGATTGGTCACAGGAGTGTGATCGCTCCTGGTATGTTATGCTCTACTACTTCTGCCTTGCACATGTTGTTGAAGTTGGCAAGTTTAGCTAACCGTTAGCAGAAGTCCGGATTTTCAATGCCCTGTCCGGCGTCCGGCGCAGCATCAAGCCGGACGCATATTTGTCCTCCTTTTTGCATACCTGCAAACTTGTCACCTTACGGTGAAATTCGCCATTTTGAAATCAAAATATGTGAACTGGCCAGCCAGCGTTTCTGAGATTGGAGTGATCGTGATCTTCATAATAGAAGATCTTTGATGAGTCTTGGCCAATCAGCGTTAAGATGTCTCCAGCCCGTTTCTCAATACGTGTTCTTCTCTGTACTTGATGAGGAAACTCACAACTGAAAGTTGACGTTCTCTGAATACTACTGTTGTTGAGTCACAACATGTACTTTTAGGATGTTTTCAGGCGAGAAGTTAGTTGTTTAAGCATCAAATCTGTGATCGGTTATTCAAGAATCAGCCGACTTAAAAAGATACGCCGACGAGTTGCATACAAGGACACAGAAATACAGAAATAAATAAATGAAGAAATACATGTGGACACATAAATACAGGCATAAATAAATGAAAAAATACAGAAATGTAGAAATAGATTTATTTAATGATGTCCTGTTTAGGTATAACTTATATTTATATATTTCTGTATTTATTTATTTATACATGTATTTATTTATTCCTGTATTTATTTATTTATACATTTATTTAAACATTTGTTTATTTATTCCTGTATTTATTTATTTATTTATACATTTGTTTAAGCATTTATTTATTTATTCCTGTATTTATTCCTGCATTTATTTATTTATAATTAAGTCATTTCCGGTCCTCCATACTTATTTGATCTCCTTTTATGCTAAACATATTTGTAGCTGCCATCACTATTCCTTAGATTGCTGCAGCGATGTCCTTAATGAAGTGCATATTTTCACAGTATTCATGATTCAAATGGCATCATTTCTAAATGAGGGAGCTGCATAATGTAACACTCATGTTGCATAAGGGTCTAATTTACAGATTAACAGAAGAACAGTTAAAGTCTACCAGTACCAAAACTGAATTAATCACAATTTTCACATTACAGTAATCCAGAAAGGTTGAGTCTTTCCCCACAGGCAGCAGTTTGGGGTATTTCTGGTATTTGTATCTGCAAGCTACCTGACCAGCCCCACACAGCAGCTGGTGAAAAAATCTCAAAGTCTAACAAGCTACAGACCCAAGAGCTGAAACCATTTGTAGATTAATCAAATATCTGATTATTAGAACATTTATTGGAAACAATATTGATATACAGTAATTCAGGACTTTTTTTTAGCCAAAATGACAAACATTTGATGGTCTCAGCTTTTCATATTTGATTATTTGACAGTTTTTAAAGTACAATAAATCAATGAATGAAGATAGTAATGGGCTATTAAACGAGTATGAAAATAATTGATAATTGTGGCCCAAATACTTTACTGGAAATCAAGCCAGTGCTAAAAGTCTCTTCAAATGTGTCAGTTGGCCAGAAACACAATTGGGATGATGATGTTGTTCTGTGTCTGCTGATTGTGTAGTTTGGCAATTTTTTGTTATCCTGACAGCATGCCAACTTCAAAATAACTTCAAATTGTCAGTTGCAGCTCCCTACTTTATATCTGTTTATGTACTGGGAAATTGTCTGCAGTGATTCTCCAAAGATCATGAACAACATGAATTTTACTTTATATATTTCTTTGTTTTGTTTGTCAATTTACTTTTGATTGGTATGCATCTATTTATTTGACCATCATCTTTACCACCACCTTCTTTCTTCCACTCATCATCATCATCATCATCATCATTAGTTCACCACCACTTTCTTCTTCTCCCTGTTTTTTTCCACTCACTACCTCCTTCATTCTCCTCTGCATCCTTTTCCATCCTCTTCTGTTAAATTTTAGCTGTAGCTTTGTTTACCACCCACATCAGCTAGTGGTTAACCATTATGTGTAGATTATTTTGCCTTCACGAATCAGTTTTACTGGACAAATAGTAGAAGTGGCCTGTGTTGGTTTGTATCAACCGTTCATCGAGTCCAGTGAGCCAAACTGTTTCTATACGAATCCAGAGGACACACAAGTAGCCCAGAGTAGAACACAATAAATCAATCTCTCACTCACAGAGTCGAATCAATTTCTCTACACAGATTAAGTATGAAGTGACAAAGAAGACTTTATCGACGGAGACTTGTCTGTCAAACGCCGGTCTCTAGATTGAGATCCCTATCCGGCTGTTAGGATGTTTCTTGCTGAGTAAATGATTGTCACTTTGTCTATCTCTCTTTTCTAGCTTGTAACATATTTTCTCAGTTATTTGTATCACTCAAGCAGATAACTCTTTTTTTAAACTCTCCTCCACGTCAGACATGTGACAGAAGTGTCATTATCCCAATAACTTCCACAAGTACTGATTATATTTGATAGTTGAAATGTGAGCAAAATGTAAGGGCACTGGAAAATAATTCATAATTTCTTTGCAACCTTTTCTGACATCTTGACTGACCGCAGTAAAGGTGTCCTCTGATTCAGTCATTGAACACCTGCATTGTTTTTGTTTATTTGCTGTTTCAGGTCATGTTGTTGAATTCCATCTTCTATATTAGGCTTTTGAGTATGACACCAAGTAATGATTTATTTGGCGGTTGGTAATCGGCAATAGAGGTGTTTATGAGGTTATTTGTTTTGTTGTATGAGTCTGTGACACAAGGACGTTCCCTCTTCAGGCCTCGGGCACAGATGAGTATCATAGAAACGGAGGGCTGCGTTACAAACATGGTGCCGCCGCCTCTCTTTTCAGCTTTCATAATCTGTAATATGACCATTTCTCTCCATCAGGCAGTTTCATTGATCTGAGATATTGACCTGGAATTGAAAGTTTATGTTAATATCCTGATTTTGATGGGATTAGTTCTAGATTTTTTAGCAGTGTCCGAATCTATACCACCATACAATCCTTTACTCTTGCTGATTGAAGGTTTGCTGTGGCCTCCAGAAAGTGTTGAATGACAGTTGCACTCCTCCAATCTAATAACAGACATGTTAATTTGTATTCACACAGCACTCTTTCTGTGTACCCTGTTTGAGAGTGCTTAATGTTGTCAAATGATTAAGTCTTCACCAAGAGATGAAAGGCCTTGTTTGGACAGGCTTTCAAATATTCAGTTGTTCAGACTTGCTATACCGAGTCCTTGGCATTTCATGACCATTTGTAAAGCAACAATTTTCTGATTTAATTTGTTTAAAACTAACGAACACATGTATATTTCTGCACCCATCAATCATCATACAAAAATAATGAAATAATGTGTTAAAGTAGTATCAATATCAAAGTGAGCTCCAATGTTGAGCATACTTTGTGTATGTAGACAGATTGCTGCCCATTGAAATAGTTTCCCTTGGAACAAGGTGACACTAAGAAAACTGTTTTGCTGTTCTCTTTGTGCTTGTTTTTCAGAAGAAAGAATGGCTGTGCTTGAACTGCCAGACACAGAGGGCTCTGTCAGGAAGCTTGGGAGATGTTGCAGCTCCTGTTGTACAGCCCTTGGGATCCCCCCGGTCACATGCTACAGCCAATCAACAACCACCTCAGCAGAAAGGGCCAAATCAGCTTTTAGGGCCTAGGCCCACAGGTCCTCAACAACAACCACCGGGTCCCCAAGTAAGTGGCCCTGTCTCGTCTGTGAAACATGCTGGGCCTGCCCCTCATACCAAGGGGCCCAGCCAAGCTTCCCCTCAGACCAAGGGCTCTGCCCAACCTGTTACCCAACCTAAAGGTTCAACTCACCCACCTTCCCAAACTAAGGGTTCATCACAACCCTTAGCTCAGAGTAAGGGACCTCAAAGTAAAGGTCCTAATCAATCACATGCTCAGAGTAAGGGCCTTGTTCAGTCTTCTAACCAAATGAAAGGCCAGTGTCAGGCCAAAGGGCCCACTCAGACTAAAGGATCTGCTCAGCCCTCTGCTCAGACTAAGGGCCCTTCTCATCCTTCTGGTGCCAAGGCCACCCCTGGTAAAGCCACACCCAACCATGCCAAGCCCACTCCCACCCCATCAAAAACAGCAACTACTCAGTCTAAACCCACAGGTAACAACCAGGCCCGCAAACAGCCGCAGTTCCAGGAGAAGTCTAAAGTCGCATCTAAATCTCTAAAAGAAGACGTCAAGGCCTCACCAAAGAAGACACTGTCAGAGACTATCACTTCACCAAAAGACATGAAGATAGCTGAAGATTCACAGAAGTCAAGATACCATGAAGTGAGCTACCTGCAACTTCTTCGCCTTCACGTGTTACTCTTGATTCACCATTTTTATTTTATGTTTTTGCTCCATTTAAATAATTGGAACCATTTCTCATAAACATTTTCATTAAATCATCATCATTTTAATCATTCACTCCACATCACTATTGGAGCATCACATCATTATCTCTCTATCTCTCTCTCTCTCTCTCTCTCTCTCTCCCTCTCTCCCATTTTTTAATATTTCTTCTCTTAATTATGACTTTTGTAGTAACTTTTTTTTTTTTTTTGCTCTTCTTTTCCTTCTTCATACTCATCAGTTCCATCATTCCATTGTCATCATTTATTCTGACGATAGTAGTAGTTATTATCAAATGTCACTATTATGATGTCATCATCATCATTGTCATCGCCATCGTCATATCTTAATCCTTGGCATCATCATCACCATCATCATCATCGTCATCCTTATCATCATTGTCATCATTATCACCATCTTCATGATTAGCATTATCATCATCATCACCATCATTGTCATCCTTATCCTCGTCATCATAATTATAATTTGTTCAGTGGCCTGTTCTTCCATTCCTCCGCCTGGTTTCGTACACTTTAATTTTTTTGTCAAACGCAAGCTTTTTGTTTACTGTGACACTTCGTGATGATATTTTAAGCATTCTAAGCATGTTCGTTATTCTTCAACGATTCGAAGAATGCAACGGAGAATGCGTCAAAGATGACAATCAAGCATGTGACCAAATTACATTTGTCCGTAGATGTTTGTATGTTAACTGTCTTATATATTCACTCTGTGTTATCCATTTGTGTAGATGTAACTTTGACAGGCAAACTCAACCCAAATCAATAGAGTATGATCAATGGGTTTAATAAACAACAAAAGTAAGGATAATAGATACATTTTGCTTGGTGGTAACTCTATGCAAAGTCAAATTTGCTTGACTTCTAAAACCAAAGCGCAATAGTAAATATTTGGGTTGATTTTAGCCTAAAGTTTTACTATATATGGTTGTCTGATTAAGGATTTATTCTCTCCAATGTAATTATTCTCTGATATCTATTACTAGAGACATTTTCAACTGTTTAAGGTCTAGTGCATTACTTTTTATTCCCTATCATCAAAAAATGATCATGAGAATGTCACTGCTGATAAGTTTGATGAAATAGTGGGATATAAGATGTGCAATGGAGCTTTTAATAGACCATGCCATGAGATAATTTAGGACAAATGTATGCATTTTTTTGCTTCTGACCTCTCTCCTTTCTTTCTCTCCTTTTTCAGGAATACAACAAATCAAGTACACAGAGTCTAAGTGACACTGGATACTCCTCAGATGGGATCTCAAGCTCTCATGGGGAGATTACAGGACATATCCGGGAAGAAGGAATCAAGCTCAGTGAAAAAGGTGCATCCATCCCCTCCGAAATCACCAAGCTAGAGAGCTCTATGAAGCCTCTACTAGAGTCAAAGACGTCAGACCAGAAACATAGGCCACATTCACTGTCTGTAGGACAGGGCCGGGACTACAATCCTGATGACGATGCAGCAAGGGATGAATCAGAGGATGACCTCAGTTGTAAGCTTCGCCATGATTACGTGGAGGACAGCAGTGAAAGTGGTCTGTCACCATTGCCAGTAAGACAGAAGAAGTCACATAAAGAAATAACAGATGAGGAATTCATGAGAAGGCAAATTTTGGAGATGAGTGCGGATGAAGAGGAGATGGAAGAACATGGAAACCATAAGACTAAAAGAGGACATAAAACTGGTGGGGATTTAAGCAAGGAGAGACGACGACTCTCTCACCAATCTAATAGTTTTGAGGAGGACACCAAGGCAACAGAGGCAAATGAAGAGGAAGATGTTGTAATGGCCGGTGGCCTTCGGCGTTTTAAGACCATTGAGCTGAATAACACAAACAGCTACAACCGAGACATGGAGCTCAGCACCGAACATGACTTACGAGAACCAGAGCTAGAGATGGAAAGTTTGACTGGTTCTCCTGAAGAGCGGTCCAAGGGAGAATATTCATCCACTCTACCTGCCACCACACCCAGCTACACCTCTGGAACATCCCCGACATCTGTGTCTTCCATGGAGGATGACAGTGACAGCAGCCCAAGTCGTAGGGCAAGACTAGAGGAGGCAAAGCAGCAGAGGAAGGCTCGACATCGGTCCCATGGGCCACTTCTGCCCACTATCGAAGACTCATCTGAGGAGGATGAGCTCAGAGAGGAGGAAGAACTACTACGAGAACAGGAGCAGATGAGAGATCTAGAGCAACAGAGGATACGAAGTACTGCTCGAAAAACAAAAAGGGATAAAGAGGAGCTACGGGCACAGAGACGCAGGGAAAGATCTAAAACTCCCCCCAGTAATCTCTCTCCTATTGAGGATGCATCGCCAACAGAGGAGCTGAGGCAGGCTGCAGAGATGGAGGAGCTTCACAGATCATCATGTTCTGAATACTCACCATCTATAGATTCAGAGGCAGAGGGCTTTGAGATGATTGGTGGAAAGCTTTACAATCCAGGAAATGAATATAACCTTCCAACCTTCACATCACTCTACTCCCCTACAGAAAAGACATCAGCAATGTCACCATCTGATAAAACTCTAAAAAGTGCAGAGGAGGTCTATGAGGAGATGATGAAGAAAGCACAGCTCATGCAGAGGCAGAAAGGTGCCTCTCAGCCTGACAGTAAACATAATCTTGAAGCAGGAACTGCATTGACCCCTGGCTCAAGCCCAACGCAGATTACTGCACCTATGACCTTCTCCACAACAGGGAGTGATCCAAGAATTCCAGGAATTCATGCAGCACAGCATCTATCAAAAGAAACGCAAGATAGGATGATGACACAGAGTGCCAAAATTGAAGGTGTTGTTGGAGTTGCCACAACCAAAGCCCAAGTCAGTCAGACTGCCACAACTCGACAGGCAGGTAGCACAGGGCCTGCTGGCAATAGAGCGGGCTCCCAGAGGCCAACACAGGCATCACCTGACCCTGGAGCGTCCTCCCTTACCTCCAAAGTCTTCTCCCTTTTCAAAGGTCCCAGCCCCCCGGTCTCCCCCAATGCTTCTCCAACACAAAGCCCAACGCATATGGTATCTGTGAGATCCACTGGTGGTAGTGGCAGACAGCTGCCATCTTTGCCTGGTGGTCCTGTATCCGCAGCTACAGCATCCCATGGAGCTCAGGCACCTCAAAGGGCAATTTCACCACGTTTGGCACGACAACAGTCCTCTCGAGATTCACCAGTGATGGTGATAACTCTAGCCTCAGATACAACCAGTCCTGCCAAGCCACTCACTGTAAATTCTTCCACTTCCCCTTTGTCATCACCAACACAGGTCAGTTGTAAAACCTTGTATAGCTCCCAGCCCCCTTCAACAAGTTCCCCAACATCACCACAAATGCATCCATCACAACATTCTTCACAGATGGCTCACAATTTTGAAAAAGTTAATGTTGGTACTGGGACCACAACTGCACATAGTCATGGATCTATGGAAAACATATCTCTGTGTAAAATCTCAAATATTCCAGGCTCTTCAATGGTTGTGGGTCAGGATCAAACACATCCAAACTCTAACGTGGTGGATCTGAGAGCCCCAATGAGGCCTGCTCCAATTATAATGACAGATCAGGGAATGGACCTAACATCTCTTGCCTCTGATTCAAGGAGATACTCTTTAGGAGCAGAGCAGCCATCTGGTCGACACACAGCAGTGCAACCTCTTATCATGAACCTGAATGCACAAGAGCAACCGCACATATCTGTATCAACACCGACTACAGTTAGCGTCACAGTTGCAGGTTCTATGTTCATGTCCCAACCCAAGCAACTAGTCGTGTATGGAGATCCTTTGCAAAACCGTATGGATTTGGGGCAGGGTGTTGGATCAGCTGTGTGTTTAACCCAGAGCAAGCCTCCAATTTCTGACCCATCTATTCCCAAAATTGATGCCTGTCTGGAGAACCTGGGTATTCAACAGCAACAACTGCAGTTACAGCAGCAGAAGCTCCTGCAGCAGCAGCAGCTTCTTGAGCAGCAGCTACAGCAGCACCATCAGCAATCCTCTTTTGCACGTTACAATTTAGCTAATCAGGTCCAGCCAATCCTAATGAAAAAAGACCTTGTAGTCAGCCAGACAAGCAGTGCCCAGCCTGCAGTGACTGCTAGTGCCATTCTTAGAGTATCCCCCCTGGCTCCACCATCAGTGTCTGGAGCTCCTGCTTCTGATGCTCCCCATGAGGTATATGGTGGAGTTGCCTTAGAGCTAAAAAACAAGCCAACAGTAATGAACTTGTCCACTGGTAAGCCCCATGTCATGATGGTGCAACTTGATGAAAATAAACCATCACAGGGGGGCACAGTGACTCAACTGGTTAAGCAAGAGGCACCACCTCCCCCTCCTCAGGTCTTGGATCTCACTGGACAGATCAAACCAGAAAACCAGGTGGCTTGTTGTGATGTTGTTTACAAATTGCCCTTCGCTGGTTCCTGTTCAGGGTCATTCACTCAGAAGCCTACAACAGTATCCTCAGATAAAACCCCCACCACTGAAACCTCTCAAGCAGCCCACCCTTCCCATCCACCACACTACAATATCATCAAACAACAACAAAAACAACACCAGCCTCAAGCTACACAAGGAGTAACAGAGGAACATACACCACATCAACCACCCATAGTCCTGTCAGGAAGAATTCAGCCCTCCATGTCTGATACTAATCTGCCCTCCATGACTGATGGTGGTCACTATCAGAGTAACGTTCAGGGTGGTCTGGCAGTAGATCTTAGCAGCATGAATCAGGCTTATGATGGTGGATACCTTGGCATTGGAGCTCAATATGGATCTCACTCAGACTTGCGTCACCAAGGAGATTTTACTGGTCCTTCATTACCTCTTCGCCGATATGGCTCCATGTCAAATATAAATTCTGACTACGCCTACACTTCACATGACCAAACAGGACCACGGGACTCCAATCTGGCTCAGTATAGTGCAACCACTGCCAGGGAGATCACTCGCATGTGTGCAGCTATAAACTCTGGGGACCAGTTTGGGAGCCGGTATGGAAATAACCCTGAACTGGTACCATATGGGGCAGGAAGGGGTGGACCTTTAGCTAGGTTAAATCTCCAGCAAAGCTTAGCATCAATAAGAGCAAATCTACTGTATGGCCCAGATGGAAGACCAACAGCAAATGGCCAAACACTAACAAACCTAATAAATGCTAGACAAGCAAGTATACGCGCCTTGTACCCAGCTGCTATGAGAGGAGGTGATGGCATGATATATTCCACCATTAACACTCCCATAGCTTCCACCTTGCCAATTACCACCCAGCCTTCCTCGGTCCTGGGTCCCATACCTAGAGGAATTTACAGACCATATCCCACAGGTGTAACTGCAGTACCATTGGCTAGCCTCACCCGGTTGCCTCAAGTGACTCCCAGAATGCCGATGTCAACACAGGGACCATATTCCTACCCTAGTCCAAACCAATATCCTACTTCAGCCACACCATCAGGAAGTGTGCCTGAAGCAAGCCGCTCACACCAGGAAACTCCTGTGTACCTTGGAAAGCCTTTAACAACAGTTGCTGCTCAAACAGCTGCAACCATTCCACCCACCCAACCTGCAGCACATGTAGGAGCACAAAGTGTACCAGCAGCTGGAATGCAAATGATGGCAGATCCACAGACAGACCGCACTCAACTTACTTCACAGAGTGTTTCATCATTCTCTCAAGCTCAAGGCCAACCTCCAACCGTCCAGGTTCAAATGCAGCCACACCAGTTACCTGCTCAAACTGAACCGTTATCTTTGACTCAAACACAACCTCAAGTTCAACCCATCAGTCAACCTCAACCATTAGTTCTGCCACAGGGTCAGCCCCAAGTGACACCCCACGGCGCTGCCCTAGCACAGAGTTCCGCACTTTCTCCTCCTATGGATGCCCAAAAAACTAAGGAAGATGAGAGACTGAGTCAGCAACAAGAGCATGTGCTGACGCTAGGGCGAGAGCGTGTAGAACTGGAGAAATTACGCCAGCTGCGCCTACATGAGGAGCTTGAAAGAGATCGTATGGAACTTCAGCGTCACAGAGAAAAAGAACAACTAATCGTTCAGCGTGAGATTCAAGAGCTGCAGACAATCAAACACCAAGTCCTACACCAACAGCAGGCAGAGCGGGAGACACAGCTCATTATGCAAAGAGAACAACTGGCCCAGCAGAGAATGCAGCTTGAACAAATTCAGTCTCTGCAGCATCAGCTCCAGCAGCAGTTGGAGGAGCAGAAAAGACAAAAGACGGCAGCTGTGGAGGCAGCAGCTACTGCTGCAGCAGTGGAGGCAGCCACCGCATCAGCAGTGGCGGCAGCAGCAGCCACATCTGCCCAGAGTGCTATACAAGGGGTAGTTGTTGGAGGAGGGCCCCCTCAAGGCTTCATTATTTGTGACCAGAGTGGTAGAGTTATTCAACAAGATGGACAGAGTGTTCAATTTTGGCAGGATGGGCAAGTGGTCCAAGCCATGGTGGCTGCTCGACCCATTCATAGTTCTGCCTCTGAAATGTCTTTGAGAAGCAGTGACAAACAGGCTGAATCCAAGATTATGAAAAAGCAGAATTCCATGCCTCGTCTGAGGGATGGTGCAGAGGAGGACTCTGGGAAAAGGATTACAGACAGCTGTGTGCAAACAGATGATGAAGATGGAGAAGACAGATTTATGAACAGGCGTAGGAGAACAAGGCGTATTGCCGACTGCAGTGTGCAGACTGATGAGGAGGACCAGGGAGAATGGGACCAGCAGCCAGTCAGGCGCAGGCGATCACGTGTTTCCAAGCACTCTGAGTCCAGTGGGGAGGCTAAATCAGAAGGGTCATCTAAAGTGGCTTCTGCAAGTATAGCTATTCAGACCACAAATGATTCGTCATGCCAAACAGAGCCCGACCAACTAAGCAGGGTTTCGCCTGCTATACACGTTACAATGGCAGAGACCTCAAAGGTTGACCTATTACATTACATAGCGGCACCTGAAAGGACCCACAAAGGAGAGAGTCTGGCCTGCCAGACAGAACCAGAATCTCAGTCTCAGGGTGTGGTCACCCCTCAGCTGAGTGTCCCTACAACTATTAGTCCGTACTCAACAAGTCTGCATATAGTAGGTGCGAACACATCTGACCCAACCTCTCCAAGACACCAAGGAGTTGTTAAGTTTGAGAGGAGGAAACCAGACCCCTTGGAAATTGGCTATCAACAAAATGAGTCTCCATCTCGACAGCCCCCCAAATCTCCCCAGGTGCTATACTCTCCTGTATCTCCATTGTCTCCTCATCGCATGCTGGAGACAACATTTGCCTCCCAGGAGAAACTTAACAAGGCCCATGTTACACCCCAGCAGAAGGCCTTTACTGCTGAATCGCCCCAACGTCACCAGACCCTACCAAGACCCATAAAAAGTGTGCAGCGTTCCATGTCGGATCCCAAGCCTCTAAGCCCCACATCAGAGGACCCTGCCAAGAACAGATTCTCCCCATATCATCAGCAAGCTGTGTCCAACAGTCAGGTACGAAACCATCACTTTTTCTTTGAGCAGAAGTTAGTTTATCAAAATGTCTGAAGGCTTACAAAATGATAATGAATCGAATATAAAATATATATATTTAAGGGAAATGTATTCAGAAGATATATATTTTTGTAGAAATGCAGCATGCCTAGCATGGCTAGAGTAGTTCCTTCAAATAAACCTACAGTGCATACTGCATAAACGCCTTAAGTCCCCCAGGGAAATGTGAGTATACTGATCAAATACAACATGTGTTTTTGCAAATATACATTGTTTTTGGATATCAAAAATACCATTCAAATTTTGTTTGCGTGGGATAATATGCTGTATGTTATTGTAGGAACATAATGCAATATTTATTTTTGTAATATATACACACATTACTGTAGAAGAGGTCACATGGACACTATACAACTTTTGCACTCAAACTAATCTATCCTGTGCATACCAGTCTCAAACACCACAACATGTTTGACCCAATTAGCATGTACAGAAGCATTACATAGAGTACTTTAAATTAAGTTAGTATATGTCAATTCATTGTCAGAGAGTAAGACAATTTAAATGAAAATTATGCATGTTAATGCAAAAAAATATGCTGTGTGGACATAGATGATCACACAGGATCTGGCATCAAGAAGGCGACAGAATGTTCTCATGAGAGCAGCTGGCCATGCCAGAAAGCCTATTCCCATCTTGTTCTGCTGCATCTCCTCCCTTATCTTCCCCCTTTCTACTCTTTTAGCTGGTTTTCCTCTCTCTCTCTCTCTCTCTCTCTCTCTCTCTCTCTCTCTCTCTCTCTCTCGCTCTCTCTCTGTCATGTCTTCTATATCAGGCAAACCCTTAAGAGTTGCCAGGGGTACATAGTATGTGGAGAAATTGTGGTGGTGATTTGCTGTCTTCCTGATTGTGAGCAGCTGGTCAAAGTAAATTAACGTTGCTCTGCACTTAGACCCAACATTTGTCTGAGAAGGAAACATATAAATCAGATTTCAGGCATTTACCACAGATACTTACTGATCTTTAGAGTTATTTTCATACATGGTTCTCTTGTGGATACTTATGGATCTACCCAACACAACTATTTTGTAAGTATTAGACTAGCACAGATATATATTTTAAGTTGTGTTTTTATTTCTAGTTTATACAGTTTGACTTTTCTAACCTGCATGCCATACAGAAGGGCCAGATATTGTGGATATTTGATCAAAAGAGTAAAGGGAGAATTAACATATTTCTAAAAAAAACATTTGAATGAAATCAAACAACTTAAAACACAATTGTTTCATTAACTCTGATGTTGCATGTTGATTTGGAAAAATATCTTATACCATTTCATGATGTTTACATTTACTGAGCTCCAGAAACATATATTAATTTGTTCAGTATTTAATCTTTATTTAGAATTATTCTGACATTCATAGATCCCACATTTTGAAAATTTGATATGAATTGATACTGCAGAGATATATTTGAAATTGAATCCATTGCAGTAACAATGTTATTAATGTTACTGGTTTAGTATAACAATTAACATGGTAAATGGTGTAACGTTGCACATTGTATTATGTAATAGCGCCGCATCGTGAATACTACAATGACTGCCACTACTCAACATTTTACTTAAGATTGTTAAGCAGGCATGAAATGAAAAACGTCACTTAGTGTCTTTGGCTTCAGTGAAACAACATTTTAATTGATATAATGAAATCAAACCATGATAGTTGAACTACTTGGAGCTAGCGCCCCTGTAGTACATAAGCTAATTAACCAAGTAGTCTGACAACTTATCAGGCTGGAGAGCTTTTCACTTAGGTCTAGGCATGAAGAAATGTGCAGACCCTCTGTGAATACCCAGTGTACAGTAATGAGTCTAATTTACATAAACACATTCTGTTTATAGCTCAGTGTTTGCTGATGTGTCTCTGCCTTTCCAAGCAGATGGCCTCCCTGCAGCAGCAGCAGAACTCTCTGATGAGGAAAATAAAGAGGACTCTCCCTAGTCCCCCTCCAGAGGAGACTCCGCTCCCCATTGTTACTCCAGCACAAATGTACAGCTCCCCCGGCATGCCCCAGAGGGTCCTACCCAGACCTTCCCAGGGAGTCACCAAGGCTGGCCTGCTGAGTGAACTGAAAGCTGTGGAACAAGAGTCGTCAAAGCTCCGTAAGCAGCAGGCTGAACTAGAAGAAGAAGAGAAAGAGATTGACGCCAAGCTACGTTACTTGGAGCTAGGCATTACCCAACGTAAGGAGACCATGGTGAAGGATAGGGAGAGGCGAGACCTGGCTTACCTGAGATGTATGGGTGATGCTCGGGACTACATGTCGGACAGTGAGCTCAATAACCTCAGGATGGTAGCTGCAACAGGAACCTTTGACGGTAATGGTCTGCTGACAAGGCCCAGCACTGCACCATTGAGCCAATTTACTAATGACCTCAATGCAACCTCCCACTATCCCTCAACTTCATCCTATATGTCGTATCCATACCCTCAAAGTCAGCCTTCATCACAGCAGCCAGGCTCTGCTTACCAACAGATAGGTTTCCAACCTCCTCAATACCCTTCATCCTCTGCACCCCAGCCAGGAACATTCCAGCCCCATCCCCCACCAGGCCCTGGCTACCAGAACCAGGGAACTTATCCTAATCGCATGTATGCCCAGCCCTCCTACCAAACAGACCTTGGCATGCAGCAGCATGGTCATCAGGGCTTCCATCCTCCTGGTCAGCCAATGCCCAGCCAGAGCCTTCCTTACCCCAGCCACAGCTCCTACCAACCTGGTCTCTCCTACCCGCCACAGGCAGAGATCCTTACAGTCCACCAAAGACCACGCCAAACCTCTTTGGCTGACCTTGAGCAAAAACTCCCCACCAACTACGAAGTCATCAGCAACCCAGCAGTGTCAGTGGCCACATCAGCTCCAGATACCAACTTTGGTTCAGTCTACAGCAATGCATATGGACAGTACCGCCCCCCGGAGCCTGGCCTGACTCACTCTGTGGACAGTCCCCCATCTGCTTTTGCTTCTGATGGACTCTACACCTCTAACCTGGAGCAGAATGTTCCTAGGAACTATGTCATGATTGATGACATCAGTGAGCTGACAAAGGATAACACTAGCCAACCTATGGATGCTCTAGGCCATCCTGTGGGAGGGCGGTATCGCAATGAGAATGGCCCTGCACGTGGGAGTGCCTACAGTAGACCCGAAGATGAGCCTGTAGATGCTTATGGCAGACCAAGTGGAACAACAGGGTACCAGAGTACAGTGGACAGCCGCACTAGCACCACAGTGAGTGGAGGCTCCTCTTATTACTATGATGATTATAAACACACATCAAGGAGCAGCTCCGGTAGCCACAAACTTGCACCCAAGAATCTTGCCCCTGCTGTAGTCTCCTCTAAACGTAGTAAGCACAGGAAGCAGGGAATGGAGCAGAAGATTTCTAAATTCTCCCCTATTGAGGAAGCACGGGATGTGGAGTCGGACCTTGCCTCTTACACAATGACAACATCAACAGGAGGCAGCTGTACAGTTGTGTCAAGATCCAAGAAGCTTCAGGATGATGCCACCTATGGGATTAAGAAGAATGCGTATGACCAGCAGAAATATTATGGCACCAGTCGTGATGGTCTTGAGGAGGAGGACCGCATGTACAGCTCTGGCAGGTCCAGGTCTACTGGATATGGTATGGACAAGATTTCCTCAAGAGACGCCACAGGACACAGAAGTAAATCCTACGAGAGGGATGCCATGGAGCGGTCTCAGAGAAGCAGCCGCAGTGGAAGGCCTCCAATGCGCAGCCAGAATTCAGAAGAAGAGAGTCCGATCAGTCCTGTTGGGAAGCCTGTAGGAATGGAAAGAGGCTCTGGCATACCAGAAGCCCATGATGTGAGGAACCAGTATGGCTCCAGCCATTCGCTGCCAGATGTGCAGGACCATCACAAGAAGGACCTGCCCAGAAGTCATGTCTATAAACCAGATGACCCTTACCTCGTAGATGACATGCACTGTGCTGTTTCTGACAGTGAAGGTAACTGGTGCTGAATCTTTTTTGCTGTGTGACTTGTTCTTGCCACCTTTACCGTGTGCTGGAAAGGTACTGCATGCCAAGTGTGGAATTTTGAGAAGAGAGACATTACTTTGTTTGTCTTGTCTTTATGGAATGTTCCCTGTGATGAATTAAGCCAATAATGCCTGTTTTATATTTCTTTTTGCACGCATGATTTTTAAGTGTAAGGTAATGTCGTTGGTTTTTTACGGATTATTTTTTTCTTTTTCTGTTGGATTCCTCAAAAATGTGCATGGCTCTGGGATGTGGAGCATGTTTTCCCAGTTATTTTAAATGGCTTCAATCTGCATGCTACTCCTCTCACCACAAAAAACAATTGACTGATAATGTTTGTTTTGGTCTTAAAAGCCTATCATTTGAGCCAAGAGGAGACTGATTGGTTTGAGAAGCCACGGGAAGCCCGTTCTGATCGTTCAAGACATCATGGAGGTCACTCATCCACAGGGAGGCGTAGTAAACACACCTACCACGACTATGACGAACCTCCAGAGGAATACTGTCCCCCAGAGGAGTACAACCAACAACGTCACCCCTCCTCGACAACATCGCGGGATCACCGTCACGGCGGCAGCACTGGCAGACACAACTCTTCTCGCCACACCTCAGAGGATCCCAGGTCGACCCGTTCTTCCAGAACACACCCCAAAGACCCATCTGTTCGCTCTGATGGCAGAGGCTCCTCGTCAACCCAAAGAAGGAGTGGTCCAGACTCCCGTTCCGCCCAGGAAAGCCCCCGAAACTCAGGTGACTTCTCTCGAGACTCAGCCTCTGCTCATCATCATGGCACGGGTGGACGAAGTCAGAGACCCCAAGGAGATCGCGCAACATCCAGGAGGCAGGAGCCCCCTGCAGCAGGGCCCAAACCACAGCAGCAGCCGCAGCAGCTGCCGCAGCAGCAACCGCAGCAGCAGCCGCAGCAGCCGCAGCAACAGCAGCAACAGCAGCAGCCGCAGCAGCAGCAGCAGCAGCAGCAACAGCAGCAGCAGCAGCAGCAACAGCAGCAGCAGCCCTCTCAGGGCCATGTTGGACAGCAGCGATCAGGTGGTCAGGGCCAGTCTGGGAGACATCCAGGCCCTGAACCACTTGATGGTACCCAGCAGGCCCAGCAGCCACATCAGCAGAGTGCACAGCAGCAGCAGCAACCCCTGCATCACAGCCAAACCCCTCAGAGCAGCCAGCCTACAACAACCACAGCAGGAGCTGGACCAACACCGCAGCAACCCAAATCTGGCCACGCCCCACCACAGGGACGACAGCCAGGAGTAGGGTCTGCAGCAGGGCAGCCAGCTACCATAGCAGTGAGTAGACCTAAGCCTGGTTTTAATGTAATACATTAACTGTTTATATGTTCTGTTATTAAGGATGTGCTACTTGAAAATCCTGTATTAAGTTATTTTCTTAATCAAATATTGCAAAAGGTTAGTTATGATGACAGAAAATAAGTGTAGTCATAACATGGCATTGTGTTCTTTTTTAACCTTTAAATTTTTTTTTAAATGTCACAAAAATAAGCAACGGCTGTTGGTTTCTTGCTTTGGGATTGTGAGAACGATCTGGCTCACTCAAAAAAGACACTCCTAGTCGGTAGTGAGCATTATGCAAACTAAACACAGACAGAAGTGGGAAAGATTAAAACAAAAGCATAAAATAAGACTTGTCTCTGTTCTGTTTGACAGGTGAAAATGGAAGCTTCACCTGCAGCAGCAGCAGCGACAGGAATAAAACCTACAACAGGAGCCCCAACAGCACCTCAGCCTACCAAAATAGCGACACCTCCTCTTACAGGCATTGGTAAGTCTCAGTTCCATCATTACCATAAACCACTCAATAACCATAGGCAAACAGCGACATATGTGATGGTTATGTTGTTTGTTGTTTGCAGGCTCCAAGGCCGGCCCTGTTGGGATCGGTAGTAAACCCGTAGGTATCGGCAGCGCCGCAGCAGGACCGCCACCTGCTGAAGGGGAAAATGTTCTCACTAAAATCCTGCAAGGAGGGGCAGCAGAGCAAGCGGGGAAACTGGGCGACGGTACGGTCATGAATAAATAAATGTTTAAAAAAATGAAATATAGCTTATCTTCAGGTCTAGCAAATGTTTAATCCACTATGATTTAGCTTTAGTTTTAAAGTAAGAGTCTATTAATTCCTTGAATGGGTATATCACAGTTTGGGTTAGGTTGTTTTCTGATAATCGCGTCCTTCTCTTTGTCATTCTCGCAGCTTTGTCTGGCTTTGGGAAGAAGTTCACTTCACTTTGGTGAACTGGAGAGAGGAGGGTAAGTTGTTTTTCATGAAAGTTAAAGGCTTGTGCAACTCAAAATGTTTAAGTTTTTATAGATAATAGATGAAATGATCATGTATGTGCTTATTGTTTCACTTGTTTATTTTTTAATCAACTGTGCTTTTCTCTCAGGGTATGCAGAGTTGAAATGAGATGGATTGGTAGCTTTGTACTTGAAAAACCTATGAAACTGCAATAAAAAAAAATCACAAACAGAAGAAAAAGAGGAAGAGAGATCCTAAGTGCATCAGTGAGTATCTCATTAGTATCTCATCATCATTGGAGATGTCTTTATGATAAATATTGTGTCACCTGCTTCACTCAGCAAGTGAAAACAACAATGTTGTACAAAACTATTTAAAAATGCAATGTATGTTGATTCACTTCTGATGTGTAAAACAAAAGCAGTAATGCATGGACGTGTTCAACTTTTAATATTTGCAGTTTTAGCTTGTTAGTTTTAGTTTTATTTAGCACACCAAGACCTCAAACAGTGCAAACATATAATTCTGTCATGCTTTTATTAATTGATTAAGTGTTTTATCAGCTGGATATTTACATATATTAGCATAGTCCGTGTCTGCACAATGAGAACACTCAAGCTAACTTTTGACTGATTAAAAGTCTGTGATAGTATATTCTGACTGATCCGTTGTACTGTTCTCTTACCTCAAATTACTGAACAGAGCTGGAATCAAAAGATGCCTTGTCAGCACTGAATTCCCCAGACATGGGCACACGACTGAAGTGAATTAAATAAGGGTGATTGCTTCGTCTGCACAGTGTTACAAAACATGAGCAGAGGGCTGAAGAGGCCTGAAAGTAAGTGGATGCCTTGACAGAACTACAGTCCCAGAATGATTATTGTGGAGACGGCTGATGCCTCATTGGACCAATGGTAAGTAACTAAAGCCATTCACATACATCTCTGTGTGTTTACATGTGTGTGCTTGTGTATGTGTGATTCTGTTGCTGGCTGATTGAATTGAGTTTTGTTGTTGGTTTTGCTTTGGTTTGCTTCAGCATTTTATTTCATTGATTCACTGCTGTGTCAGGTCAGGTTGTGAAAGTCACACACACTTGAACTGTCTGCTGCAGAGGCGTGAGGCCAAGACCAAGGGAGGTCAGCACTAGTATGGTTTACCTTCTGACTCCACAAACGCCCAATAATCTGGGCCAAGCACACTGCGCTATAATTAGCCTGAGAAGGCTAACTGTGGCTTTGCTTTACTGTCACACGCAAAGACACACAGGGACAAGAGCCCATGCAGACAAACAGAATCATGACTCATGGTAAGCATCACTCATTACATGGTAGAATGAGCTAACAAACTAATTCTGCTCAATGGAGCAGAACTGCAGAAGCAGATTTCAATGCACTTTATTTAGCGTCTGTCAAAACACATGCTGTGACTTGCACAGGAGGAAGTTGTGGCTCATTTGAGTGAAGGTCTATCGTTCAGCTGTAATGATGTCTATGTTGACACTTGGATTAATATTAGTAGCTGTGTCAAGTCATATTTGTGTCTGTGGCCAGTCTCAGGATTCAGTGGGGGGAATGTGGAGATAAACCTGAGTCAGTGCTGCTCTGAGCAGCAGGCCAGCCTGCTCAGCCCTGTGGATTACTGCCGATACAGTAGGGCTGTGATTGGCTGAAGTGTCACAGGAAGTAAAGGAAAGTAGGCTGGCAAAACTGATACATAAACATTGCAGAAGTTTATGTAAGTGTGCTGTCTAATGGCCATTGAAATCATACTGAATCTTTAGAGGCTCAGATTATATATATATATATATATATATATATATATATATATATATATATATATATATATATATATATATATATAATTTATTTTTCATTAAATTGCTTGGTAATTTATAATTAGTTTTAATTTTTGTGGTTTGGAGAATTTCATATTTCATATATAATTAATTTCTGTTGACACTCCAATCTTCACTGTCTTTTCAGGTGGACATAACGGTCAAAAATGAGGATGTGGAGAAGCGGAGGAGAAAGGAAGAAGGGGGATTTGAGTCCTGCTCCTCGTCCTTCTTGAGAAAGCTTCCTGGGATCTGTGTGACAGTAAAAGGCCCGCTGGCTGAGGCACCTAAATATTCAACGTGTTAGGCCGTGCATATCTCTTCTTTCAAACAGCTCAATAAATGAAGCCTCACAGCCCCCTCTATAGGAATTCTTATGGAACACCACTCACGTCTGAGGAGTGCACATCTGGCAAGGATATTGATTCTACATTGATGTCTTCACAGCCTTTACATGCAAAATACAGTGAAAAAAAGCATAAGATAGATTTTCATAGGTTTTCCTTGTATCAAAGATACTGATATCAGCACACAATGACACCACATACCTGGAGTGAGCCAGGTGTATCACGGCCATGACAACCAACCGGACAACTCCACTACGATCCTTGAATGCTTGGTTTCTCTGATCTCTACAGTACATTCCAGTATAGGGAATTTTACCCTTTATTTGAATGTGTTTTTATTTCTCCTCTTTTTATTTAGATGTCTACAGAATGCATTGTATAAATGTGGACATGAGAATGCACGCACAAATATTGGAAAAACTGAAAAAAAGAAAGCCCATATTAATACTTTTTCACCACCTATGAGATGCCACTAGTCATCAGCTGTAGGTTTTTAGGGAAGAGTACTACCAGTGTGCCCACAAGTGTGAGATTCACACAGACGAGAGGACCAAATGAAAGAGTGGCCACGGCTCTTAATTAGCCATTGCAAAGCCATCGTTACAGTCGGCCCCAGGCTGACTACAACGCTCTGAGGCTGACTATAAAAAGGATAAAGCCTCAGAGGGGACTTTATCCTTTTTATTGATTTGTCTCACCTTTAGTTTCTTTTCATTTTTGCCTGATATTCACGGAATGGAAGAGCCTTATTCAGTACATGATTTTACTTGTATACCTCATATGTTTTAAAATGTCCAAGTCATCATGTTTTTCTTTTTACACAACTGTATACTACTGTATGTACATAAACAAACCAGAGATCTAATTATGTAAATGTGTCATTTGTGTATGTATGGAATCACTCTCCAGTGACTTTTTGTTGTTCTGTGTTTTTCTTTGGTAAAACTTTCCATTTTTCACTTTTTATTTGTTTGAATCTGTTTTCTTGCATCGAATAATTTGCTTGTTGATTTTTTAAAAGCAATAGCATGCAGAAAATGGTATATAGCACAATCGTATAAATGTTGTTTAAATCAGTGATGGGAAATATCAAACACTTCTGTCAATAAATAGCCGTAATACAATTTGTCAGAGGGTTTACAACCACAGTACCGTGTTCATACGTGCATGTTATGTGCAGATGCATAAGAGCATGCAGACAGGTACGGACACACTCACACAGACACACAGTCTCTCTCTCTCTCTCTCTCTCTCTCTCTCTAACTCTTGTAAACACATATGCACACACACACACACATACTTTACACATCACACACTTTGCACTCTTGTTACACTTCAGAGCCAAGGTTAATTGTGTTCTCCACTCAATAGAGATGTTAACCTGCTGCTGATTAATGAGGTTATACCAATTCACCAACAAGATGACCTCACTAACAAGCTGGGCCCACTGCCTCTATTTGTGCAAAGACACACATACACGTGCAAACATATATCGGAGCGGATGAAAGCAATTATCAATTCAAATGTTCTATGCAATGACTCATTTCGAACCTGGAAGTGATTCTGCCTAAAACAGTTTATTATCATCACTGTCTTCACAAGAAAACAATAAAATTATGAACTAACATAGTAAAAAAAAGGTCATGAAAATATTTTTACTTGTCTGTACGAATTTGAATATTGAATATTGAACTAGAATTGTTATTATTTTCGTGGCATGTTTTGACCCCTCACTCCCCAGACGGGGACTTGTTGCCAAAGGGTAAACTGTGTAGACTGTCGGTTTTGAATGTCCACCATCATGTTGCTTTGAAGCATGGGTTTGCTTGGCTTTGTCTGGCTGTTTGTAAGCCTTCATTCAGTTTTTGTGCGTTTTGGCTGACCTGGGCTCCTCAGTGTTTGGCTTGCAGTGACTGTCCGTGCTGCTATAAACCTGTGATACAGATGGTCAGCACTTCTCATTAATACTTGTCGATGTACATATTGGGTGTCAGTATAACTTGTGGGGTGAATGGAATGCTTCTATCGGATATTTCATTGTTGATTAAACCACTCAGCAGCCAAGACATTGGAAAGGTGCATGATTAGAGCTTATCTTCTTGGAAGTTGTACCTGAGTAAAAAAAGGCAAAGGCATGATTTCACCAAGGTTTTCCTAACGAACCTTGACTTTCACAGGCCAATGTAGAGAATATTGATGAGTAAAATGTCCAGCCAGTCATTCACAAATCAGGGCATGCCATTTTGAAAGCACAAGCCTGACTGGCAGCACTTGCTGCCCGATGAAACGCATAAATACAGAGGTTGCGTCACAGTGCCTCCAACTAAACAGAGTGAGATCTATATCAAAGCGAGTTGGAAATGTCATCTGGTCAAGATGAAGTGCACGAGACAAAACAGCCTTCGATGCAGCTGTCCATTTGACAGAAAGGCAGAGAGAAACACATTCTTACATCCAAATGTAAATACAAATCCATTCTTCTGTACAGCTTTTGAGTTCTGAGTACGGCTGTCATGTGCATCCCCATGCCGTATTTGCTGCCAACTTTTGTGTATAAAAAGAATATTTACTACCACAATAATGAGGATGATGGTAAAACTAATGAATGATGATGATGATGATGATGATTATTATTGCATAAGCATAATGTATGTGGCTGACTTGTATTGACTGTTTACAACAGTGGAACAAAACTTGTATTCAGAAACATATCCAGTGTGTGTATAGTTTCTATACATATTGTGCTTGTAAAACAAGAAGAAAGATCCTCCTCAGCAACTGCAGAGTTGAAAGCCTTTGTCAGACTATCAGGAGGTCTTCGATTGGATGGATATTAACTGCAAGGTGATGAGGGTAAAGGGAAGCAAAAAAATGAAACAAAAAATCTGGAAGAATGTCATTCACTGTTGTAAGTGCAATGGGCAAAACGTCAGTCGTGTATCCATTGTGAAACCTTGTGTTCTATTCAGTGTATTCCTGTAAACAGAGTAAATTTTGGTGCATCATGTCAAGTAATGTGATTAATGAAAATATTGACCCTGCAATTTCCAAACAGAGAGATGAATAAAAAGAAAAGGAATATATTGTGGTTATTGTCGTCTGTGTGTGTGTGTGTGTGTGTGTGTGTGTGTGTGTGTGTGTGTGTGTGTGTGTGTGTGTGTGTGTGTGTGTATAATACAGGAGTAATGTGATCTCTTTTCTTAGTTTTTGTTAGTACACAAGCTGCAGCATTGTGGATCAACTGGAGAGATTTAAGAGACTTATTAAAGCAGCCTGATAATAAGGAATTGCAGTATAGTCCAGGCAAAATAGCGTTTTACGACAGACAAATTGTAAACGAATTTTTTTCAGCTCAGATCATTTCTATGAGGTGTCCAGAACAACATACTAAAAGTCCTAAGAAATCCTAGTTGAGGAAATATGTTTAATTCTCATCAATCCGACATGTTTGCCAATAGGCGAGACAACAATACACCCCAATGGGGCTATTTTTTTCCTTTACTCCTATCAAAATGAAACTTTACACAATGAAAGTATCCATGAAAACTAACATTTTTTGTATTACGAGTTTCTTTGAAAATTTATTTTATTATGCAAATGAGCTATACACTAATCGTACATGCCCAGAATATACCCAAATAGGCTTAATTTTTTCCTTTACTCCTACAACAATAAAACTTAACACAATGAAAGTCTTCATGAAAGGTAACTTTTTTTGTATTACAAGTTTCTTTTGAAATGTATTTGAATAAGCACATAAGCTCCACATTTATTGAATATGATGGCAATGCTGCTTTTAGACTGGCCTCTAACCTGAAAACTGTCTGGCTTGGTAGTACCTGCCAGGGGTATAATCCCCGCCGGTATAATTTTCAGGGTCCCGGAGGCACACAAGCCTCCCCACCACGACAAGGTAGCAACAGCAGGGGAGGTTTTTTTTTTTATTTTATGTTTTTTTTTTTTAACCAGCCTGGATCCTCGACCCCTAGTCAGTGGCTCTTGGTTCTGGCACCACATATATAAGTTCCTAGGTTGTTCCTTGCTTAGCTCTTCCCCTCTGGGTCATATTCATCTGATAAATCAGGCAGCTGTGAGTTTGTGCAGCTTGTACCACGACATTCTCCGCAAATGGCAGTGCAAGGGAGTCCATGTTTTTTGCATGTGCATCTCTTTGTGCTGCAGTCTTTCTTGCAACTACAGCGGACTACATCTAGTAGTTCTGATGGTGCCGCAGGCTGATCGGTCATTATTGGCATAAATCTCCCATCCAAAACATGCCACCCCCAGTCTTTTGGGTCCATATGTTCACTTCCCCCTTTCCACTCCATCAGTTGGTAGAAGACCCGAAGACTATGGAACTTTGCAGCTTTTGTCGTTGGAGGAAGAGTTTGAGGTTCCACTTGAGATAAGTTCTGAGATACTTTAACACAGAATCGCCTGTATCTCAGCATATCCAGTGATTCATCTTTTTCGCCCCCATACAGTGATACTAGAGCTTTTTCACCTGCTGCAAAGATAATCCCTTTTCCCACATTTTCCTGTGACTGGCTGAACACTGTAGCTTGTTCGAGAAAGTTTCTGTCATTTTTAACTTTTTTCAGTGCCATTCCCTTTCCTATGCCAAATACACGAGATGTAGAATCACAGCCTGAAATGGCATGGATAAAGAGGAGATTTTCACACACCTTGGGACCAAGTAACTCCTTTGTCTGCTTTATGCACCATGTCCGTCTTGTTTTTGTTGCTTTCTTTGGTTCTGGTGCCAGAAACAGCTCATGTGCTTTCAGATCAGCATGATGCAACAAGAGTACTAACAAGTCTGTGTCATCACCTACTAAGACTGTGTCTTTTGTCCTGGCAGAGGCAATGGCAGTTTGGACAATGAGCACATCTGCATCGTGCTTTGCATGGTCTGTGATACACCCAGCCCTCTCAAGTTTATCACTGAGGTAAACCAAGAACCGTTGTTTGTTTTCCTTATTGTTGAGGAACTGGTCCTTTTTGGATTGGATGATCATGTCACCAGAAAAGTGTACAGTCACACCGGGAGCAACACCTGTTCGACGCAGTTGAGTGGCGTCTTTTATGGTTGGCTCTTCGTTGTAGCCATCAAAGACTATGACTGTAGCCGTACCATATTTACGTGTGACATATCTGACATACATGTCACACACACTGTCATAAGTGGACCCTTGTGGCCATGGTAAACAATGTAGTAATGCGCCCCCATCAAGGACATGCTGGACATCACTGCTGGGTTGTCTTTGCTGCTGCTCAATAGATTTCCAGAGGACATCGGCAAGAATTGCCTTGTTTGCCTGTAGGGGGAGGTAGGATGATTCAAACAAAGCAGGCGGGTGACTGCAGAGTTCATACTGGAACAGTGATGGCAAATCTTCACAACGGTCTCCCACTGCTACAAGCCGCTGGAATAACAGCTGTGGATCCACTACCACTGTCTCTCCTTTGATCTTGACAGTTGATCTAGATGCAAGTGTCACTGCTTGGTCAGCTTTCCTGAAGGTGAATTCCTCCACTGTTTTCCCTACCATAGACTCCAAAATTTTGCACCCAATTTCCCTTGATTTCTCCCCCATAGCAACCGACACCGTCTCCCAGTTTCACGTTACACTGAGCGGAGTGCATTCATTTTCAAAGAAACTTCTAATACAAAATGTTTTACCTTTCATGTAGACTTTCATTGTGTAAAGTTTTATTGTTGTAGCAGTAAAAGAAAAAATTAAGCCTATTCGGATATATTTTGGGTAGCCTATATTCGATTAGTGTATAGCTCATTTGCATAATAAAATGAATTTTCAGAGAAACTCGTAATACAATTTTTTTTAGTTTTCATGGATACTTTCATTGTGTAAAGTTTCATTTTGATAGGACTAAAGGAAAAAAATAGCCCCATTGGGGTTTATTGTTGTCTCGCCTATTGGCAAACATGTCGGATTGATGAGAATTAAACATATTTCCTCAACTAGGATTTCTTAGGACTTTTAGTATGTTGTTCTGGACACCTCATAGAAATTATCTGAGCTGAAAAAAATTCTTTTACAATTTGTCTGTTTTTTGGCCCAAAAATGCCTTACTTTGCCTGGCCTAGTAGTTTAGAAGTAACACATGTGTGAACTTATTTTTCTGCATCACTTTGAGCCAAGATGTGCCTAATTGTTTTAATGTTACGTCAATCCTTGAGATTTGTTTTACGTTGAAGTTAAAGGACAAGTCCTGATCAAAGCTGACTCTGAGATTCTTTACGGTGGTGCTGGATGTCAGGGCAATGCCATCAAGATCAACTATATCAATAGATAATTGATTTCTAAGGTGTTTTGGGTTGAGTAAAATAACTTCAGTTTTGTCTGAGTTTAACATCAGGAAGTTGCAGGTCATCCAGGTTTTTATGTCTTTAAGACATGTTTGAGGTTTAGCGAACTGGCTGGTTCCGTCTGGCTTGATCGACAGATACAATGAGTATCATATGCATAACAATGAAATTTTACAGCGTTTACCCCGTATTTACTGTGACTCTGGGCTGGGCTACCCAGTGCTATGGACGGTGATGTCAAGGGGTCTAACAAAGCTGGAATAAGAGTTGGAATGAGAGTGTGTTATTAAACCAATATGGTGCCACTTAAAAATGGGAACTAAAAGGGAGACCATTGGAAAGTGTGCCTCACTATTCCCATGTGTACAAGTCATCACAGCTCATCCATGGCACCAGAACACACATTTACTCTCGGATGTGGTCAGATGACTTATTGTATGCCCCAGTTCATTTGAAGGATTCTGAGACTTGATGTCCCATTAGGATTGTTTTTTTTAAAGTTGATATTGTTGTATTCAGGGTTGCTTGATTGACAATAATGGCTTCCATCACTCCTCTTTTGACTCATCAAAGATGTGTGCTGTATGTCTAGATCTGTATATTCCTAATGTCAATGTGATGCATATAATGTTTCTTCGAGTAGGGACAAATTCATTTACCACTCCTTTATGAAGAGAACTTACATTACCGCTGGCACAGCCGTGCAGCTCTATCATTCACCAGCAGACTGAGCCCACAAGTTGTCATCACCCTATATTGTGTTTGAACGGCTGCTCTCACAAAGTTGAATGGGCCACCATATTACTATGAAGCCACAACCCATCCTGCAGCTCCCCTTTCCCTCAGAGTAAAGCAGTAAAACAGTCACATCTGCAGATGTTGACTGCCCTCATCTGGTTAAAAAAAAAAGCAGCATGGACAAAATACATTTTACATTTAGCTCTGCCAAAGAAAACATGATTTCATTTTTTTTACACTTACATTTTGTCAGTAAAAGTAAGTTTGAATTTTTACTGTCACATTGTATACTCTACTGTAGCAGTGCAGTTACAGATATCAAAAGGATACACAAAGTGTCCTTTTTCTACTTGTTCATCAAAAGTAAAGACTTTTAAAAGTAGAAATTCTCAATTAATATTTTGCAGCCATGAAGTTACTATGGTTGGCAAATTATTAATTTAATTATGAAAGAAGTTAGTGTTTAGTTTGGTGGAAAGACAAATATGAATAAGTAATGAATATTCAGGCTGCCATTGGGCTTCGTGAGTCAATAATGTATCAGCATATATTTCAGTGAGAAAATACCTCTAAATAATACAACCAAGTGTAAGAATGTGTTATGCAAAACAGGATGACCCTGAATCTAAGTGCTAGGTCCTTGATGCTAATCCTGAATTTGAAGTACATGGTCAACTATAATTGCATGGTCTACATAAAAACAAGAAGATGTGAAAAGGTTAATCTGGATTTTTACTCAATTTTGCAGCTGAAAGAAGGTCACTGGTTCCTTAATGAGGTCAGTGGCTGTACTATGATCTGATTTGAATCATGCAAGCTTGACAGATCTCCACAGCCAAAGATATGAGCTGAATCTTGGAGAGGAAGATGTGTTTGTTGTAATTTAAAAGATCTAGACATGTAGGGTGAACTGCGAGAAACAAAATGGAAAGTGAGAGAGTGACTGACCCAGCTGAGCCATACCATAACCTATTGCGCCAAAGACTTCTGCTAGCAGTTTTTAAATTAAGCAATTGTGGTCTTCGTACAAGATATATCTTTTGATAAAGATGATGACGACTTAGGTCCACAAAGGTTAAAATACCACTAAAATGGCTCTATTAACTGATATGACCCATCAATGAGAGTGTTGTGAAGCCGTAAGTGCTCAATATTGGCTCTAACAAGGATTTATTGCTGGGCCCAGCAGCCAACTCTCCAGCACTGGTGGCTAACCTGTTTGTTTCCATCAGGTAGCTCTAATGGAGCGTATTTAACTTCACAATGATATATAAAACTGCTGAGCGACCCTCCTCATAAACTGTTGGAGGTCACTTACTCTATATTACTTAATAGACATTTTTCTGTTTTGTCTTTCGCCGCAGCAGCGGTCTTATGGGCTGAGCCAGCTCTGTCTGATCTCCCACTACAGAGCAGGTGGCTGCTGGTATACAGCAGGTTGATTAATGGTTTGTCATTATTGTCCTCAGTTATAGGTCACTTCACCTAGACATCCTCTTGTTAGGGGCATACTTGTAAGTCAGTGAACTATAATTGGGATGCTTGAAAGCCATGATAGAAGCATCGGCCTCTGAGGATTAACCAGTTATTTCCATCAGCAATGACCTCAAAGGAACATTTTGTGACTCAACGTCAAGTGAACGGAAGTGTGACACAGAGGTTGAAGAACTGTGGAAGGAGAGAGTGACTCATTCTGCAAATAAATTATTAATTGTCATTGCTACAGCCAAAGAGCACTCACACATTACCGTAATTGAGCCTTTTTCTGAGAATTAAACTGATGGGAGAACTGGCTGCTTTACTCATTCACCTGTCACTCTCTGTCTTTATCTGCTTGCTTTGCCAGTCTCACAGACCGCATAATCAATACACAACACTTTAATAATGAAAGAATCCTTTTCCATTTATGCTTTCTTTATGTGCTTTATGTTGCATTGCTGTCTCACCCCCCAAAAAAAGATGCATAATCTAAAATCAGTCATGTCTCAGAAAAAAATATATATCTGATTTAAGGTATAGGCCATAAGCTTTACATGAACACTTGCTGGCAACAGAAAAAATGTGGTTTGGTTTTAGTGGGATTGGAATAGATATCATTCTGGATTAATGCATGGCATAAAACACCCTTGTTTACTGCTGTTATTATTATTAATACACCATTTAAGGCCAATGGCTGAAACAATAGTTTTAAAATGGTGATTGAAGAGAGGCCGCACCGGCTCCCAACATCTCGAGCATTTGGGTGCGGGAAGACACAATACACATGCTCAATGAATTGCCTATGAATGTAGATGGCAAACAATCTGATGCCTCGTGGGACTGATTGTCTATTAGGTAATTAAGTTAGTTGTGGTCACCGAAAAGAACAGTGTTGATTGTCTGCGAGTGCAAAATAGCAGCAAACTGATCAGAACTGGTATGTAACGCCACGTTACTCAGATGATCGGTTTGGTGAGATTCACTGCTGTAGTTTGGTCTCCCTTTAGTGGCTGTTAGTGGTACTAGTTGTTTTGAAGATTGATTAAAATACTTTTATTGTCTCAAGGTCATTTCTTGTTTTTGCCACTATAATGAGAGCAAGACCTTTATTTCCTGTATAAAACAAACAATGCACATACCGTCAACACAATTATCACAATATGTAAAGTAGACTATACAGTTTTATGTAGCCTACAACTTAAAATGTTGGGAGGATGTGCCTCAGGAGGACCTGTAGTTAATTAAAACAAAACAAAAAAGGGAGCTGTGATTCCAGTATGTGGGTGATCCTTGTATTGCAGTTTTATTTTATTCTATTTTATGTTACTGAGGTTTAGTGGATTGTGCACACAACTATCTAACCTATTAAACAGTTTTGTACACTCATGTTACCAGAGGATGACATTATTATCACAATGATGTGTATTCTTCCTTCAGGAGCATGGGCCTTCTCCTCATCTAAAGTGAAATCTAAATTGTAAGAGCAAGAAAATGGAAATTTCTGGCAGCACCTCAGCTTTGACCACATACCTGCTCCGGCATGCAGGAACATATTGCAGGTCAAATTGTGAGAGGAAAAAGAAGCCAAGCCTCGACATGGCCTCTAATGCCCTGCAAGGGACAAGCAAAGCTTACCAACCACCACTCTCATTCTGCCTGTAACTGGGATCTCATTATGGAAATGTCAGTAGAACATATATTATTCAATAAACTGGAGCACAGAGGGCTTCTTACTGTACACATTTACCCCCTTTCCTGTTCATATAACCTTGTTTGTGTGCATGAGGGAAAGAATGAGGGAGCCTATGTGTGTTTGTGTTTTCAGGACACAGAAATGCTGATGCCTCTCCTTTGGGCCCTGTCAAGCACACTTAGCGTCAGTGTTTACAATGCAAAATGGGAGAAAGTCCCCGTAATTCCAGAAGGCCTGAAGGTGGGTAAGAGCAGGAGGAAGACAAGAGCCATGGGGGTATTGTTTTAGTTTGAAAAAAGCCTACAGGTCTGGCTGTTCAAACACTTCTGAAGGACGTGCTCACCTCATGGGGAAGTCCGCGTGTGATGTCATGAGTTTAGATTCATGCTGTGATAGAAGTTCCCCTGTCAGCTGCTCACTGGATCTGGTTACCCTCAGGGAAACAGATTTAATGTTGGCAGCCTGAATACCGGAGAGAAGCGGCTTCACTGTTTTATAAACGACACAATAATACGTCACTGCTTCACTTGATGTGTTATCCTTCCCACTGTAAACCAGACTGACAGTCCCAGTTCTGTTTTGCTTTGACGTCAAACCAGATGCAATAGCTTCATATTTTGGAAAATATGCTTATTTGCGTTCTGGACGAGAGTTAGATGAGCAGATTAATACCACTCTCATGTCTGTGCTGTAAATATAAAACTACCAACTGGAGTCACGTCATCCCAGTGATGTTGCCAAGCAACCAACCGAGACTCCAGGAAGTTACGGCACAGGGCCAGAAAATAGTCCTGCATATACACCCTTAAAACATTTAACATTTAACAAATGACACATAACATGTTTGCGGTTTACATTTATTTATTGGTTAGTGGATTGTTTTAGTCAGGCGGTTTCCCCCTGTATCTAGTCCTTATGCTGAGTGTCTATAGCTCCGAATTTGAGAGTAGTATCAACCTTTCCATCTATTTCTATGCAAGGAAGCTAGTCTCTCCATGTAGGGCAAGCGTTTATTTCATCTGCCCCTGCACACTTGATCCACTTTCATATAACAGGTGTTGGGGTAATTCTGTTTCTTCTGCTCGGCCATTAAGAATGAAATGGCTCAGCTGTGCAAGAGTAGTGAAGAGGAAGAAATTACAGGATAGATGACAGATGAAGAAGACCGTTTGATTTATATTCCCAGAGTACAGCCTTTCAGGCATGCAAATCCCTCCTGTTTTGCCAGGATTGGCAGACAACAGTCCTGTCCCTTGGTATTATCCCAACCTTATTTAACCTACAGTGTTAAATGGGAATTGCTTAATAAGGGTGGTTTTCAATGCGGGTGGAAAGGCTGCCTGTGAGTCAAAATTAAGGACAAAAAAAATCCCAAGGAAAGCAATGCAGCTAGCTCCCCCTAGAGGTTCATATGTTTCACAGTGATTCTGGAAGTCATTATGACAAACTATCAAAAATAATGATCTGAAAATAATTATTTAGTGTCTCAAAATAAATATTTTGATGTAGTACTTTAAAATTAAAATATTTTTACTTTGTATCTCAAAATAACTAGGTCAACATATTGAGATACTAAAACATTATGTTTGATGTTTCTCTTCATTTTAAAACACTAACTAATTATTCTGAGTCATTATAATGAATGGTTTGCTACTTTTTTAATCGAAATGGGTCACCACAGTTTGGCTATACTCATCCAAGCCACACAGCTGACTTTGAACAAGGCCTTTCTACCTGAAAGTACCGAATGTGTGTTTCCCTGCAACTGTTCAACTTTGATTGAAAATGAGAGCCATAAAAGAGACAAATAGAGCTCGAATAAAAACTCAAATATATTGAACTAATATGAGCGGACGCGGTCAATGATTGCCGTTCAACGCCCAGATGAAGTTAAATCCCGAGTAGGCGGCTCCCCGCATCCCATCCGCCCATCCCATCCTGCCAGCTGCCACTTGAGGTAGTGGAGATGCTGCTCTCTGCCGTGTGGAGGAGAGAAAGCGCGTCCGCTGCCCAATGACAGCGCAGGATGCTGAGAGAGGCTGCTCGAGTGAATGGAGGCGACAATATGCCGACTAAAGCGGCGAAGGAGAGGAATTAACATCGACCAAGGTACATTTGCCTCCTTTTGTTTCACACCCACGCTATCCGCGGTTCATTATAAGCGATGACACGTGTGTCCTTTAGTACTTTTGAGCGTTTTGTGAACGATTTAGCGGGAAAAAAGCACAAGCTTATGTGTATTCCAGAAGAAAAAAAAAATCAGGTGGTCGCTGATTGCATGGACACAGCCAGAAAGTGCTCACTTGATACGTGATGATTTGCATTTTAAAGCCGTGTTGAAACGATAGAGCCAGGCCGTGTTTCAAAATAAAGGTTTCAGTCGGCTTCTCCACGGCGGTTTTAACTCATATTGCATCGGTGTAGTCAGCTGCTCGACGCACACCACACCGGAGCCATCGAAAATGTAGGCCCAATAAGATGTCAATTGGTCGACCGTGCTTCCTATGCTGCATTAAATAGCCTACTTCAGCTTGCACATCAGTAGGCAGACATTAGAATACATATTTGAATTGCAAACAGAAACCCGTGTGTAATTAAGATAAACATCGGTCGAAGACGAGTCATGTTTCCCGAGCCTTTATTTGCATTTACAAGCCATTTATAAGCGATACTTAGCGTTGGATATAGTGTACGAGTGAACAGGCAATTTGAAGTCGCACATTTATGCCACATTTTCTCATCCATTCAACCAACCATTGAAGTCAATGTGAAGCAAGGGGAGGTAGTCGAATACGTGGTGAGGTAGTGCATGTGTTGCACTAGCTCAAGTAGCACTGCACCCTCACTGAACAGGCTGGGACTTCTTTTCAGGTGGAATTTCTTTATTTTCAACCAATTGTAAAGGGTATTTATAGACAAATGCCCTTTATATGCCCTAGACAAGTGATCTGGCCTCAAACGAATGTTCTCACTGTCACAGAACCCTGGTTTAGTGGTACTATTCATATTTGTTAGAGGATAGGAACAAAATGTCTGCATGCTGGCTTTTAAAATGTCATGATCGCCTTATTCTAGAAATAGGGTTTCCCTGACCCCACAGACTCGGCATCGCCTGAGGTGAAATCTTTCTGCCAGGACATCTATATCCTCCTCTCTGTTAATGCACCACTGCTCTCTGAATTGCCAGTGATAATTTCTTCATGGCCTATAATGGCATTTGCTGTCCTCCTACTGTAGTTGCTCACTAATACCTGAGCAGTGTGAGTATGCCTGGTCAGAAAGGAAAGTAAGACATTGGCCATGAGTTTTAAATAATAATGAGCAATAATAAAGTAGTATGCACCTAATCTCTATTTCTTTCTGCCTGGCATACTGAGAACTGTGCTTTGGCTGCACTAGTACTGATCCAACTAGTCAAGTAATTAATTATTCAATTGACAACATTTCTGAAACTGTTTCAGCCAACAAAAACAGTCAGTCCTAACACTAACAGTCAGTCCTAAGTACTAATATACAATTTTCTGGACTAAATGATTAATTGATTTAATAATCATAAGACAGCCCTACACTGGATTCCCATTCCACTGCAAATAGCAAAGCTCCAGGAAATGAATCTGTCAAATCTTGGATTGTGGCACAGCCCTGTGATTAGAGTGTATGCTGGTGTGTGGACAGAAAACAGAAACTCCTAAACAAAGGCAAAAAAGTAACAGTAAAGTGAATATGTTTGTTTTTGGTTGTTTATTTCTAAGGTGGAAGTCATGTAGTGTTGAGCATTTATTGCAAGCAATGTTTGCAGGAACATTGGTCATCAACACAATGCAGTTTACTTAAAATACATATTTCTGGCATACAGTATGTGCCTTATATTAAATGTCTGACAGTGGAAAATGGCAGGAAACATGATGAGTGAGGGGCAGGACATGCAACAAAGATGGAGCTGGAATCAAAGCGTAAGCGTTGCGGTCATATGGTTCACAGCCCAGATCACTGGCCCACCAGCACGACACAGTTGGCATGCTACTTGTCCCCACATCACATTACATACTTTTCTTGTAATTCACATTTAAAAAGGCAGCAACATACCTGTAAATGGCTGAGAGCTGAAGTTGAATACCACAGCTGTCAGCTTTAATAAGAGGGTTTTCAAGGTAAGCTAAGTCAACTTAAAGAGGTACAAAACAACAACGGTGGTGACATGGATCAAGTCTCAAAATGATGACAAGATATGAACACAGAAAAGCTTTATTAAAGAGAATACAGCCTAACAAACACTGACTGAAAGATGCTTCACATTCTTTGTTTTATGTTGCAAACTGGCCTAAAAAAATGGATGAATCATCCAACCTAATACCAACAGTGGTACTACATTATTACAAGATGTGTGTGTGGTTTTCTCTGTTCTGCTCATTGCTGAATGCTGTTTTTTTCTCCTAAACCATTTACAAACCAGACTTCACAGACCTGATACAGCAAGCTGACCACTGTAGATAAGAGCTACATTGTTTTTTGTTACAATGTCTGCCTATTGAAAATACAAATTTTATTTGCCAGTGTCTCTCAGATGAAGTAAAGAGGAACAAATAAGTTGTTTACACAGTTTTTAGGGTAAACCGTAACCCATTCTCTGCCCAAAACTTACAACAAACTCTGGGTAATTTGCTCTACCATTTTATATTATAACATTCCCACCCACCCAGACACCTTTTACTTAATATTACTAACACAGACGACAGTGGCCTGTCTGACCTCCTCTGCTGGCCTGCAGTGATTGCCCCCTGGCTAAGTCATTCCACACAGATGATGTTTCAGTGAGTGCAACTGACGGTTCCTGTCATCCAAAGTCTCACTGGGTTTTAAACACAGAGGAGACCTGTTGACACTTGTTCTCTGTGCCATGAATTGCCATTTCATCTCTACCTCAAAAGGAAAAGAAAATAGTCTACATCAAGTTAAAAACAGTTCCCATAAAGCCGGCAGGCTGGCTTGTCCCATTGGCACTGCTGCAACACACACCATCTACATTTGGCCACAATTTTTTGGAAACTTATGCTGCCGTTATGTCAAATGACTGAGGTGCTTTATCTCGGATAGCCCAGGCATAGTCACCATGGCAACTGGGTCTAAGCAGCAAGTGTCACCAGAGGGAGACAGTATTGTAGTTCACTTTGATGGAAGAGTACATTTGATTTTGTCCCACAGAGGGTCCAATACTATTCATAACCAGATGGCCGGTGATATTAATAATCTTTGTCAGCGTCTTTGTCAACATTTGTTATTGAATGGCTTTTCTGTATTTTACCTAAAGAGATATTTACCATAATGTAATAATGACACTGTCGTGGCGTGTCATTTTAAGCTTTAACGTATTATAGACTGTGGTATATTTTGTGCGTTAGCGAAGCTTGAGGTGGCATGAAATGGCATAACTATTATTACAACATAAAACATTAAGCCCATATCATTTTCTCCTCATTAGCAGGCTCTAGCTATGCTATTTTAATTAAATTGTGGCTAGAAAGTCTGTATAGTGTATTGTGAATATGTTACGTTGTTTGGCGCAACGCAGTGGTGTATGTTGATGTATTCAGGTGTTCTTTATAGTATACCTGTTGTGTATCTGTGCATTTCTGAAATGTTTATATTCTTTCACTTTGGTTCAGTTTCCAACACTTGTTAGAGTAATAAACGCTGTATCCAAACTTCACTGTATTCTCTACAGAAGATATGAAAAGAGCTGATCAAGTAGAGAGCCAAAGAGTCAAACATCATACTCACAGAAACCGCTGATTTAGTCTTAACAGTATTACTGGATGCATGGCATTTGTGCTTATTTTTTACAGAAACTAATGCACCTGATACTTTTGAAGGGATTTAACTGTCAAAAGAGAAATAACATCTCATGCATTTTGTCATCAATATTTACTCTCTTATACAATAATTGGCCATCATATATTAGAACAGATATCAATAATGTAACCTGTGTTTTAATGAGTTTATTATTTAGCTGATGTCTTGTGTGGTTAAAATGCTATATTTACTGACTGAATTAGAAGTGTTAATTGGATGTATAAATGTTGGCTGGTTGGAAATCCAGGATGATACAGGACAATTCCTGTGGGCCATTTGAAATAGGAGACACATAAAATGTGACAATTTGCTGCTGACTAAAACAGCCTTATGGCAAATATAAATATGTATTTCTTCAACAGCATCTTGCAGGCTGAATCTGTTTGTTTTACTTTGGACAGTATTTATTTAAAGTATATGCATTTATTTCTTTGCCTTTTATCTGACACATAAACTGGTGTTAGCCATCTAACGGGTGCTTTTCTCCTGTTTCCGCAGATCTGAGTTTGATGTGTTCCATCCATTAAATAATGAAATAAGTCACCCATGTGCAGCTCAGAGGGTCAGAACAGTCACACTTCAGCGCGCCTCTCTTAAGGACCCTCTGGTGGCTACACCGCCGATTCACAGGACATGTACGGCAGTGCCAGAGCTGTCGGCCATATAGAGAGCAGCCCCGCACGGTCCCCGCGCCTGCCAAGGTCCCCCAGACTGGGCCATCGGAGGGCCAACAGCGGGGGCGGGGGTGGTGCGGGGGGGAAGACGCTCTCCATGGAGAACATCCAGTCACTCAACGCTGCCTACGCGACTTCGGGGCCCATGTACCTGAGTGACCACGAGGGCCTGGGCTCCACTGCCACCTACCCAAAAGGCACTATGACTCTGGGTCGCGCCACCAGCCGGGCCATGTACGGGGGCCGCGTCACAGCCATGGGCAGCAGTCCAAACATCGCTTCAGTGGGGCTTCCCCATGCTGACCTTCTGTCTTACAGTGACCTGGGCTCCCTCTCCATGCTGCACCACCACCACCACCACCAGGGGGTGCCCTCCGCACTGCTGAGGCAAGCGGTGCGGGGAGGTGGTGGGGAGCTGCTGGAGATGCAGGTCCAGTTCAGGGACATGCAGAGGGAGAATGAGCTGCTGCGCCGTGAGCTTGACCTAAAGGACAGTAAGTTGGGATCTTCCACAAACAGCATCAAAAGCTTTTGGAGTCCTGAGCTGAAGAAGGAGAGGATAATGAGGAAAGAAGAGGCGGCCCGTACATCAATCCTTAAAGAGCAGATGAGAGTCACTCATGAGGATAACCAGGTGAGACCAGCCCTCTCAACTGTCATAATCCATTCATTACTGCAGTGAATCTTTGTTTCCTACTCTGCTGTGTTTCTGTTGTCTTCTATGATCTCTGTGTCTCTGCTTTCCCCATTCTCTTCTCTGCAATAGACTATGTCGTCCTCAGTCCGAGAGTTCAAGAGAATTAATGCAGTCAGTGTTTTCAGTACTTGTTGAAACCTTTCTGGAAAGAGTTCTCTGTGCACATACATATTTAATACGCACTCTCCTCGCATAGTACTCCAGTACAGAATCAATGACAAAGAGACCACTTGAGCCAAGAACAAAAAAAAACTTTAATCTAGTTTTCTATAATCTAGTTTTTGAAACACAAGATAATATGCTGAGCATTGTGCCTTGCATTACATTATTTTATAATCCATAATTTTGACAATATAAACCTGCTCTTAGTTGTTTCATGATGAAGTGAAACAGGTGAACAGTAACTTTTGCATGCAATCTGGCCACAACATTGATTGTAGTTTGTTTTGAAAGGTCTTTATCAGATTAGCATAAAAGTGTGACATGTCGAAATATTTTTTTGCTTGCTTCAATGTGGGGGTGTAGTCATGGCCCAGTTAAATCAGGAACTGAGAAGAGTAGGCACAAGGCCCAGAGACACATGTCAAGTACGCTTAAAAACACTTTGTTATAATCTATCTCTCTCTTCCCATTTCCACTATCTTTCCTTTATTTACTCTGACTTTGATCATCTTTCACTGTCTGCCTCTGTTAATCTGGCCTTCACCATCCTCAAGTACACAACAGTCTGTTTTTCATCACTAAATGTAAAACATATATAAATGTGGAGCTAAACTCTCATTGTCAATCACCTAATTGCCCCATTCATGAAGTCAAGTGAAAATAAGGTTCTAACAATGGAAACAATGCAGATATAAAATCAGCCAATCATCACTTGCTTTATGAGAAAATAGTTCTCTGTCTGTCCCCAGACAGAAGCATGGTTTAGTTTTATATTTCAGCTGCAAGGAAAAGTGCAGCACACCCTGAAGTAGATTGTGGAATAGGTCAGCGTATTGCTTGACTGACTACATGAAGCTCTACAGCGTTTAGTTATTTGAGGCAGTACTGTGGCATGATGCAGCTGATTGTACCACACTTTGAGCAATGTAAAGGCCGAGTTTTGCCGGCAGTATGTGGTCTTTGTGCCGGTCTGTCTGCGTGTCTTTCTGCCTGCTTGAGTGATGCTGTCAGACACTGAGCAGCCAGTTGAGTAGGCCACTCATTACTCTGCACTCTCTCTTCACCCTTCAAGGTCACAGCAGGTTACTATTAGTGCGACCATTAACAGAGACCCATCTGTCTTTGTGCATGTCTGCTTGTGCTCTTGTGTATGAACATCCCCTCTTCAAATCGTTTGTTGCTTACCTGAAATGACTGGAGGTTAAAGAGGCTGCCGTTTGACAGCTCATCCCTGAAGCAGTGGCATGCTGCTAAAGGGAAGGACGTCGAGCTCCCTGCCTCACAGTCTTACCTGCTGGTGATGCCCAGAGGGGAGCCGGTTGCACTTTGATTCTTTTATATCGTTATGATGTGTTTGAGAGGAGAATGTGCCCAAGCCATTCATCATTTCATGTATTCCTTATGTTCATTGGGATTTCAATACTCAGTGGGAATCCTTGTATGTATTTTTAGTTTGGCGTCATACACTGTAGGAGCTGAATGTGTCCGGCAGAATATAAAAGATGTACAGTGTGGGCTTTCATGCCTTTGTGCTCAATACAAAGAGAGGACTCTTTCTTTTCTATCCTCAGCCTTGTCCATCAGTGTTCGCTCTGACTCTGTACTGAATTATATTTATGTCCCTCCTTGGGTTCATAATGAAGTATGTCGGCTAATAAAAGGCAGATGTGCCTCGTTACTATAATTGGTCTTTTCTATCTTGATTTCTGGGCTGTGACGCGCTCTTACGTAAGTGAGTGTATACTTAACGGTGGGATGGTTTGAGAGGCTGAGGAGCAAATTGCCTCATTAATAATCAAGTAATTTCAGGCCAATCATTACATCTTTCTTATGGCTTTACAATGGCATCAGGTGCCTCATGCTTCGCTTAAGCAAATATCATGCATTATATATTTTGTGAAAGATAAGATCTGGGAATTTGTGCTTATTTTGAACATATCTGAGGAAACAAGGAAAACCATTCATGCATTAGTTTGTCTTTCATATGTTTTGTAGAGCACTGACTCCACTGTGAGTGAAATACCAACCGTAGCCTGCAGAGCTTTAATCAAGACGGTCGATGGTCATGATTAGCGGTAGTGATTAGCTCAGGACTGTTTTGTGAGGCACATGTTGTATGTCCTAATCAAATGGATCAGACTGCTATGTGGCTGATCCATTTGACTTAAATTGATGTTCTGTTGTGAAGCTGGACAAGAGCTGCTGGAGGCAAGTGTGTGAGCTAGAGCGGACCATATCTGACTGAGTCATGACCACTGCTGCTCAGCCACCCAGTCAGCCTTCATCAACGCAATCCCCAAAATGGAGGCTGAGCTTCCCATATCACACTGCTCTGTCTGTGCCTGGATACCTAGCCTCAGAGACAAACATGACATATTTTGTTTATTTTGTATTCCTTACTGTGAGCTAGCGTTTGGTACGTGCGACTAAGCACTAAAAGTGTGAGCATGTGATCAGAGTGGGGCTATTGTGTCTCAGTAAACTGTCAGGGGCTGGGTCTATTTTGAGCACATTGTGAATAAATGGGTGCACGTACATTATTTGTGTATGTGTGTACCGTACAGTCTGTGGTGTGGACGAGGATGTTTGCATTTGTGATTAGAAGCTTCTTCCCTTTGTACTTGTGCCAGCTGGTACTGTGTGTGCAGAGGTTTAGTCATCACCACCAGTCTGTATTTTTTTGTGGGAGAAGTATAGTCGTAATTAGTCGTTTGCACCTATGATTCATATGTATGGTGATGCAGCAGGTGTGCAGCCCACACAGTATGTTGAGTTAATATTAAGATCTCTTCAGTCGGTGGCATACAAGCTTGCAGCAGTCTCATAAACATGACGAGCAATGGTATTGATCTTTTCGCCGATTTCATGACATGGGAGGCTCCAGTGAGCACAGGAAGTATCATGTGAAAAGTCTAAAGTGCTCATGGATACTTTCTGTGGAACCCCCCTATGAAAAGAGGAGTCTCAAGATTTACAGCAGGGAGACATTCACAGAGTGCAAAGCTAGTGAGATATCAAGCTGGGGGTGGAAGATGGAAGAACAAAGCAAAGGGAATAAGAAGTGTTACAGGCGGCTATGTCTTCTTCTCCAGAACAACACTGTTTTTAAATGTGATCAAATATACCCATCTCAATAAGTAAAGTGAGAACTTGACAATAAAGAAGTATTCTTCTTCGACCCAGAAAAACAGAATTGGAACACAACGCATTTTACTCTTTTCAACTGACATTTTTTATTATTCTAAGGGTCATCTACTAATTACAGGGTTGGCAGTTTGATCCCCGTTCCTCAAGTCCACATGTTGACAATGCGTCAATGCTAGATTTGTATTGCTCTTTGACATCTTAGAGGCAAAAAATAACAAATCAAACAGGCAAACTGTCAGATTGCTAGTTTTACAAGCTATAGGCAGGAGTGATGGATAAAAGAAATGATTGTGAAACCAAGGTGTTCTACAAAAATGAGTATAAATGTATATGTGTGTCTTTATGTCTATATCTTTATCTGATGTTCGAAGTATCAAATTCCACATAAATGTATGTAACAACTCATTAAGGATCATTGTCCTTGTTGTTCCTCTGCTCTGCATGGCTTTGAGGGACTCTCCACTGTCCCACTTTGGGAGGCCCACTGTGACGTGCTTTCGTGAACTCAAATAGGGAAAAAAGGATGCTTGAACCAAAGGGTGTTTACCCTAAACTTTATTTTGAATCCACACTTGCGTGAGAATGGTTTTGTAATTTGAAAGGCGTTGATTTATAAACATGGCTGTAAATAAAAGTCGGCCTTTATATCTTTTTAAATGGTTTATTGATTGCCTGCACTGGTAGGCTAAAATTATACAGCCTCAATTTATCATTACCCAGAGTCTGTGCATCACTGAGTGTTTTGCATCAGTGTGAGGGGAAAGATTAAATAAATAGTATTAAATCCCATAGCTGTGATTCATAGAGCATATGTCAGAGCCTAACAGATGTTTTCTGTGTGTGTGTGTGTGTGTGTGTGTGTGTGTGTGTGTGTGTGTGTGTGTGTGTGTGTGTGTGTGTGTGTGTGTGTGTGTGTGTGTGCACAACCTGTATTGTCCTCTTACAGCTGATGACATATAGGTTGCTATCCCACTTCTGTTACGCTGTTGGATTCTCAGCAACAGAGCGTATATTTTCATCATTTAGAAACAGTTGACAGGCTTGATGCCAGAAAGATTTATAGAAGTAGTTGTTTATTATTATTTTCTGTTTATTTATTATTATTTTCATTTTTTTCAGTCACAGTCTGGCGAGGTTTAGTTGACAAAACTACCGGTGAGGTTTAAGAAAAATATACAATGCCTACGGTAGGCAAAATATACACATACAGTATCTACTGTGACTCTTTTTAATGCTTTCTTCTTGTCAAATCTTCCTGAGATATGTATATTCAAAGTGCATTGTGTTGTTTGTGTGTGGGTGATGTTTCTATAATTCTACAATAGTAAGACTCATTATCATCAGTGTTATTGGTGAGGGGTCGAGTGCCGTCTTTTAGAGACCTTATGCTGTAAATACTTAAGTAAATAAAACACTTTGTGGGTGCACTTAATATTACCTTTACAGTGACACGTAATAAAAGAAAGCAAACGTTAAGTATACCGGGACCGGTCTTTGGTTTTATTAAACTGAGCAGTGATCTCGTATTACAGTGGACTGTTCTGTTAAATGAGGAAAACTCGTAACATATGATATGATGAACAAGAATATGAATTAAAAGGATGAAATGGTCCTCTGCACACTGGATGGATCTTATAAATACTGTCAAGAATATATATTTTAGAATTCAGTGTTAAGTCTGCATTCAAAGCGCTCTCTACCTTTATTCTAGCTGAGTGGAGATGAATAAATGCCACGTCTGCTGGCATGGCTGTGGGTGTAATTCTATATTGTCAGACATCACGACATACAACACTGAGATTAGATGCAGTGAGCAGTAGGTTGCCCTGACTCAGCTCCTTGGAGCTGTCCATCTGTCAGAAACAAACTCCCACTCTCTCTTAACACACACACACGCACACACACACACACATGCACGCATGCACGCACACACACACACACACACACACACACACACACACACACACACACACACACACACACACACACACACACACACACACACACACACATATGCAGCATGCATACACCACATATAGCTGCTCTTGCTGCACAGCCTGGTAAAAGACTTGAATGTCACCATCTTAAGTATCTATCTATGTACAGAGTAGCTTTGAGGTAATGTGTTACATGTCCACCACTTGTCCAGAAAGGAAATATCTCAGCAATCACTGGATGAATTGCTGAGAGGATAAAACCCAGCAATCCCTCTAGCGCAACATTTATAGTTTTGAAAGAACAGCTATTGGGTTGATTATCATGAAATTTGGGAAAAGACATTCATGTTTCCTTTAAGATCATTTGTAGTTACTCTGACCATTTGTCTTTTGCCATGATCTGGTCAAATTTCAAATTGATTTGGTTTATCACCAAATACCTGCGATACTAACGTCATTCCCATCAGCTGCAGCTGTACTTTGTGTCCGTTGCTAATTAGAAAATGTTAGTATGCTTACTTTCTCAACAAATATTTGTGAACATAGTAAACATTATATCTGCAAAACATCAGCATGTTAGCATGCTGAAAGCACTGCTGTGTACAGAACACAGAGCAGCTAACAAATACCCGTAGACCAGTGGCGGGCCGTGCATTTTCGACCTAGGCCTTCAGTGCCGTATAGTCCACATGGGGCGGACTGGGGGAAAAAAAGTCCCGGGAGTTACTCTCAGACCGACCCAGACCGAGTTACTCAGATGCCTCCAACCTCGCCTCGGCGATGTTGTGCATCCTGGCTGACCCACCTAACCAGCCCAACCCCGTCGGGTTGCTGCGTCATTAACGGACAATGCATGTTGTCCAAATCAACAACCAGTCACATTTAGTCATAACAAAACAATCCAACAAAACAGCGGCACTAAAACACTGCACATACAAGACATCTCCGGCGCAGCTGCTGGAACCTTGGCGCGGGGAGGTTACGCTGCAAAATAAATGCCTTCTCTTGAGGCAGGGTGACCACAACGGCAATATCCGCTGAGTCACGGCTGACTCACAGGAACTGGGACAGTTTTCTGCTGTAGATGTCAGGAGGAGAGGCCACACAGTCTTTTTAAACTACAGCGCAATTGTGCACTGGGATCACTGGGCTGCCTGTAGTTTAGTTCCAAGACAGCAGGTTATTTATCAGGACAGAGAGAGGGGTGCTGATGAGGAAGGGAGAGGGACCCGTGTCAGGTGAGATTAGAAAGAGAGAAGCTATGAGGAGACAGAAAAGGGTTGTTTTAAATATTACATGAAGTAGTAGCAGCAGGCCAATATTTGCAGGGGCCTATTTTCTACACGATCATAACTCATGAAGGAAATCAGTAATTTATCATTTTGTAAAGTTCGATTACAACAATATTGTTTGTTTTTTTACAGTATGTATGGTATTTTTTTTATTTTCTATACACTATATTTTTTATCAAAAGGACTATTCCATGTGTGTGATAGATAACTGTTGTGTTACAACTTGTTTGTCAGTTAAAAAAAATTAAAAAAAGGGTATGAGGATGATCCGTTCTTTATTGTATATGATATTTACAAGTGGTGACTGTCGGAATAACAGAAGGTAAATGAACGAGATTACACTCAATGTGAAATTTAGAAGGTGAGATGATTAAGTGGTTTATGTTGCCGGACCAAATGGCAGTGTGACCAAAACTGTTGATCATGGCAGCAGTCCTGCAGTCGGCAGAACAATTCATCAGCTCCTCCATCTAACACAAACACTGCCCTCCGATGGTTGCAGCACATGCTTACAGTTTCCTGTACAGTCTCGGAGCATTGGGAGAACGCCCTCCATCCTGTCTGTTCTGTATTGAGGAAGTGAGCTGACAAGATTGTGAGATCGATGGAAAAACAGTTTCAGTTGTTTACTTTAGTTATGTTCAAGCTTATTGTACTGCATTAATAGCATCAATAAATCAGAGCTGCATCTGATGTTTTCACCAATAATCGTTTGATCTGTAAATGTCAGCCTTTCCATCATAATATTTCCTTTTTAAATGTCTTGTTTTGTCAGGCCAGCAATCCAAAACCAAAATATATTACATAGTCAAAAGAGAAAAATAAGTTAAAAATATTTAGGTTTGAGAAGCTAGAATCAGAAAATATATTTTAAAGCATAGATGGCATTTAAAATCTTATCTTCATCATTTTCCAGAAAGGTAATCTCAACGAGTAATCGTTTTCATAGGTATATTGTGAATATTATGTTCTGACGAGGGCTGAAGGCTGATTCCCAGACGGCTGAACAGACTAATGGGTGTCTTTCATTTAAAATCTCTGGCTGGTTTGTGTTGATCATCCGTCTCTGTTGCATCATGCTCTGACGCTCTGTTTTTACCATACATTTGTTTTTCTGTTCATTCTGCCCATGCTCTGCAGCTGCTGGATGTCAGGAGAACCAAGGTTTGTCCCTATGTTTGCACCACGAGTTGTGTGCACAACATAGAGTCACCTTCAGTGTGGCGTGTATTTTAACCTGGCAATCCCTTTGCGCCATTACAACCTCCTCTCCTATGAACCTCTGACAGGAAGTGAACTCCTTGTGAACCCTCATATGTTCCCCTATAAACACTGGCAAACAGTCGGCTTGTTTAATCGTGTCAATCCATATGTGTCTGGTGCTCCTTTCCCTGCAGTACCTCAAACCCTACAACCTCAGACTGCCTGTAAAGTGGGTTTAACAATCTGCTTGCTCTCCTCTAAATCCTGATTGGGCCATTTTCTGAACAGATTGATTTCTCTCTGGAGATATCTGCTGGAAGAAAATGTCAACAAGCAAGAGCAAGCCTGAGCTAATCTGTGACAGAAACTTGGCCCTAACAGTGTTCCCATAAACCCAGAACCAACACCCCTGCACACAAAGAAATATAGTTTGCTTTATAGTGTGTGTTTTTATTTGTATTTAATCCTGGACACTCACAAACAAGTATGTGTTTTTTCAACACATTAGTGTGCCTACTCTATAGTGCAAGCATTCTATAGGTTATATTGTAGTGTCTGTTTATTCATCTAAAATGTTTGACTCCATGTCCACCAACAGTAACGGCTCAATAAATGTACCGTATGCACACAGTATTCTCCTACATGCTGCTCAATTAGCTCTCAGATTATGTTTCATTATAAGCAGATGCCACCTATGAGATTTGAATCACAGTATTTGTATCCAGGCGTCTCAAGCTGACTGTCAGAGGGCAAAGACCTCTGCTGCACTGCAGGGAAGCATCGGGGTGGGCTTCAGCTGTGATGAGCACGTTAACAACCTCTTAAATTCTGTCTAAAACAGAGCCGCCTACACTAATACATTGATAGGTCTTTCTGTGACTCCAAAAGAATCACATTTTATTATTGTTCCAGAACGAACAAACAAATTCCATGAAATAAGCAGTACTGTCTTTTGACGATATCAATTGTGTGAAGTCCATTTGCTCCTAACGATTGGTAAGTTCCCCCTGTCTGACCTGCTGGAGCATCATTTCTTTCCACAGAATCGTGTGAACAAGCATTTTAGAAATGTGTGTATATATGTGGTTACCCTCATGTCTAGTTATTTTAGTGTTGTCATTAAAAACATAGCTTTGTGTTTCTTCCTGAAATGAATTTCAATAATTGTAGAGTCTCTCTTTCAGCATCTCCAGATGACTATCCAGGCTCTTCAGGACGAGCTGCGCACACAACGAGACCTGAACCACCTGCTGCAGCAGGAGGGCGGCAACCGCTCCGCTGCCGACCACTACAACTCCATCGAGCTGACGGAGGAGAACTTCCGACGGCTGCAGGCCGAACACGACAGGCAGGCCAAGGAGCTCTTCTTGCTGAGAAAGACACTTGAGGAGATGGAGCTGAGGATCGAGACCCAGAAACAGACACTTGGAGCCAGGGATGAGTCCATTAAGAAGCTGCTGGAGATGCTGCAGAGCAAAGGGCTGCCACCGGGGAGGCATTCTGAGGAGGAGGAGCACGAGAGAGCGAGGCGCATCGCTGAGGCAGAGGCCCAGCTCGGACACCTGGAGGTCATTTTGGATCAAAAGGACAAGGAGAACATCCACCTGCGAGAGGTACCCTATGACCAGGGTTGGGTTGATATTAATTAGATGAATTTGATTCACTGTACTTTTTTTATTGTTGTCACTAGAGGGCAGTGCCGAGTCTCTCATAATCAACGTGCTCTCTTCTACAGCTCAAACGTTTTACATGTGCAGACAAACTTTAAATGCATTTTTTTAATTTAATAATATTCAATATTTTTCACTATTTAGTCACATAATCCAGTTTATAGTGATATCGATATATTCTGCTGTTCTGGTGCCTCATAATATTGTATCTTTTCTAAAAGGAACTACACAGAAGAAATCAGCTGCATCACGATCCAAGCAAAACCAAGGCCCTGCAGACCATCATAGAGATGAAAGTAAGAACCGGACTCATAATAAATATACAGCCTGACTGTAAGCACAGCAGCAGTCACTATTCAAAGAAATACTAAAAATAACGTTAGGGTTATTCATATGTGGTTTATTATATTATCCAGCTACCACTTCTTTTGTATGAAGGTTCCTCTAACTATGGCTGTATACAAACAAACAAGCTAATTATGTGAAAATGTGAAAAGACAGATGTTTCTTTATATGTGTTTGTATCTCTGATGTTCACAGGCGTGGTATTATGTAAACTGCTGCATGTCTACTAAATCTATTGTTGTTACTGTGATCATCAGCAGCTGAGTCAATAGTAAACACACTGACACTTCTCTCTATCTCTCTCTCACACACAGACAGCCAGACACACTGTGTATGTGCTCACAAAGCAGTTGTGTAAACATCAACACTCAATATTACTGTTCAACATTACAGCTGTCGTTGCTGGAGAGGTGCAGCAGCCAGTCATGCCAAGCTGCATGACAAACATTCATATTACATAAAAAAATATTGAAGAAGACAGACTGCAGTTTTAGAGACCCCACCCATCACCATCAAGTTTGGTTGCCTTCAGCTCATGCAAATTACATTTGACATACAGTACATATTGCATTCTTTCAAACGGATGCAGCTGTAACATGCAAATATGATTTTATAAAAATGTCTATTCAGATCAACACTTGTTGTGCGGCTGAGCTGTACCAGTATTGTACCGCTGTAGACTCCACCAGCCTCACTGCAGAGGCCTGACATCACTTCCTCAAAATAAATCATGACATCATCGCTGAGCTGACACAGCCCCTCTTACTCGGCTGGATCGGCACTGTGCAGGCCCCAGCCTTCACCCAACGCGGTCATGTGACATCTGTGCTCAGGGATCTTGTTGATTTGCATACAGAGCGAGGGAAGACCCGCCTCCTCCTCCTGTGCTGTGCAGGAAGACCCTGCATCTCTCCCCTCTCCTCACCCCCTCTGCTGTGTTTCTGCTGATGCTGAAGCACGAATAGTCCTCCCTCCCCATCTCCCCTTCATCGGTCCCGCCCTCTCCTCCTCACTCACCAGAGACAGTGCACGGTATATAGCCTGCCGCTACCATGGAAACAGGTGTGGTTGTTTATGACAGCGAGAGGCCAGTATGCAGGGAGATAGATAGGAAGAGAGACACACATAGGCAGGAAAAAAGAGATTAAGAGCAAGATTTACTGACCAGGTCGATGTACCAGTGATTACATGTGGATGGAATAAAATCTCCCTCTTTTGAAGGTACAGTGTCTTATCTATTGCAGCAATGTTACTTCATTGATGTTCGTCTCGTAACAGAGAGACTGAGGTGAGATGCAGCGGCAGTGCGAAGTGGATGTGCAGTGTTCATGCATTAACCCCGCAGATCCTTCGCGGATAGTCCATCGTTCCTCATTACGATACATTTCCCATGTTCCTCTGCAGCGGGCTGTGAATGACCCCGCTAATAGCCACAAGTTCAGAAGTTCAGAGCCACGCGGAGGAAAGAAGGAGAGACACAGAAAGAGAGAAAGAAACAAGGTTGCTCTATGCTGTGCTGGTGAGGGAGATGGACCATGGCTAATCTTAAAGACGTTGTATTATTTATTTTAAAAGCAGTGAAGCTAAAGCTGCACTCACAGTCGCAGCCCAGAGACTGGATTCTGCATTGATCTGCAAGCAACTACGGCAAAAGCTACAGCTTGTTACTGTTCTTCCTCTCCCTTTGCACGTTTCCCTCCAGTCCTGGCTAATCTCTCCGTGCTGGATGTGTTCTCAATATTTCCCAATGGTGATTAATCCTCTGAGCGGCTGCAAGGAGCTGGATAGAAAGCTTCAGATTTCACCGACAGTGCTGCAGTTGCTCTCAGCCACACCAAAGAGCTTCTTCTAGTCTCTCTTTATCTTGCTACATCTTTCTTCCTCACTCCCTCTGTCTTTAAGTCTCTATATCTTTTTTGTTTTTGTCAGTTGTTCTGTCTGTTCTGGACTCTCGTATCTAGTTCAGTTTCATTTGCAGCACAAAACTGAGAAAAAAAGACATGCCAGTCTGGGTTTTGAGGTGTGTCTCCTCTGCATGTTTGTGTGCAGGACACCAAAATTGCCTCTCTGGAGCGCAACATTCGAGATCTGGAGGATGAGATTCAAATGCTGAAGGCGAACGGCTTACTGAACACAGAGGACAGAGAAGAGGAGATCAAACAGATGGAGGTCTACAAGAACCACTCTAAGTTTATGAAGACCAAGGTAGACACCGTCTGCACTATGCATGAAATGCAGATCCTGTTATGTGGCTGAAAAACAAGCACGACTGAGTCGTTTTGGATACAGATAGAGCTGTGCAGATAGGGGAATGCTAAATTAAGCTGATGTGTCTCTGCTTTAGCATTTAGTGGCATCAGCAAAGTGCTCTGAGAGATGCTGCTCTGATGTTTTTTTCATTTCTTCTTTTTTTAAAGAGTTCAGTGTCAAGAATAGCAAAAAAGGGCTAAATCAGCAAGTGCATGCATTGGCATAATTAAATACTTTCTTCCTTACGTATGTATACAAAACTGTTACTTTATTATTATGCTGCCAACAGACAATTGTGACTTGCATTATGTTCAAAGAATGAAGTGCACGCCTGCCAAGTGATAGATTTGTTATTATTAAACAGACTTTACCTGCTTTAGTTTTCAGATGAGTGTTTTAATCAGCTCACTCCCCATAAAGACATGATGACTTGTGTTTTATTAGTTAGAGCTACACTGTCAACACACCAGCAGTAAATCTGAGATCATATCAAGGTGCATGTGTCGTTCTCTGAGGCTCATATGTCTCTCCGGAGCTTTGACTCAGTGTTTACATACATCTCCTCACATCAGTCGACCGGCGTAGGCCAGCCACTGTTTTGTTATTCTATTTTTAGACTTCTTTTCATTAATCATGAATAGAGAGGATGTATAATATATGATGAATGCAGGGGAGTCAGTCCCAAATGCATTTTTAATGGGAAAATGTGTTGATGAAAATAGTGCAATAGCTGTACTGACTAGCTCGCTGTTGAGTAACAAAGAGGTTTCCCACACATTGTCGAACACTCACACACGCACACGCTGTGATGGTATGACATGATAATACTCATGTAAATGGTTGTTTCACATGTCTGTAGATTGACCAGTTGAAGCAGGAGTTGTCGAAGAAGGAGTCGGAGCTGCTGGCTCTGCAGACAAAACTAGAGACTCTCAACAACCAGAACTCAGATTGCAAACAGCATATTGAGGTGCTAAAAGAGTCTCTCACTGCCAAGGAGCAACGTGCTGCCATCCTGCAAACGGAGGTAATGGGGAAAAAAAACTTAAATTGTTTGTTCACATACAGTAAATGAACCTAACAATACACTGCATCACAAACATTCTCATACTCCAAGCCAAACTGAGCAAATAATAGGCTTGCCTTGAGCCCGAGGCTTATTACGACAAATCATATCAGCAATTTATTTACTTTGGGACTAACTTACTGTGACTCAGGGCACCACCAAAGAAACCTAATGTGCAGTGTACTGTCCCAGCACATCTAATACACATTGAAAATATCAGAAAGCTGCACTAATACATAAATTACTGTGGAAGCATTACGTTAACTGTAATGCACAAACTGAAGATCATCACCACACTAATAAACACCTGCTCAGCACCATGTGTTCCTTTGCAATGGCATGTAGATTACGTTTAATACTTAAAATATTATTTTATTGTAAGCAGACTCACTATAGGGCTGCCCATCTTCGTCTATTAGTGGACTAATCGGTCATTTTGGTTTTAGTCAACCAAGATTTCTTCTGTGGATTAGTAATTTTGTAATGCTTTTTCATGCCAAATTACTTATGAGCACATTGCTGATAACACAATATTAAAAGTAATGCTTTTGTGTGATTCTTTGTGGAGAAGCTCAGTTTTAGTCCACTTATTAAATCAACTAATCAATAAGTTGACAAAATCGCATGAGTGTTAGTCAACTAAGAATTTCTTTGGTCAAGGAGAGCCTCCTCACTACAGTGTGTGTTTTTGGTTGTCTGGCTTCAGGTGGATGCTCTACGTCTGCGTCTGGAGGAGAAAGAGTCCTTCCTGAACAAGAAAACCAAGCAGCTGCAGGACTTGACCGAGGAGAAGGGCACTCTCGCCGGAGAAATCAGGGACATGAAGGACATGCTGGAGGTCAAAGAAAGAAAGATCAATGTCCTACAGAAGAAGGTGAGAATCAGAGTTGAAGAAATCCTTGCCATTTCTGGTGTAAGAATACAAACTGAGGAACATTTTGAAATAATTCTCCAAACCATTCACTAACCACATTATTGTTACATTATTTATCGGTTACACCGAACTGTAGAGAGTAGGCGAAGGTCTATGTACTCCAGATGTTCAGTTATTTGAAATGAACGATGAGCTTTCGTGAGACTCTTGTGTTCTGGACTAAACCAGTCACTATGTGAAAATACAAAGCAGAGTGGTTACTCTCTCCATTTAGAGTGAGATAGTCTATGTTGCTCTCAGGGGGAAAGTGTCCATAGAAAGACAAGCTAGAAGATATTTCTGCCTCAGTGACTCTTGTATGTGTGTGTGCTATAAATACCCACAGAGTGTTACTCCCTCTCTCACCCTGACCTGCTCACCCATTCCCTTTGCTTATTTTTCTCTCCGCTTGTTCTAGCACACATTTTCTCCCTCATCCATCCACTATCTATTTATCTCTTGTGATTTGTAATTCTTTGTTGTCTCCTGATGTGGTGGATGATTTGGTTTTGTTTCTCTGCTGTGCCAACCACATAATTAAGCAATAAGGTACGAGAGCCAGTACTGTATCGTCAATAATGTACAGTTCAAGGGTGTTGTTAGGCCCGACGCGTATTGCTTTTATAATACTGCAACATTATAAATACTAAGTAAATAGTAAGCTGCCTTTCAGCACAAAATAGTTGTAGCCACCAAACGTTGTGTATCACATTTCAGTAGCCTAGAGAAAATAGTCCCGTATGTGTGCCGGTTGCTATGCAACCTCCACACATACGGGAGAGGCACACACACACACACACACACACACACACACACACACACACACACACACACACGCACACATGAGAGAGAGAGAGAGAGAGTCTGTGATTTACTGACCAGGCCGGTTGAAAGCAGGGTGGAGGATGACCCTCAGCCACCGATGTAAAGAAATGCTCTCGCTGCTTCTCTGTCCGTCTTTTCTCCGCCACTTTATTCCCCTCCATGATGTTTAGAGAACTCGCCGACGGTAATTATCTCTCACTGGAAATCATCGCGATTTTGTGATTAGCTATCAAACCCTTTTCATTCCTCATCTTAGTTTCCGGTTTTACGCACTCGCTCCCCGCTAATGAGTTTGCTCGGTCAGAGCGTTATCTGCTCTGCTCTCCTGATTGTAAGCCGTATCAACGTTTGACTGTACAGCAGGAATAGGGACCACAAATACATTATTCACCGCTGCCATTCTCATCAAAAGTCATTCCCCCCAAAATATCAAAGTTTACACAAAACATGTTTGGTAACTGTCAAGCTTGAAATGACAACTAACAGTCGCGCAAAATCTAGCTGTTATTTTGAGTGCGCACTGATATGGAACGCTCTGATAAATGTAAACAGGTGTACAGTACATTATGGCTCAATACAGTACACCCCGTGACTCACTCTCAACCAATCAGAATGCTTGATTTCATCTACCCGTATTATAATATGAAATATTAGATCAGTGCACATTTTAATGTCTATAAATAGTTGTGTTTTAGTCTTAATGCACAATTTCTACTTTCTCCCAGATGGCAACTTGATTTATATTCAGTTTTACTCTTTATTCTGCTTCTCAAACTCTTCTTAAAAGTCTGGCAGTTTTTGATGTATGTCTTGAAATGAAAAGGCTTCATTGTAAAGCCGCAACACATTTCAAACTTTGAACATGACGTTTTCTGTAGTGGGTATTAATCATCAAAGACTTTCGTAATCTCCAAGACCAGCTATTAAACCAACTATTAAATACTTCCCTGGTTTTTAGATCATGCTATTTACCTCTGCTTCTCTGCTTTCTTCTCTCCCTTGTGCCACCCCACCTCCTCCTCGCCGTGTCAGATTGAGAACCTGCAGGAGCAGCTGCGGGACAAAGACAAGCAGCTGGGGAACCTGAAGGACAGGGTCAAGTCTCTGCAGACCGACTCCAGCAACACAGACACTGCCCTGGCCACCCTGGAGGAAGCGCTGTCAGAGAAGGTAGTACTGCACGGTAGCATCAGGATTAGCATGCAATGAGGGTTCACGGTTAGGTTGTGAGCAGCAGTTGGTGTCTTTCCCACTGACTGGAATTGGGTTGGATTTTTAGGGCCTGTAAAAAAAAAAATGGACAGAGACAGGCTAGCTGTATTCTAAGCTAGGTTAGCTGGTTGCAGGTGGTAGCTTCATACTTGTGAACTAATATGACTGGTATCAATCTTCTCCTCTAATTATCAGCAAGAAAAGCCAATAAGCGTATTTCCCAAACTTTTACTTTAAACCAAAGATTAAAGTAATAACCCTTCACGTTTACGTAGGGTGACCAGACGTCCTCTTTTTCCCGGACATGTCCTCTTTTCGAGACCTAAAAAAAGCGTCCGGCAGGGATTCCAAAAACGTCCGGGATTTTGCTACGTCGGGGAAAATAGTTATTACCCCCTTACAAGTTTTGGAAATGGTACGTCCGGGAAAATAGTTATTACCCCCTTACAAGTTTTGGAAATGGTATCTCCCTCACGTTCCACCTTCTTGCGCAAGCTCTGACTGTAGAGAGAACTGTCATTGGTCGACCGATCTCAACGTAAATGTAAGTTCACGGCATGCTACTGCTGCTACCCCCCCCCCCCCCCCCCCCCCCCCCGCGCGACGAGGTGTCCTCCTCTTCTCTCTCTCTCCCCCCCCCCCGAGTCTTACACTAAGTCGCTTAAGTCGCTTGACAAATGTGTCTTATTGCTCACGCTCAGCCTAGCCCTAGACTCTTTGAACTCCTAAATTGTCTGTTTAGAGCATCCTTTAATTATTTGTGTGTATGTTTGTGTGTGTTAGGAGAGGATTATAGAGCGTTTAAAGGACCAAAGGGAGAGGGAAGACAGAGAACGTCTGGATGAAGTGGAGTCATATAAGAAGGAGAACAAGGATCTAAAGGAGAAGGTCAACAGCCTGCAGATAGACTTAACAGAGAAAGAGGTCAGTGAGTATGCAGGGAGCAAAGAGATGTGTGTGTACGGGTGTGTCCACATGGCTGCATAGTGTACAGATGCTGTGCCTTTATGTGTATCTACTCTGCTGTTCTGTACAGTATATTCTGTCAGCAGACTTTTATATGACATTTAAAATGTGACACTTTGGCCTAGTTAGACCTGGTTTGAACCTGTGCTAACTGTCTCCACCTGCAGTCAAGTTTCATCGATTTAAAGGAACACGCTTCATCGATGGCATCCTCTGGCCTCAAGAGGGATTCAAAGCTCAAGTCACTAGAAATCGCCATTGAGCAGAAAAAAGAGGAGTGCAGTAAGTTGGAGACGCAGTTGCAGAAGGTAAGTGTGCGTTTCACAGTGCACAATCACTCATCAGGCTAATGTGTCGATTTGATTTAATGAAACATGCGATTACTCATATTTAACCTAGATCTATATTTTGGATTTAGATGCAAATAATTCACAGATTACCAATCAATTCTTTTGATGTCAGTCCCTAGTTTTTTTACACAACAGTTACATAGTTCTCAACACAGATATCTTACATGTCCACAGTCATCCTTCTTTTTCGTAATACTGGAATAGCTTTATCATTCTGTCCACATTTGCATTGCAGTTAAGGAGAGGGAAAATCTGCGGTCATAATTCAGGGCAAAAAAACAGTTCAGTAAAGCTCATCAGTAAACATCATACTATGGCAGTTTATCATAGCAAATACATGTTGATACAAATTTACAGCTGTTTGCAATACAATCTTACTACAAGGTCCCTGTAGTCGCTGTATTTGAGCTTTTTATTGTATCACATAAGATATATCTGAAACCAACATCTAAAGTTACATTTTGCAACTCCACCTGCTGAGAAATACCATGTGATATGATCAAAAACTCCAGAACAGAAGCTACTTGGCTGCTGTGGTAAATTTGTTTTGCCAAATACTGTTTCCAAGGTTAGAAATTAATTTCCAGTCTCAAATAAAAATATATATTTAACATATTTAATTGTTCTAAAGTGTTTTTAACTTTAATTTTCCCATTTAGTTTGGTGAGGGCACAGGCGTTTAACAGGACAGAGGCATATAACACAAAAAGACTGAATGCACTCATACAAGGAACATGGACTCCATAATTAAAATCCCACATACATCTATTCAAAAATGCAGAGAAAATATATCAAGATCTCTGTCTTGGGTATTTAATATATAAAAATATCAAGGTAAAAAAAAAAAACCTCTATAACTATGCCCATTGGCTGCAGACGGAAAGTATAAACAAAAACACTTGATAAGAATAGACTAAATTGAAACCATTACAGTGAGTCCAGGAACCACTTGGATAGAGACTTTTAAGTAGTTGTAGACTTCATCAATTGTGAATCATTCCTTTTATTCTTAGAATTAAAATAGTTTGGTGTCTTTTCTTTCCCTGCTCATATAGTTCTGTAGCTAAGGGCTGACACTGTGTGTTATTTTCATGAAGGATCATTTTGAATGACTAATCCAAAATGTTCCAACATAACATACTTTATGTATATATAACAAGGTGACACCTGTAACCCCTCATTAAGCTAATTCCTGTTCTGTGAATATCACTGTTATCTGGACTGAACCAGAAACGTGAACCTGCCTTATATAAAACACAGTTAATTAGGCTAATGGCTACCATCATGCTTCTTCTCCTTTAACGGGCTGCACTGCTTTGATAGGCCGCTGCAGGGGACAGAGTCCATTAAATACCCTCCCTCGCCTCCTCCTACTCCATAATCCACAGACTATAACTGTGTCTGTTGCTCTGCATTTGTCCGTGATGTGTTGCCCTTAACCTGTAACAACATGTGCTGTACTGAGACTATGTCACTGCTCTGTCAAACATGTATTGTAACATGTCTGATCCTGCTGTTCTCTCCTCTGGCTCAGACTAAATCCTAACACTTACTCTCCCGCCCTACTCCCTTCCTCAACCCCTCCGTTTGCAATGTAGCAAGCTGAGCAGCTATTCAGTCACATGAACAATCCTGTAAGTCCTTCTCTTGAGCTCTCTGAGGCACATATTGAAAGCATGAGGACCACTGATAACTTCTTTGAAACATGCTATATGGTGATCATGCCAGCCCCAAGAATAGGTTCTGCTTTACCCACTGAGCCACCCAGATGCATGTTGATCATTGCACTGTACTGATATAATGAGCTTTATACTGCACTCAGAGTCCTGTGCAACGTACTCATTCTGCAACTGTTTGTGTTTGTGAGACTGGTGCAACATATGCAGTATTTAAAGTTCACTTTATTTGGTCAGTTGGAATTATACAGTATATCTAATTAGTGTCTTCTAATTGTGGCTCTGTACTTGGTTTATCTGTGATTAGTTTGTTTAAATACAGTGTGATTTTCTTAATCTTGCACATAAGAGAAAAAAGGCTTTAAACAAAGAAAGAATTTTAAGGCGAAGTCACAAGACCTTTATCATATTTGAGAGCAGGATATCTAAGTGCCAAAATCCATATTAAGCATCAATTTCTTCACAAAGGCTCCTCCGATGTTGTATGTAATGTAAGTCAAAGCACCAGGCCTGATGGGGTTAACGTCTGGTTAATCCTTTGACACATACAACCCTGTAATGAACTGTGAAGCCAAACTTTCCCCATCTTTTCCATTTGTTACGGACGGATGGTCTATAATGACTTTATAATTAATTATGTTGAGGTACTTTGATTTTTGTCTTTTAAAAAATCAAATTCTGTGTATTTTGGAATTCCCCAAAACATCCAATTCAAGCTTTAAATTGTTTCGAGGGATGCGCTGACACTGACATGTGGTATGTTCTCACTTATACTACTGATGCATTTTTGTGGAGTTTAGTAAAATTGCAGTTACAAAAAAGGTTAAGCTTCAATTATCCTGAGGTAGTTTATTTGATATATAAGTACACAATATGTCACAGAAACAGAGGATAAATCAATACAGAAACAAATACAAAAAATCTAATAATGAAAAATACAAAAGCCATTAAAAGTGCAGTACCTACAACCCTGAAACACTTCATTAAAACCTCAGCTTTAGCATAATTCTCTCATCAAAGTCCACATTGATACCCACAGGCTGACTAGAGTCTAATTTATATGTCCAACAAAGGTTATTTTTGATATACGTCCACATGTATTAGTGGATATAAAATAACTTGATGCATATTTTACAATTTGAATAATTGAGAAAATCTTCCACCAGCTAAATCCTAACGTCGTTCCTCATGCTTAAAATATGAGACTTACCGTTAGCCGACAGATTAACTTGGTCCCTGTTGCTTCTGTTTCTCCATTCTTTTGACTGAAAATCACAAAGACTGTGCAGCTTCGTTGGGTTTGCATGACATAGTCGACCTTGTTGCATGTTGTCACTGTCAGTGTTACCACGCTTTTCTATCGTCTCAGTGTGGTGCGGTTAGCTGAGGTATCAGTCGTGGTTGGAGATCACTGCAGTGTTGCAGGATGCTCTCTGGCTCTGTACAACTCTTGCACTTTTGTGACATGTGTGGCTGCATATTGTCTCAAGGGTGATGTGTACCACTGTATTGTACTTCATAGAGAGTTACAAACTGTTGCAATAATGGTGAAACTAGTCCATATTGATCAATCAGTAAAGCTCTAATTAGTTTGACAGATAACCAAAGAGACAGGTTCAGGATTTAGCATTTCACTGCCACTGATTTGGTACTATTTTTTTATCGTTAAAGTGTTGCAGAAACACAAGACGCACAGATACACAGTCCTGCATTCTGCACACTCACCACGTGTGCAAAGTGAGTCTCAGAAGGCTGTTAAATGGAACTAAATAATAGCTCTGTTAAAGCTAATGAGCCAGCACCAGTAATCATGCCCTTGTTCACAACATTTTACTTATGTATTCAGAGAGAGAGAGAGAGAGAGAGAGAGAGAGAGCAAGGGGAGTGGATAATATAAGACAGTGATGGACTGCTGTGTACTGTATGTATCTCTCTTCCTTGGGCACTAAAACATTCTGTGCTGTACTGCATGGTTGTGTTAATGTTATCATGTTAACTGAGTGTATCTTCGGGTGTGTGTATGTGTGCATGTGTGTTTGTTTTTATCTTTCCCTGGCACGTGGATGCAGAAGGCCCATGAGGTGGAGCAGCACTCCGGCCCCAGAGGGAACCCAGACTACGTGGACCGAGTGAAGCTGCTGGAGAAGGAGGTGAGCTACTACAAGGACGAGGTCAACAAGGCTCAGGTGGAGGTGGAGAGACTCCTGGACATCCTGCGAGAGGTTGAGACTGAGAAGAATGACAAGGATAAGAAGATTGCTGAGTTGGAAAGGTAAATAGATCTGACTGTCTCAACTTAATTTATTGAAGTATTCAAAGACATCTTAAAGTAAATCTTCCCCCACAAAATTACCATTTGTACATCAGTTACTCACCTTGTGTTACCTTGAATTCTTGAAGAAAACTTCAAAAAGTCTGAATTGAAGTAAATTGAGGGCCTAGTTTTACAATAGCAAAACTATATCAAGACATCAGTTTACAAACTCTCGCATTACTCCTGCAGTATAATCCAAGACTCATTTATCCAGTCATATGGTGACATACCTTCCAAACACAGGGTTAGTGTTATACTAATTATAAACTCATACTCATACTATAATGAGTATATGTGTATGCTATTTCAGCATTTGTCCAAAGATAATTACAATATGTGCATTCAAGCTTGATAGGAAGAAGTGCTGTTGTTGTCACTCTGTTCTTCCTAGCTCCGAATCAAGAGTTACAATACTACAAACATACGATATACAACAAACAAGAAACAGCAAAGAGAGAGACCCACACTCAAAAAGGAAACAAAAGACAAACAAATCCCTTTCTATATTTACTGTGTACATGCTCTTTTTCCATCACTAATATACGTTTTTTTAAGGGAAAAACTAGTACTGTGTTGTGTGCTATGGACATACAGCTTTTTTGATTTGGTCACTGAGATTTCTGCCTTTCTGTGAGCTGACAAAAGTCAAATAGTAAACAGCTCTTTGACAGTTTTAAAGTCCCCGGTTCTATGTTCTCCATGTTCTAAATGATCTTCCTTGTGTTTTTGTATCCATGTACTGTCATTTTCCTGTTGGTATGTACAAGTGTGACATCATAGGTTTGTGTCAGCACAGTGTCTTGCACTGGGTCCAGTCCCTGGAATTAATAATATACTCAGAAATACATGAATACATCTTTCCTTGGATGCATGTTGAGATACACACAGAAGGCTCTGTTAAAGTGTTGATGCTTTGTTAGATGTGATATTAGAACACAAAGTGCCTCTATGTCATCCCCTTAATTAATGGAAGAGAACAGACTGATTTAAGTTAATGGAGCCATGAATAAAGCTCACCTCTCTGTTCGGTCCAGAGTCTCTTCACTGGATGCAGACCACCATCATTATCCTGTACTTGAATTTAAACTGATGAGACAAAGATGTGATAAACTGCATGAGAACGACACATGAGTCCTGTCAGCCAATGACGGCCCCTCGTCCCTGTCACTTTAAAACTCACAAAACTAGTTCTGTTGTTCCTGCCTAGCTAGTGGTAGTGGCCATTTCATTTCTCTGTCATGCTAATTTATTGGTTGTGTTTGATTAATTGAGTGTTCTTGTCTTTTTTTTGCCATCTTTACCCATTTTTTTCCTGTCCCTTTCCTCTTTCTATCTTCTGTTTCATGCCCATCTATCTCTCTCATCACCGTCCGCCATTGATAATTTCCAACTTTGGTCTCAAACCTCCTTTTTTCTTCTCCTTTCTCAAATCCGATTTTTTTTTTAAATCTCTTCTCCATCATCTTCATGCAATTCCTCCTCATTTCCATTGTGCCCCCCTGAAACCAGCCCCCCTCCCTCTGCCCCTCGCCCCACCCCTCGTCCCGGTGGCAGAGCTCCCCCTGACCCGCTCCCTTCTGTGTCCGCTGCCCCCCAGCAGATAGGGGGCATGGTGTGGGATTTCCTGGGAAAGTGAGTGCTCTGCCCTGGCACTTCAGCTCGGCTGCGTGGTTAAAGTCTCCGACTGCGACTGCTGCAACAGCATCTGGTTTCACCTGTGTGCCTGGGTCTGCCTGCTGTCCAACGGATCTCATATCTTTGTATCAGAGTGACGGGCTCTTTCTTTTAGTCTACATTGCTGTCCCCGTACACATGATTCAAAGATCCATGGATTCATGCTTGCTTTTATTTCTGTCGCATGTGTTTGCTCAGTGGAATGTGTATGTGCTATGAATGGTCGTAGATCAGTCTGTGTGAGAGAGTTCATTCAGTTTATGGTTTCAAACTGCATGTGGCAAACAGCATTAAAAGCCATCTATATCTGCACTGATGATAGACTGGGAAATTATGTCAGCAAAGATTTTGTTGCATGACAAATCACATTACAGCAAATTATAAGATCATGAAGTATTAATAATTGCACACATGTGGCCCAAATACTTTGTCTTAATGATGAAAGTTAATATTAATGTTTGAGGTTTGTACCTCAGCCTGCTCACAAGTAAAAAACAAATGTTGGAATATATGTCCCATATATATGTTCATATATTCTGTGGTGTTGGTTTTGATTCCCATTAACAGTAGACGTTATTTCACCCTGGGGTTCCTTTTGTGGCCTGTTTCTGTTATGATGCGTGGTAAAGTCGCACAATAAAACCAATCATACCAAGGATTCAGCAAACTAGCAACCAAATTTCACACATTACACTGTACATCTTCACAGTTGTAACTGAAAGCCCCCTCAACATTTGCACTTGTATATAGATATGTAATACTCAGTAATACTATACATACTGCTCTAGTACTGCTAGATACTGCTCTGCTCTCAGCTGCTCTAGCTTGTTTTCCAACCATTTCAGTTGACTATATTGTACTTCTTGTCACTCAGTGTCCTTTGTTTAATTATAATAGAGCACATATGCACACTAAAACACTTGCAGAGACACATACACTTTTTTGTGTGTTTTTGTGGTGATGGCTGTTTGAAGTTTCTGTCCTTAAAGCTGAGTCGTCCTCCTGCCATGAACACACTTCCCCTGCTCATTCCATCCACCCATCTGCCCACCTCTACCCACGTTACCCTCTTCCTCTGTAATTCTAACCCTCTTATCCTACCAGTAACATCACCCGACCGCCCCTCTTTCTTCTAGAGGTCTTTCCTGGTGCCCACCTTCCTGCTCTCCCTCCTAACCGGCCCCATCCCTAGCTTGCTCTACCAGATACTAAGACAAATGATCAGTTGCCTGCATGAATAGAGCTGCTGTGCTCCAGGTCTACACGCGCTCTGTGAGTGAGGTGCTGTAGTAGGTAGGATCTGGACTGAACCTTGATCTTGAAGTGTGTCAGTCCAGTCGGGTCTCTTTTGTCTGAACAATCCTGCATACATAACTAATTCTCAGCTAACACCTTCTCTCGGTCAAACCACTGTTGCCTTCCCCTCCTTTTGCTCAGCACTCAGACCTGTCCTCTTCCCTTCTTCTTTTGCCTGTCTGACTGCATGTCTGCCACTCCCAGGCTTGGCAGCAGATGCACATGGTTCTGTTTTCAGAGAAGGTGCATCCTGCATTCGCTGTGTCAGGCTGCATAGCAGCGACTGTCACAGGTGCCTCTGTGATCTCCCATGTTGTTTTACATCGAACACACTGTGATCTCCTCTGGGTCCTCTGTATTGTTTTATTTTTTTGTGGTTAATTCTTTATGTTCTGGTTCTAATGTCTCTTTTTTTCCTTTTTCCTTTGTGTGCTTTCGTTTGCTGCTTCCAATGTCTCCTCCACTTGTCCTGTCATCCCCTTCTCTTCTATCTCTTACTCTCCCCATCTGCAGTCTAGCTCCCAGGTAAGTAAAGCCCCTCCCTCCCCATCAAGCTCCAATCTCTGTCCATATCCATCCTAACTCCGGTGCTTAAGCCTGTGAGTGATCTCAGCAATGTCATGTTAACATGAGGCTCTCAATTCATCTGTGATGCTCATGTCTTTTTGCTGTCCTGGTGATCTCACTCATGATTGGTACCATTTTGAAACAAGATTTATTCAAAATGCACCTGACATGATTGTCCATTACGCTGTACTTGTTCTTTTTGTTTGTTTCATGTTACTTGTCGTAATATATAAGAATATATTGTACCCTACTCACACATATACTTAATATATATGGAACACTATTGCCTCAAGTATGTATTTTGCATTTCTTAAAAGATAAATACGACAGCAACTACAGAATGGAAATCAGAAAAATTATTGGCATGAAAATGCTACATTTGTGTGGTTTTACAGACAAGGAGGCAAAGACCTGACAAAGAAGGGTCCAAACATCAAACTGGGACCACAAGGGGACAAGAAAGGCTTAGGACAAGACCCTCGTAAAGATGGCTCCATGGACAGTGGCCACCACGTAAAGGTGCAGATTTACTTTTGAGAAATACACCAGTTTATTATAACCTTCATGAAGGTAGGGTTTATTGTCGGACTGTGTTAGACTGCCTCAGTCTTAGCTGAGTGTATTTATTAGTGATCTATGGTTTAATACCTTTGTTACTGAAGCGCATGTCTCCACGTGTCTTATTTACACATTTGGTGTGTGTTCCCATCTAATGCAGTTGGAGGAGCTGATGAACACACTGGAAAGGACGAGGCAGGAGCTGGATTCCACCAAGCAGCGTCTCTCCTCCACACAGCAGTCGCTGCAGGAGAGAGACGGCCACCTCACCAACATGAGACAGGAGCGCAGGAAACAGCTGGAGGAGATACTGGAGATGAAGTTAGTGTCATCATTTGATGTCAACCTCACAAAGACAGCCCATTATTGTACTTCTCTTGGTGTGTTTCTGGCAAAGGCACGGATTCATTTCCTGTCTGGAAACAGAAATTCTCTCTAAACGAGCAAAATTATATTTTAAATGTACTTGAGCGAATGTGGCTCAGTGGTAGAGCAGTCTCTTTGGCCAAAAAATAGTCCCATACATAAACATATCCCACACAAAAAAACAACTCTTTATATGGATTAAACAGACCAGCTGTTTAGGCTTTAAGCTCAGCTAACAAGCTGCTGGCTGTAACTTCGCATTAAAAAGACAGACATTAACGCTGTAATAATATTCTCATCTAAGCAAGAAAGAAAGTAAGTGTATGAATGTCTACCTACTCTACTCCTTTGAATCTCAGGCTACATTTGTCACGCTCACTTCTCACGCTTAGTAGTGAGACAAATATTACGCCGTCATTAACAGGAGTACAAAGCGATTAGATTTCTTAGTGACTTGACTTGTCATTCATTGATCATCATCTGACTCTGACTGAATCTGGATCATAAGTGGTTGTACTTGCAGCTGACATGCATGCAGTTACATCGAATTGGTAGTTTTTTTGGTTGAAAGAGTGTAATGGGAAGTCTCACCGATATAGCATTTATTGTACGTTCTGATCCATAATGTTTTTGTTCTGCAGGCAACAAGCTCTTCTGGCAGCCATCAGTGAGAAGGATGCTAATATTGCACTGCTGGAACTGTCTGCGTCCAATAAAAAGAAGACCCAGGAGGAGGTGCTGTCTCTCAAGAGGGAGCGGGACAAACTGATGCACCAGCTCAAACAACACGTTAGTACTGCAGCACAATGTCAAGGAAAATGATGTCTGCACTGTAGCTGGTTGCCATGGCAACATCAATACAAAATACAAATCTGGCTGCACAAGGCAACTAGACTTTTTTTTTTCCATTTCAGCTACAGGGGGCGGTGCACTTGCATGACATTGCTAGTTTAGTTTTTCCCCAAATGTGTCTCATTATGCTTTATCAGAGCTGAGGCAGGTCAAGTCTCCACTCATTTCACACAGGTCCAAGTCCAGTTACAAGTTCTCATTTGCACATTGCAAGTCATTTGCCACTCTTTTCTGGCCATTAACATGATATCAGCCCTGATCGATTCCTATCAAAGCTCTGTTCATGTGCTTGGCTGCGGTCAAATCCATCCAGTGCATAGGCCTAATAATATAATATTTAAGGTGTGTTTACCAGGTCCAAACTTGAGTCTTAAATGTTTTTGCTTTCAAGCCTCAAGTCATGTCAGGTCTTCAAGGAGTCAAGTCTCAAGTAAGTAAAGTCTCGCAGCAGTCAAGTCCAAGTCAAATCTCAAGTCTTTGACTTGAGTCTAATTCGAAATCAAACTCCCAGGTCTTTAGCTCGAGTATGATTTATACACCAGGAATTCAGGCAGCGACAACATGGCCTCCTCGTGTCTCCTCTATAAGGTGCCCTATGTTTCCTTAATAAATAAAACAAGAGAGGTGGAGGTGGAGAGAGAGGAGGAGGAGGACACTTCGTCGCGGGGGGGGGGGGGGGGGGGGGTAGCAGTAGTGTGTAGCATGCCGTGAACTTACATTTACGTTGAGATCGGTCGACCAATGACAGTTCTCTCTACAGTCAGAGCTTGCGCAAGAAGGTGGAACGTGAGGGAGATACCATTTCCAAAACTTGTAAGGGGGTAATAACTATTTTCCCCGACGTAGCAAAATCCCGGACGTTTTTGGAATCCCTGCCGGACGCTTTTTTTAGGTCTCGAAAAGAGGACATGTCCGGGAAAAAGAGGACGTCTGGTCACCCTACAATAATGGAAGTAAATTGTATAAAAATATAAAACTGGTTAAAACCCTAACCCACATGAAAACGAACTGATAGACACTAGTCAAGACTGATTTTCACTTTGTTGTCACAAGTTTGATGAGAAAATTGTCTATATGGTAAATAGTAAACTATTAATAATAAACTCCCTTTAAATTACAACTTGTCTTTTTTTTAACAATATCATGTTTGTACCAGTAAGACATGTGAGCTTCTGAGGGGCAGGGAGGTGGATTTTGTTACCTTTGGACAGAGTACACCTGACTGTCTCCCATTGTTTTCAGTCTTTATGCTAAGCTAAGCTAAGCTAATCGGCTGCTGACTGTAGCTTCATATTTAGTGTATAGATGGGAGAATGGTATCAATCTTCTTATTAAACAGTTACTCAGTGTATTTCCCAAAATATCTTAATCACAAAGACCTTAAAAATGACTATAAAGATGAAAATTCATCAGCTGAAGTCGGAGAAAAGAAAGGAACATATAAGCCTCAGTGTTGGTTGCATGGTTATTGCACTGGATTGTATTACATTGTAATGTAATGTCAATCCACATATACTGAAAATATGTGCTTTGTTCAGTCATGAACTCATTTGATGTTCTTTGTGAGGGAATAATGTTATTTTTATTAACAGCTGCTGATCATCTTGCACTAACCTGTTTCATCTTTCTACAGACACAAAGCAGAATGAAGCTGATAGCTGACAACTACGAAGATGAGCAATATCATCCACATGGTCCTCACCACCCCCCGACTCAGCCTCCGCACGCTCAGCCTCAGCCCCAGCCGCAGTACCCCCACGCTCCTCACGCTCCCCACGCTCTTAACGCTCCTCATGCTCCCCACGCTCCTCACGCTCCTCACGCTCCTCACGCTCCCCATGCTCCTCATGCGCCTAACGCTCCTCATGCTCCCCACGCTCCTCACGCTCCTAACGCTCCTCATGCTCCTCATGCTCCTCATGCTCCTCATGCTCCTCATGCTCCTAACGCTCCTCATGCTCCTCACGCTCCCCAGACTCCTCACGCTCCTCACACCCAGCAGACTCCATATCCACACTCCATGCATCCGCAACACCCACAGGCCCCCCAACAGCATCCGCAGCAGCCACAACCCCAGTACCCTCACCCACCTCATCCACAGCACCCTCAGCAGCACGCTCAGCACCCCCAACCACCTCCCCAGCATCAACAGCACCCACGCACCGCACAGCCCCAACACCCTCACCAACAGCACCCACAGCATCCTCCACAGCACCCACACGGACACCCTCCGCAGCAGCAGCACCCTCACCCTCAGCACCCACATGGCCCTCCACAACAAGGACCCCACCCCCAGCATCCACATCCCCAGCACCCTCAGCACCCTCAACACCCTCAGCACCCGCACCACGCCCAGCATCCACGTCACCCATCGCCCCATCATCGTGGAGGTCCGGCCCGAGGACCCCCACATGCTGGTCACCGCCCTGCCCCGGACCAGGTTAGATGTTATGTGTATAATCCTTTTGAAGACTGCCATCAAAGTACAACCCTGAAAAACCTTTGCCAAAAGCAGAACAGCAACTATTTAGCACATTAATAGAGTCTCTGATGCTTACTTTTACTTGTAAACATTTAAAATGTTTATTTTTCTATCAAACCGCCTGCTGTTTTCGGATCAGCATTTACTCCAGTTTCTGTGTACTTTCTTCCCTTCATGCATATCGCTGATGTTGGCTTGTCACACTGACATTAACAGGATGACGACGAGGGCATTTGGGCATAATCCTTGCTGTGACAACCAAAGCTCTAATATTGTTTTGAGGGGTAAGATATGTTTAAGATTTTCCCACTTTATGATTGTCAGTGTCCCCTGTGTCTGCTATATTTCATAGCAAAAGAAACAGTTGTGTGACATCTGGAGTTTTGTGTTTTGTTATCTCTCACATTCAGAAGATTCAGTCACTACTGGAGGAGCACAGCCATGCCATCACGTTGAAACACTACCCGACCAAACATGTATTACCTCCACTCAATAAACGCTCAGCAATGGGACCTTTGTTTACTTACCGGGGAAGAGGAGGGGGCACTCAGGTGTGCAGGTCATGTGGGGAGACTGACAGCTTTGCAGGTAATTTCAAACATTTTATTTCATAATATATAATAGCACACAAAATTATAGTATTTGTTGAAAATACATTTCCAAACATTTCTGCTCAAGGTGACCTGGAACTTCTTCTTTGTGCGAACAAGAGCAGATGTCATCTACTTCCTCAGCACAGGATCTCAGATACGGAACTGAATTGGAAGGAAATAGACAGATGTTGATGCCGATGGAGAGACAGATGTGCTGTGTGTCACATCTCCTTAGGCCAACAACGCCCTCTTGATCCTCCCAGCAGAGATCCAGCCCAGTATTTGTTCCTCATCCATCTTCCTGAGGTTGACCAAAGATCATGGTTGTCTCGCTGTCTGTTACACCTGCCTGACTGACTCCTCTGGCTCCGGTTGGCTACCCCACCTGACTCTTTCATGGTTTCTTGATCCTCACTGCCCTGCTGACCCACCTGGTGACATCTGACCCCTCTACCTGGCTATCATGACCCTCATGACTCTTCTGTAGTTTTAATCATCTGATCGTGTTGATGAGCTATTTCACTCTTATTTTACCGTAACACCTGAAATCAGCATTTCTAAAAGAAATAGTGTTTTTATTTTTTTTATTTCTTGTGTGCTGACTAATAATCCGCCTTTAGCCTTGCCTGCAGCATCGGTGGTTTCCTCTGCTGCACGAGCTCCTGGGTTTTTTCTAGCCTCAAGGCTCTGGTTGCTATCCATCTTTCTCTTCATGTTACCTCATTTTAATCAGAAGTAGTCAAAAAATCAATCTATGCAGATGTCAGTCTAGAGTGAATACATTCTCAAATTTATCAATCAAAGTGTAGTTAACCATCCAATCAGAGTGGCCAAGAGAGCGGTCAGAAACTACTCATCAGTCAGATTATTTTTAAGTTTCTGAGACTATGCACCTATGCACCTCCTCCGTGTTGCAGGAATTTTTACTAATGGTGCTTCTGCTGGTGCTTAAACTAAATGGTGTCAGAAGACCTGGTCAAGAACATCTTTTAGTCATTTTACAGGAGAGGGACTTGATCCCACAATGGGCTTCACAAACAACTGTAAAAAGACCTTTGTACATATGATTTGACCGTTTTGTGAGCAACGATCACTTCAAGACCCACAGGGAGAAGATTTCCCTCTAGGAATACTGCTACTATACATACATCATAGTCTATGAAGTGGAGGATGTTCAATAGATGTTTTCCCTGCAGGTCTATTTGTACTATTGACAGCCCCGTCTCTGACCTACAGTATGCTCCTGCTCCCCTCCCCCTTCTAATTCTCCTCTTCCAGCAGTGGTCTGTGACCTCCCCAAACATAGTGACTTGTTTTCTCCTTCTCAACAAGGAGGCCTGTGCCTCGTAAAAAAAAAAAAAACTGTACACATATATGATAGATATGCATATATTATACATATAGAGAGAAATCTATAGTGTGTCTATACGTGGTCAGAAAATCATTTCAAACTGACAAGATGCTATATGTTTTTTTCTTCATGGTTATTTTTCTAACTGGCTGGAGGTCAGAGAGATGTCTTATCTAGAGTGTTGAGTGGTGTGATTTTCCTCTGATTTGTACATGAGTAAACTCCTCAACAGAAAGTAACATTCCCTGTCTGAAAACACAGGACAGCCCAAAAAGAAAAAATAAGAGCTTTAGAGCAGTTTATGTGAAGTAGATAAGTATATCCAAATCTATCTAGAAGTCTAGTAAAGATGACATTATTACATTCCTTTCTTCAATGTGAAAACATTTAGTTGAAAACCGCTTGTGGTGACAACTTTGAACAATGAAAAAAAAGACTGAATTTTGCAGCTCACATAAGTAGCAATGAGAGTATGTCTGCTGCCCTCAGCAGGCAGAAACTTGCACTTGTGAGTGAGGACTATCACGTTTAACATCCAAGTGGAGGTTTGAGTGACTCTGTCGAGATGCATTTCTTTCGCGTGTTTGTCGTCGTTGTCGTCTTGTAAACAGAAGTGGTGACATATGTGACTGTGACAGCTGATTAAGTAGAAAAACCAACACACATTGTTGCAGTGTAGTGGAAAATTGAATTAGACCGTGTCAAGACAATCCCCTACTTCCTCTCCCTCCCCTCATGGTGCCTGTGTGTTTCACTTATACGGCCAAGTGTTGATTGTTGTATATAAATGTCTTTCCATTTACACAGCCTCCACAAACCGACGTGACCCATGCATCACCTGTTGTGTCCGCTTCACATGTGAACCTTTACAGCTCCTGTCACTGACCAAGAATCAACAAATTGTGTGAAACTTTTGTGTTTTGTGTTTACAAATGTTGAGAGAAAAGTCCTGATTTGGATTTCTTTTAAAAGGGAAGACAATGCAAGCAGACAGAGGAGCAAAAATCCTCTCACTTCACCATCAGGGGGGCGGAGTACGAATCCTCCATTTTCAGGTCCTTAACTACTGAATACTTGAAGTAGGGGGTTCTCCTACCATGAAATACCATTTATAATTTACATGGTAGAAAACATGAAACAATTCATTTGTGCCCATGCATGCTGAATTTTACATAATGTGCCAACTGAAAGCGATGATGTAAGGATAATCTCCTGTTCTCTATGCAGAGCGATTTCTTAACTGTTGTGTCAAAAAAAGGTTTTGGAGACACAGAGGCTTAGAGGCTGGGGCTGGTTTCCTGGGCTTAGACGAAAGACTAATCCTGGTTGTGAATGACTGGCATCGCACTCGGTGTGAGGTGGAGTCAAGAAGTCAAGTGTGCATCTGTGCCTAGAAGCAGCCGTGTAGAAAGACTTGAGTTGAAAGGCCTGTAGGTTCACCAGTAATTCTCAAAGGCCTTCGAGAAAAAAAGCATGAAAAGCCTAACACATATTTTCACTTTATTGTTGTATACAAGTTGTTTTTCTTTTAATATGTTGCTGAACCTTTGGATCAAACAAATCACTGTGACCAATGCCAGAAACATTTTTGTTGTGACAGAACAAACATTGTTTACTTTTTTATTACTTTTTGTATTTAAGTTAGCTTTATTTTTTCTATTGTTTCAGCTTACCGAATATGCCAGTTTGAGACTGTACTATTTGTAAATGTAAATGTTTTGAGCTGTACAGTAAAGAACAAGTTAAATGTGAGTGTCCAGCATGCTGAATGATTACTTGTGTGAACGTGAGCTAATCTCCCATGAAGCATCATTCCTCATTCATTACTTGCATCTGCATCGTGCATTGTGACGGTGTGATGTTGTGTTTGAGAGTGATGTGTGTCTCACTCACTGTGTCCCCTTAGTAGACAGCCTGTGCAGTTTTGTGAGAGTGCAGCATGTTTTTGCGGTTGCTTGTGTAAATGTATTCAGAAAAGAGAGATGTGCGTGTGCGGATAGCTGCGTTTATGGGTGTGTGCGTGCGTGTGTGTGTGTGTGTGCGTGCTATGAATGCATCAGAGAAAAATCTATTTAAAAAAAACTTTCTCAGAGGAAGTCCCTAGAGTAAAAAAAGTGAGAGTGAGTCAAAGTTTTGAATGAAGCATGGATACTCTGTGATGTTTTCTGTTTTTTAAACCTAGGAGGCTGTCCTCAGTGACCCAGTTTGCTATTATATGTGCTGTATCAGAATATTACTATTGAGTGTTGGCCAGCTTGTTTATATCCATCAAATAAAGGTGACTTTCTTTCTGTCTTTGTTTGGAATTTTCTACTAAAATCAGTTAAATCGTATGTCAATTCTAATATTATCAAGTACAAATACAATCATGGTATTGAACTTAAATGCATGGTATGATAGTGTGGAAACAAGCACACTAGTAAGTCAAATGTTGCATTGATTTCATCTCAGTTTCATAGAATAGCAACAATTGAGCTAACTTGGTGAATGATGCTAATAACTATTTATACATCCACAATTTAAATATATCAAAAGTCCTGGATTTTAACGTACAGTAGTGCTATTTTATATAACAGATGTAAAAATATATTGTCACCCTGTACAATGAAGAAAGAGATAACCTGTGTATGTATGTCAACATAGGACAACTATTTGTGTTTTATATTCTTAAGACAAATGTGCACTTTGAGAAAAGTGGCAGAAATTACTTTATATTTTTCATGTTACAACTTTATATTTAAAGAGTGCAAATACAGTGTCATTGATGCAGTATATGAAGTAAATATAATACATTGTTTCTGCACACCTCTTTAATCAAGCTACAAATGACAACATTGTGCATTGGTGGCTCCAAACAAGAACAAGATAGCTGTTTGAAAACAATGAAAAGCACGAGACGATTAGGGCTCATTTTCAACTCGGTACAGGAAAATGGTACAGTCGTTTAATCCTTTTTCTTTCTCTTTGGCCAATAAGCCTTACGCTTTAACTGATTTCAAAAGCATCTTGCAGTCTTCATCAGTAATTGGAGTTTGTGACGACAAAGCAAACTCAATCTACTGATGAAGACAGTGAAAAACAGTTGAAAAGCTCCAGACGAAGCTGATAAGTGCACCTTGAAATAAGCTTTGTCAAACTAGTTTTTAAAAGATCAAGAATACATTTTCCCACTCATCTTGCATAGCTCTGTGATATTACAGAATGACGCTTAAAAGCTGAAGCTAACTTCATATCAATAACTTATATCGTCTATTATACAAGTAAAGGCACACGATTCATCTGCTTTGTCTGAACTATGATTGTTAGGCCGAGCAGTGGCACATGAAATGTTTAAGTCCTTTTCGGAACACTTTGAAGCTTTAACGTCCCTTTAAGAAGTTGCCTAATAAACGGTCTCCCCTATTAGAAAGCCAGTACCCTGCCATGGCGGCCACTGCTCCCATGAATACAGATGTGTAGACCAAATCTCCCTTCGCAGCCAGTGTGCCCAGAGCACAAAGCACCACCCCGAAGAGCATCTGCTGCAGCACCTCCACCTCGTCGTCCTGGATATCCTCAAAGAGACCTTTCTCTTGAACATCTGCACAAGAGACACACTTGAGAGGTTGCGGTGAGGTGAGGTTAGTTCACATGATTGTGCTTCTGATGAGACCCACTAGGATGCTGCTTCCTCACACAGACAGCTTCCTTATGGATGAAGCCTTGAGCACAGTCACAGCGGAAAGAGCCCTCTGTGTTGGTACAAATCTCATCCAGACCATGACAGGCGAGTACCCTGACACTACATTCATCTATATCTGAGAAAAACAAAGAGAGACACATGATACAATCTCATCAGAGACCTGCTGCAGCTCCTCAGGGGAAAACAAAGAATGCATACTGATAAAATATTCTCTTTTAGGCATTTACCAACACACTTGGACCCTGTCAGTGTGAACCCAGAGGCACATTTCCTGCAGCGTGCTGGTCCGCTACCCATACAGCCCACGCAGGCCGGGGAACAGTCTGAGGAAAGAGGGACCATTTTATTAATTTATTTACAAAACAATGTATACGAGTGAAAAATGCCACAAAACACAATCGGAGAAGAAGAAACTGGAAGTATTATTTTATATTTAAGATCTCCAAGGGTGCAACTTAATTGGGAACAAGTTAAGCTAACCCTATTACTGGGCAGGTTCCACAGTGATCATCAGGGGCCACAATGAAGGACTTGCAGCACTTTATTGTGTCCTGCTCAACATTTTGTAGATGTGTCTGATATAATATAACTGTTCTCCTAATATCAAACAAACTAAACCAAAAACTAACTAACTTTGTGAGCATTTACATGAATGCTAAAAGGCTTCACTGTTACAAGAGTGAATGCAGCGATATAGGGCCTTTACAATTCCCTATATGGGTGATTATATGATCTATAATGGCTGGTGTAGCTTTTATAGGTCTCAGATAGGAAGCTAGCACACACACAAACACACACACAACCTGCACAGTTCATAGAGTGACACACCTATCTCATTATCATGTAAATATTAGGAAACCTGGAAATGTGGTGAGGACAATGGGAAATGTTTTCCGGGGAAAAAAGAGCATTGCTAAATGAGTTTGTGTGTTAAGACCAAGATAAAGGAAAACTCAGGAGTTGGAAAATAAATTTGTGAAAGATAGATAGATTTATTTTATCAAATGGTTGGTGTGTGGTAGCGTTGCTTTTGTTAATACTGGTATAATTATGACTAACAGTATCTTATAATGATATGTTTAGATATATTTCTGTTGTGTCTGACAACATTTTAGCACATTTTGTCAGTTTGGGGCCCCATCTGCCTGGATTTGTGCCGAAACAATAATCAAAACAATGAGTTAATCAATAGAAAAGGAATAGACACAAATTTCCCAAACTGATTAATTAAATGTTCAAGTCATTTTATCAGTAAAAAAAAAATCACCATCTTCCAAAGGGGATTTGTTGCTTCGCTCTCTTTGATATCACCCCTACATTGTTGTGTATTTATGTTTTGGGCTGCTCATTGGCAAAACAAATAGTAATTTGTATGTCTCACTCATTTCTGGCACTTTTTATGTTCATTTAGTTATTTATTGCATTTGTATTGCATTTCGACTTCTAGAAAAAACAATTCTAAATCACTGACCTCGGCACTCAAATGATCCGTCCGTATTGAAGCAGTAGCCGTTTGTAGGACAGATACCCAGCTCAGTGCCACACTCATCAACGTCTAAAACAGATCCAAACATATTAAGAACGTCTGCTTGTCTTATTAAATACATGTATGGGATGCATGCTTGGTATACAGTACCTACACAGGCGTTATTATGGAGAGTCCATCCCGCTCTGCATTCCTCACACTGGTCGTGTTCTGGGCCTGAACACTTGCTGCAGGTATCTGGACAGCTGTGCACCTGGACAGCCAACAGACACCACAGCCAAGCCGCCTGCAGCAGGTTGCTGTGAAGCATCCTTTCTCCCATCTGTCCCATCAGATCCACGAGATAGAGTTGTTTATCGCACACCCAGGTTTGTTAAATGATGCTTGCAAACTGGGATCATAATAATTGGGAACATATTGTTGGCAAAATAAAGTACGTGAAGGATTTTTTTTTTTTTTTAAAGCTTCCCCTTTGGGACAAGTTCAGTTAATATCCAATCATCTCTGATTAGGAAGTTGCTGAATATTTTGATGATCAAGGTACAAAGAAGAGTTAAGTGACTGTTTGTGGCACCAAAGGGTGGAAGTAACTAAGTAGCCTACATTACTCAACTGTGCATCGGTATTTCTCAACCTGAACCTTGTTTGTACATGTTTTTTTTAGGCATACTGACTTATAGAGACAACCGTTTCTGAAATTACTTCTTGTGCGTTCCACAAGATCCTAAATGATGTCTTTGACATGATATGTCATGTATTTAAACACCTGAATGTCTATTTGTCCATCTGTTTAATTAAACAAAATGTTCTGTTTTCATTTTTTATTATTATATAGAGCACTTTAAGCTACATAGTCTGTATGAAATGTGCTATATAAATACAGATTTTTTTAACAACCTTCTAGCTCAAGGAGAATTCTCTTCTGAAAATCTCGCGAGGTTACGTGTTGCTGGAAAAGAACTGTGAAAACGCGTGTCGGGAATGAGCCGAGTACACAAAGTGCAGCTTAGTGTTATCTAAAATATGTTTATACGTCATGACTGAATAGATTGATGATTTCGACCACGTAGATGAGATGGCCGCCTGTATTAAGAGGGTCAACCAGCTGCTAAGGCATTGAAGCTGGGAGACTGGTGGTTCCTGTGGTGCTGTGACACGTACGTCCCACAGAGGAGGAAAGATTTAAAGAGTTGGACCTGTTGCTCTCTAATAGTCAGTTATCAAACCGAGACTTGAGCGGAAAAACAGACCGGATCCAAGGAACAGTAAGGGAAACCGTTTTGTTTATCTGGAGGGTTATTTCCATAATGTTGTCAAACATGTATTGTAAAAACCTGAGCAAAAACACGCACTTTTAGTGACTGTAATGGTTTATTGACGTCCTGCAATTTCAAAACATGTTGTCCCCATTTGTATACTTGGCTAAGTCCAGGTTGAAAATCCCCACAGTGATTATTTTTTCCCCAGGTACTTTACTTTATACTTATTATTTAATTGATGCAAAAGATATAGTGACTCCAGATTCAATATTGCATACATCTGTTTACAAATAGGTAGAACATTGGCTCCACCTCAAGCAGCTACAACAATAATGCTGCTTAACCTGCTCACTACATTACTCTGAGTTCTGGTCCTATCCATTTTTAAATTATTTTTGCTAATAATACTTCTTCACATTTTGTTACATAAGTAAAACACACCAAGCATTTAATTGTACCTCAAAAACAAACGAGACGTGAGTTCAGAGTTTTCTTTACCTCTATGTGCTTCGACTGAGTCTGAACTGTGTCGTCTTTATAAAGGTTTAGAAGCTGTGAATTCAGCCGACATGTGCTTCTCAAACTTCACAACTACTTTGTGTTTGATAACAGATTGTGAACCAAACATCCCAAGCGGGCGGCGCATGAAGCACCCTCACAGCACCGCCCTTCCGGGATGTCAGGAAATAGGTAAACAAGCATTTCTCTGCGTCCTTTAACTGACACTAGATTGCACCAATGAAATCCACCGCCCTTCTCTGAGAGAAGGCCAATCACAAGCCAGGATCCGCCATGCACATAAATACACACATGTATTTATAGACAAGTGTTGGCAGACACACAGTAGGCTACATGGATATAATTAGTCTGTAACATTATAGGTTAAACATATTGAAGCCCAGAGGACAAGTCTGGCTATATTCTATTATTATAGCCTTAATAAGAACATGCATTTAAAGGGAGGGTTCAATAAAACATATGCCAATAAACAAAATAGCAAAACAAAGTTAGTGGGCATTAAGTGTATCTTTAGATAAACACAAACACTTGCATGAACAGCACTAAGGTCTGCTCCATAGACTGCAAAGAAGCATCAAACGTGCCTAAAGACCAGAATGTATGGTTGCCTGTTAAAATGAGGTCTGCAAGTCAAGGAAAGATCAGAATCAGCTTTAATAGCCATGTAAATTTGCACATACATGGAATTTGACTCCAGTTTCACTTGCTCTTCATACTTTTTTCCACACACAATATACAAAATAAATATAAAAAATATAAAAAAGGACATTAAAGACAGTAGAAAACAAAAGTGCAGATGAAGAGTCTGTTTAACTGTTCATCAGAGTGACAGCCAGTGGGAAGAAGCTGTTCCTGTGTCTGGTGGTTTTGGCATACAGTGCTCTGTAGCGCCTTCCAGAGGGGAGGAGTTGGAACAGCTTGTGTCCAGGGTGAGAGGGGTCTGTGGTGATCTCCTGAAGTCTACTGTCAAGACACACTGGATGTGCAATTCCTCTCCTCTCTAAAGAATAGGCGTTGTCACACCCTGATTGGCCGCGAGAGGAAATGCACCAAGCTGCTCTCAATCCTTAATCAGGAACCAGTCCCACTCTCTGTACAACAGGTGATCTGAATAACCCTCCAATCAGTGTGACCTTCAGCTAAAACTAATTGGAAAAATGGAAATAACAGTACAAACTAGAAAATTTCGCAAGAAATTTTGAAAGTGTGGCTACTACTGCCGTAAGACGTCGCAATATATATACATTACCGGTAGTGAGATGTGTTATTGTGTGTGTGTGTCTGCGTGTGTGTATGTGTAATAATAACAAAGTAAAAAAAAAGTTTATAAAAAAAAGTCCTATTGTCCTTGATCTCTAAAGAATCAGCAACTCCTTGACTTAAAAAAAAAAAAAAAAAAAAAAAAAAAAAAAAAGTGCACGTGACCGTATTACCGCGTGCGCGCGCACGGTCGTTCACGCGCGCGCACGCGAAATTCCATGCGGCCGTTTACGTGCGCACGCGCGGCCGTTCACACCACATAGACACACAGTCAGTTAACTTTGTCTAACACAAAGCTAACTTCTTGCTAGCAATCAAATACACTTCTCTGTCTCTCCACCATGTTCACGTGACTAATTACACACGCGCACACACACACACGCGCGTGCACTTAGACACACACACAGTCAGGATGTCAGCTGACCAACTGACAGTTCCTCCTGCGTCTGTGGGCGCGTGTCTTGTTGCCATGGTAGCAGTCTTGATTAGCTAACTTTAAACACCTGTGTCTCTGTCACAGGAGCAGAGGAGAGGAGACTTGACTGCTGATTTATTGACAAAACAACCTTTCAAACTATTGTATTTGACAGACAACCGTGAATCCCATCGCGAAAATAACGTCATCATGAGAAGCACGAGACTTCTGAGAACGTTTCCGTCTACTTAAATATTTGTAAGGATTTAGAAATGAGATCGTAAATCCAGTTTATAAAGTGCTCACGTTTGTGTCATGAGAGAAAATTGTGGTTCGAATTAACATGGCGGTTGATGGAGCAGTTGGCCGGACTTCATGTCGCTTTCAGGCTTGCTGACAAAAAAGTATAAGTTTGTTGGATTCCACGACGCATGTGTACCACAAGCACAATATTTCCTACGTTTTGATGTATAAATTATGCCTCAAAAGTAAATATTGTGGAGTGAATGGCAAAATACAAATACAAATACAGGAGTTAGTAAAAAAATCATTCTCACTCTAGCGATGACATCACCACTCTAACCTGCCCCATACACACCCATTGTAAACTCTGAAATGGTCCCAGAATTTTCCTAAACTTGAACAATAATTACATGAAAACTGTGCTAGCTATCAAAAAATACCCAATTGGGCAAATATACTGCAGACTTTTGTCAACGTTTTAAACTTCAAATCATTTCTCTACGTTAAATTATGGCGAGTCACTGTGGGCACAAAGATCAGTGTTTTTTTTGCCGAAACTCCATTCAAGTGAATGGGACAATTTCTCGCCGTTTTTCGCGTTTTTCGGGAAAACGGCCGGTCGAATCAAAAAAATGAGTCATTCCAGGCGATTCCCGATCAGGCCGCACGTTTTGATGTATGTTTGACGCATGTGCTGGCAACGCTGCGGGAGGAGATACGGTCCAAAGTTTTGCGGAATAAGAAGAATAATAATAACTAGAAAATTTCGCAAGAAATTTTGAAAGTGTGGCTATTACTGCCGTAAGACGTCGCAATATATATACATTACCGGTAGTGAGATGTGTTATTGTGTGTGTGTGTGTCTGCGTGTGTGTATGTGTAATAATAACAAAGTAAAAAAAAGTTTATAAAAAAAAGTCCTATTGTCCTTGATCTCTAAAGAATCAGCAACTCCTTGACTTAAAAAAAAAAAAAAAAAAAAAAAAAAAAAAGTGCACGTGACCGTATTACCGCGTGCGCGCGCACGGTCGTTCACGCGCGCGCACGCGAAATTGCATGCGGCCGTTTACGTGCGCACGCGCGGCCGTTCACACGCACATAGACACACAGAAGCTAACTTCTTGCTAGGACACACACACACACGCGCGCACTTAGACACACACACAGTCAGGATGTCAGCTGACCAACTGACAGTTCCTCCTGCGTCTGTGGGCGCGTGTCTTGTTGCCATGGTAGCAGTCTTGATTAGCTAACTTTAAACACCTGTGTGACGGAGCAGAGGAGAGGAGACTTGACTGCTGATTTAATGACAAAACAACCTTTCAAACTATTGTATTTGACAGACAACCGTGAATCCCATCGCGAAAATAACGTCATCATGAGAAGCACAAGACTTCTGAGAACGTTTCCGTCTACTTAAATATTTGTAAGGATTTAGAAATGAGATCGTAAATCCAGTTTATAAAGTGCTCACGTTTGTGTCATGAGAAAAAATTGTGGTTCGAATTAACATGGCGGTTGATGGAGCAGTTGGCCGGACTTCATGTCGCTTTCAGGCTTGCTGACAAAAAAGTATAAGTTTGTTGGATTCCACGACGCATGTGTACCACAAGCACAATATTTCCTACGTTTTGATGTATAAATTATGCCTCAAAAGTAAATATTGTGGAGTGAATGGCAAAATACAAATACAAATACAGGAGTTAGTAAAACAATCATCCTCACTCTAGCGATGACATCACCACTCTAACCTGCCCCATACACACCCATTGTAAACTCTGAAATGGTCCCAGAATTTTCCTAAACTTGAACAATAATTACATGAAAACTGTGCTAGCTATCAAAAAATGCCCAATTGGGCAAATATACTGCAGACTTTTGTCAACGTTTTAAACTTCAAATCATTTCTCTACGTTAAATTATGGCGAGTCACTGTGGGCACAAAGATCAGTGTTTTTTTTGCCGAAACTCCATTCAAGTGAATGGGACAATTTCTCGCCGTTTTTCGCGTTTTTCGGGAAAACGGCCGGTCGAATCAAAAAAATGAGTCATTCCAGGCGATTCCCGATCAGGCCGCACGTTTTGATGTATGTTTGACGCATGTGCTGGCAACGCTGCGGGAGGAGATACGGTCCAAAGTTTTGCGGAATAAGAAGAATAATAATAACTAGAAATTGCATTTCCTGCTGAAAATGCGTTGGAATGCTAAAAGCTGAAGCTTAAAGCTGAAATATTTGAAAGGATAGCTGAAAATAGCAGAATATAGTTGAATTCAGCAGAAAATAGCAGAAAATAGCTGAATATAAAAAATATGAAATTATAGAATAATACCTGAATTTTTTGTCAACATTTGAATGTTTAAAAGGTGTCTGTAGCTGAACGTATGCAGAACCTGTACGCTTTAGAAGTTGAAGAGGATTTTTAAATTTCCTCCATCGGATCCGTTCATTTAAATTTTCATGAAAAGATTAATAATTCAAAAATTGGAAAAGTCAGAAACATGAAAAGGTCATTGCCATTGTGTCCTAAGGAGCTGGACATTTTAATAGCTGAGCGGTTTCTGTAGCTGAATATATGAAGAAGGAGAAGAGACGGAAAATGCTAAAAGCTGAAGCTTAAAGCTTAAATATTTGAAAAGATAGCTGAATATAAAAAATAAGAAATTATAGAATAATAGCTGAAGATTTTGTCAACATTTGAACATTTAAAAAGTGTCTGTAGCTGAATGAACCCTAGGGCTTCTTCAGGTGTTCTACAGCTCATACGACCTTGATATGAATACCAGCCCCTATTGTCCTTGATCTCTAAATAATCAGCAACTCCTTGACTTAAAAAAAAAAAAAAAAAAAAAAAAAAAAGTGCATGAGACCGTATTACCACGTGCACGCGCGCGGCCGTTCACGCGCGCGCACGCGAAATGGCACGCGGCCGTTTACGTGCGCACGAGCGGCCGTTCACGCGCACATAGACACACAAGTGATCTTAGTCCAACACAAAGCTCATGCTAGCAATCATTCACTTCCTCCACCAACAGCCTGTGTGTGTGTCCCCACAAGGTCGTTAAAACAAGAATGAGTGTGAAGCTCCACTGATTAGTTAACTTGAAGCACCTGTGTCATGAGTGAGACTGCGTTTTTGCTTTGAAGATGACCTCCATAGGCTTCAATGCATTATTTGTTTTCAGAAAAAGCTTAATATCTCAAGAACTTCAAAGGCAACATGCCAAAATAATTATATTTTCTGAGAGATAAGACTTTTGCGAACGCGTCGATGTTGTTTGTGTAACCTACAGACCCACAATGTGTCTGTAGTTGCAGTTTCTAAATCAGGTACGACCATCAGCGGGGAGACATTTTGGAGGGAGATGTAACATGGCGGTGGATGGAGGAAGGAGAGGACCACCTCTCACTTATAGTCTGATTTAAACACGTCTGAATCTGTTGGATTCAAATCGACCCAATTTTACGAAGACCGACAATATTTCCTACGTTTTGATGTATAAATTATGCCCAAAAAGTTAGTATTGTGGAGTAGATGGCAAAAAGCAAATACTTTTATGACAAAATCTGGAAGGCTCTGTGCACTCAAGCTGTGACATCACGCACTCTAAGCAGCGCAATACACACCCATGTTAAATTTAGAAAAGGTTGGAAAAAAGCATAAAACAAAAACGCTGACAGTTAAAAGACTATTAAAGATATAAAAAATCTGAAATTATAGAATAATAGCTGAAGGTTTTGTCAACATTTTAACAGTTTAAATGTTGTCTTTAGCTGAACGTATGCAGAACCTGTAAGCCTTTGAAGTTGAAGAGGATTTGAAGATCTTCCCCATTGGAAACCATTCATTTTAATTTTCATAAAAAGCTTAATAATTCAAAAAGTTTAATAGTTAAAAATATGAAAAGATATAGCCATCGTGTCCTGAAGTAGCTGAATATTTTAATAGTTGAACGGTTTCGGTAGCTGAATATATGAAGTAGTTTAAGAGGTCCAAAATACGTACGGAAGAAATAGAATAATAATAATAAGTTTAATAAAGAAGAGGATAACAATAGTTGGACTGCTGAAGCATTCCAACTAACTAGAAATTGCATTTCCTGCTGAAAATGCGTTGGAATGCTAAAAGCTGAAGCTTAAAGCTGAAATATTTGAAAGGATAGCTGAAAATAGCAGAATATAGTTGAATTTAGCAGAAAATAGCTGAATATAAAAAATATGAAATTATAGAATAATAGCTGAATTTTTTGTCAACATTTGAATGTTTAAAAGGTGTCTGTAGCTGAACGTATGCAGAACCTGTACGCTTTAGAAGTTGAAGAGGATTTTTAAATTTCCTCCATCGGATCCGTTCATTTAAATTTTCATGAAAAGATTAATAATTCAAAAATTGGAAAAGTCATAAACATGAAAAGGTCATTGCCATTGTGTCCTAAGGAGCTGAACATTTTAATAGCTGAGCGGTTTCTGTAGCTGAATATATGAAGAAGGAGAAGAGATGGAAAATGCTAAAAGCTGAAGCTTAAAGCTTAAATATTTGAAAAGATAGCTGAATATAAAAAATAAGAAATTATAGAATAATAGCTGAAGGTTTTGTCAACATTTGAACATTTAAAAAGTGTCTGTAGCTGAATGAACCCTAGGGCCTTCTTCAGGTGTTCTACAGCTCATATGACCTTGATATGTATACCAGCCCCTATTGTCCTTGATCTCTAAAGAATCAGCAACTCCTTGACTTAAAAAAAAAAAAAAAAAAAAAAAGTGCATGAGACCGTATAACCACGTGCACGCGCGCGGCCGTTTACGTGCGCACGAGCGGCCGTTCACGCGCACATAGACACACAAGTGATCTTAGTCCAACACAAAGCTCATGCTAGCAATCATTCACTTCCTCCACCAACAGCCTGTGTGTGTCCCCACAAGGTCGTTAAAACAAGAATGAGTGTGAAGCTCCACTGATTAGTTAACTTGAAGCACCTGTGTCATGAGTGAGACTGCTTTGAAGATGACCTCCATAGGCTTCAATGCATTATTTGTTTTCATAAAAAGCTTAATATCTCAAGAACTTCAAAGGCAACATGCCAAAATAATTATATTTTCTGAGAGATAAGACTTTTGCGAACGCGTCGATGTTGTTTGTGTAACCTACAGACCCACAATGTGTCTGTAGTTGCAGTTTCCAAATCAGGTCAGACAGTCAGGGTGAAGACATTTTGGAGGGAGATGTAACATGGCGGTTAATGGAGGAAGGAGGAGGACCACCTCTCACTTATAGTCTGATTTAAACACGTCTGAATCTGTTGGATTCAAATCGACCCAATTTTACGAAGACCGACAAGATTTCCTACGTTTTGATGTATAAATTATGCCCAAAAAGTTAGTATTGTGGAGTAGATGGCAAAAAGCAAATACTTTTTAAAGCTTAAATATTTTTCTCTGTCCCCTCTGGTTGTGACATCACTCACTCTAAGCAGCGCAATACACACCGATGTTAAACTCAGAAAAGGTCTGAAAAAGCATAAAACATAAACGCTGACAGTTAAAAGATTATTACAGATATCAAAAAGCTGAGTTATACGGTAACAGCTGAAGGTTTTGTCAACATTTTAAAGGTGAAATGGTGTCTCTACCTGAAAGCATGGCGAACCCTTTAGCTTTTGAAGTTGAAGAAGTTTAAGCGGCTTTGAAGACTTTCTTCATTGGAATCCATTCATTATTTTTTTCAGAAAAAGCTTAATAATTTGAATATTTGAAAAAATATTAAAAATATGAAATTGCAGAATAATAGCTGAAGGTTTTGTTAACATTTGAAAGTTCAAATGGTGTATTTAGCTGAACGTATGCAGAACCTGTAAGCCTTTGAAGTTGAAGAGGATTTGAAGATCTTCCCCATTCGAAACCATTCATTTTAATTTTCATAAAAAGCTTAATAATTCAAAAAGTTTAATAGTTAAAAATATGAAAAGATATAGCGCGCGTGTCCTTAAGTAGCTGAATATTTTAATAGCTGAACGGTTTCGGTAGCTGAATATATGAAGGAGTTTAAGAGGTCCAAAATACGTACGGAAGAAATAGAAGAAAAAGAATAATAAGTTGAATAAAGATTTGAAGAACAATAGTTGGACTGCTGAAGCATTCCAACTAATAAGCCCGCAGGAGAACAAGAAGTGGGCTTTGCCCAGGGGTCTATGACCCCTGGAGCTGAAGCCACACTTAACTAGAAATTGCATTTCCTGCTGAAAATGCGTTGGAATGCTAAAAGCTGAAGCTTAAAGCTGAAATATTTGAAAGGATAGCTGAAAATAGCAGAATATAGTTGAATTTAGCAGAAAATAGCAGAAAATAGCTGAATATAAAAAATATGAAATTATAGAATAATAGCTGAATTCTTTGTCAACATTTGAATGTTTAAAAGGTGTCTGTAGCTGAACGTATGCAGAACCTGTACGCTTTAGAAGTTGAAGAGGATTTTAAATTTCCTCCATCGGATCCGTTCATTTAAATTTTCATGAAAAGATTAATAATTCAAAAATTGGAAAAGTCAGAAACATGAAAAGGTCATTGCCATTGTGTCCTAAGGAGCTGAACATTTTAATAGCTGAGCGGTTTCTGTAGCTGAATATATGAAGAAGGAGAAGAGATGGAAAATGCTAAAAGCTGAAGCTTAAAGCTTAAATATTTGAAAAGATAGCTGAATATAAAAAATAAGAAATTATAGAATAATAGCTGAAGATTTTGTCAACATTTGAACATTTAAAAAGGTGTCTGTAGCTGAATGAACCCTAGGGCTTCTTCAGGTGTTCTACAGCTCATATGACCTTGATATGTATACCAGCCCCTATTGTCCTTGATCTCTAAAGAATCAGCAACTCCTTGATTTAAAAAAAAAAAAAAAAAAAAAAAAGTGCATGAGACCATATAACCACGTGCACGCGCGCGGCCGTTCACGCGCGCGCACGCGAAATAGCACGCGGCCGTTTACGTGCGCACGAGCGGCCGTTCACGCGCACATAGACACACAAGTGATCTTAGTCCAACACAAAGCTCATGCTAGCAATCATTCACTTCCTCCACCAACAGCCTGTGTGTGTCCCCACAAGGTCGTTAAAACAAGAATGAGTGTGAAGCTCCACTGATTAGTTAACTTGAAGCACCTGTGTCATGAGTGAGACTGCTTTGAAGATGACCTCCATAGGCTTCAATGCATTATTTGTTTTCAGAAAAAGCTTAATATCTCAAGAACTTCAAAGGCAACATGCCAAAATAATTATATTTTCTGAGAGATAAGACTTTTGTGAACGCGTCAATGTTGTTTGTGTAACCTACAGACCCACAATGTGTCTGTAGTTGCAGTTTCTAAATCAGGTACGACCATCAGCGGGAAGACATTTTGGAGGGAGATGTAACATGGCGGTGAAGGGAGGAAGGAGAGGACCACCTCTCACTTATAGTCTGATTTAAACACGTCTGAATCTGTTGGATTCAAATCGACCCAATTTTACGAAGCACGACAAGATTTCCTACGTTTTGATGTATAAATTATGCCCAAAAAGTTAGTATTGTGGAGTAGATGGCAAAAAGCAAATACGTTTGTGACCAAATCTGGAAGGCTCTGTTCACTCAAGCTGTGACATCACGTGCTCTAAGGTTCGCAATACACACCCATGTTAAACACAGAAATGGTCTGAAAAAAACATAAAACATAAACGCTGACAGTTAACAGACTATTACAGATATCAAAAAGCTGAGTCATACGGTAACAGTTGAAGGTTTTGTCAACATTTGAAAGTTTAAATGGTGTCTCTACCTGAAAGCATGGCGAACCCTTTAGCTTTTGAAGTTGAAGAAGTTTAAGCGGCTTTGAAGACTTTCTTCATTGGAATCCATTCATTTTTTTTTTCAGAAAAAGCTTAATAATTTGAATATTTGAAAAAATACCAAAAATATGAAATTGCAGAATAATAGCTGAAGGTTTTGTCAACATTTGAAAGTTTAAATGGTGTATTTAGCTGAACGTATGCAGAACCTGTAAGCGTTTGAAGTTGAAGAGGATTTGAAGATTTCCCCCATCCGCTGCCATTCATTTGAATTTTCATAAAAAGCTTAATAATTCAAAAATTTGAAAAGTCAGAAATATGAAAGGTCATAGCCATCGTCTCCTTAATGAGCTGAATATTTTAATATTTGAATGGTTTAAATAGCTTAATATATGAAGGAGGAGATGATATTCAAAATACGTACGGAAGAAATAGAATAAGATGAAGAAGAAGAAGAAGTTGAACTAGAAATTGCATTTCCTGCTGAAAATGCGTTGGAATGCTAAAAGCTGAAGCTTAAAGCTGAAATATTTGAAAGGATAGCTGAAAATAGCAGAATATAGTTGAATTTAGCAGAAAATAGCAGAAAATAGCTGAATATAAAAAATATGAAATTATAGAATAATAGCTGAATTTTTTGTCAACATTTGAATGTTTAAAAGGTGTCTGTAGCTGAACGTATGCAGAACCTAAAAAGCTTAATAATTCAAAAATTGGAAAAGTCAGAAACATGAAAAGGTCATTGCCATTGTGTCCTAAGGAGCTGAACATTTTAATAGCTGAGCGGTTTCTGTAGCTGAATATATGAAGAAGGAGAAGAGATGGAAAATGCTAAAAGCTGAAGCTTAAAGCTTAAATATTTGAAAAGATAGCTGAATATAAAAAATAAGAAATTATAGAATAATAGCTGAAGATTTTGTCAACATTTGAACATTTAAAAGGTGTCTGTAGCTGAATGAACCCTAGGGCTTCTTCAGGTGTTCTACAGCTCATATGACCTTGATATGTATACCAGCCCCTATTGTCCTTGATCTCTAAAGAATCAGCAACTCCTTGACTTAAAAAAAAAAAAAAAAAAAAAAAAAAAGTGCATGAGACCGTATAACCACGTGCACGCGCGCGGCCGTTCACGCGCGCGCACGCGAAATAGCACGCGGCCGTTTACGTGCGCACGAGCGGCCGTTCACGCGCACATAGACACACAAGTGATCTTAGTCCAACACAAAGCTCATGCTAGCAATCATTCACTTCCTCCACCAACAGCCTGTGTGTGTCCCCACAAGGTCGTTAAAACAAGAATGAGTGTGAAGCTGCACTGATTAGTTAACTTGAAGCACCTGTGTCATGAGTGAGACTGCTTTGAAGATGACCTCCATAGACTTCAATGCATTATTTGTTTTCATAAAAAGCTTAATATCTCAAGAACTTCAAAGGCAACATGCCAAAATAATTATATTTTCTGAGAGATAAGACTTTTGCGAACGCGTCAATGTTGTTTGTGTAACCTACAGACCCACAATGTGTCTGTAGTTGCAGTTTCTAAATCAGGTACGACCATCAGCGGGGAGACATTTTGGAGGGAGATGTAACATGGCGGTCAATGGAGGAAGGAGAGGACCACCTCTCACTCATAGTCTGATTTAAACACGTCTGAATCTGTTGGATTCAAATCGACCCAATTTTACGAAGCACGACAAGATTTCCTACGTTTTGATGTATAAATTATGCCCAAAAAGTTAGTATTGTGGAGTAGATGGCAAAAAGCAAATACGTTTGTGACCAAATCTGGAAGGCTCTGTTCACTCAAGCTGTGACATCACGTGCTCTAAGGTTCGCAATACACACCCATGTTAAACACAGAAATGGTCTGAAAAAAACATAAAACATAAACGCTGACAGTTAAAAGACTATTACAGATATCAAAAAGCTGAGTCATACGGTAACAGCTGAAGGTTTTGTCAACATTTGAAAGTTTAAATGGTGTCTCTACCTGAAAGCATGGCGAACCCTTTAGCTTTTGAAGTTGGAGAAGTTTAAGCGGCTTTGAAGACTTTCTTCATTGGAATCCATTCATTTTTTTTTTCAGAAAAAGCTTAATAATTTGAATATTTGAAAAAATATGAAAAAATTTGAAATTGCAGAATAATAGCTGAAGGTTTTGTCAACATTTGAAAGTTTAAATGGTGTATTTAGCTGAACGTATGCAGAACCTGTAAGCGTTTGAAGTTGAAGAGGATTTGAAGATTTCCCCCATCCGCTGCCATTCATTTGAATTTTCATAAAAAGCTTAATAATTAAAAAATTTGAAAAGTCAGAAATATGAAATGGTCATTGCCATCGTCTCCTTAATGAGCTGAATATTTTAATATTTGAATGGTTTAAATAGCTTAATATATGAAGGAGGAGATGATATTCAAAATACGTACGGAAGAAATAGAATAAGATGAAGAAGAAGAAGTTGAATAAAGAAGAGGATAACAATAGTTGGACTGCTGAAGCATTCCAACTAATAAGCCCGCAGGAGAACAAGAAGTGGGCTTTGCCCAGGGGTCTATGACCCCTGGAGCTGAAGCCACACTTAATTAATGCGTTTTTTTGTTTACAGTATGTGTAAATAGGATAAACATTAAGGTAGTTATTTAAGTTACATTTTATGTACACTAAGGTAAATTGTTAAGTTACACTGTATATGATAACCATAAAGACAATTATTTGTGTGTATAAATGTTAAACATTAAGCATATTATTTAAGTCATAGAAAGGAGTAGGACTATAAAAGTATATCCTTTTTTATACTCTTTTTTTTTTTTACATATTATTTGGAATACTTATTTATTTTATTAATAATGTGTTTTTAATGTTTTTGGGTTGTTCCTGTTTTTTTTTTGTGTATTAATCATGTGTTCCATGTTGGAAATAACCTATCTTATCTAAAACAACAACAAAGTTAGTCCCACAAACTCAATGTTTATCTCATCCACAACTTCGATGAATTAGTCCTTCATGTACAGAGCAGCAATAATGTATGGATGCTTCCAACGCTCACCAAGTTTCCTCAACTTCTGCACATTTCCCGTAGGAGGCCTTCTGCTGGTCTGGTCCCTCTTTAGTCTTTGCTCTCCATCCACATGAGGCTATCAGATCTGTCCATGTCCTTCGACCAGATCCCCACCTAGTCCTTCCCACAGTGAGCTCAGACAAGAGAGCCTGGGTTTGAGAGGGAAGCTGGAACAAGGGCAGACCTTGAAGCAGCTCTGGTAGACTCCTGTCACTGCTTGGATGGGAGTCAAGAGTCACCAGAAGAAAACGTTCTCCAGCTCTGCCCTGCTGCTTATCCGCTTGGATGAGGCACAAGGAGGCCGTGAAGACATCAGAGTAAGGGGAACATATCTGAGGTAGGCCCTCGTCGTCCCCCTCTGTCTTGATAGCCTCTGTGTTCCGATGGGTCCATTCCTTTGCTCTCTCTAAGGCTTTGCGGGTCAAGACGAGCACGACCCGGCTGTCCAGCTCCAGCAGCTGGGAGTACAGCCATGGCAGAGGCCCCAGAGTGCATTGCTCCTTCCTGCTCCACTGGTCCACAGACACGCTAAAGCCTTGGTTACAAAGCTGGGAACCGAGTCGACACACTGACTCCGAAACACGGTCATTCATATCTGGGGGGCTTAACAACACCACATGACCCTTTCTGCCAACTTTAGAGAGGAGAAACAAGGGGCCGTATGTCAGATAGTTGTTCCATCATTACTTCATGATTTTCTTCATTACAAGTAGTGGTATTACAAGAAAATACTCACTTTTTACCAATCCGCCATGACGCCAGCTCCACACCCATTCTATAAAAATCCGAAAATTAACGAGTAAATCTCAGCAGAAACACAATATAGGGATTTTTATCATTTCAGTTCCACAAATAAATGATACAATATTTGCGTCAGTAGGCTAGTGCAGACTTTATGAACAATTCCCAAATATAGTAAACAAGATTTCATGTTTGGGGCAAATAAAAAGAGCCTTTTTTGGGAAATGTTTGGGGAAATTCGGTTCAAGTTGGACAATGCATATTTCAGTCTATGTAGCATAGAGTCTGTTATTTCATATTCAACACAGTAAATGCAAAAATAAATAAATGAATAAAACTCACTCTTGACGAAGTCATGAAGGAGATAAAATACAAGCAATGTCAAGCAAATCAGCAGCGCGACGCCAACAACCAGGAGACTCCAGCGCCACCTGCCAGCTGCAAGTATTACAAAACAAACTCCTGTTTTAATAAAAAGCTCAAGAAACAGGTGCTGTATTTTGGCAAAATATGTCCCAACCAGCCCCAGTTTCTGTATTATCAACTGTGTCGGACTCACTGTTTTTAAGACAGAATGGACCCAGCTCATTTCTCATTCCTTTGACCTTCACCTGCACACATTGAAAAACACAAATGAGTTAATTATCATCAGTAACTAAGCAATATAGGACTCATAGAAGGACATTTGCAAATACTGTACCATCACACATGGTGAGAGCTGAAGTTGGATTTCTTCAAACACCCCTTTTTTCTCCTGAAGAGGACACAATTATACATCTTGGTCATTTAAAACTCGTGCTGTGTAGCCAAGCGTCATTCAAACCAACAGAACGTTACTTTAGATTCTAGCAGAGATCCCAAAGTTTCCAATGATTTTTCAAATTTGTGTAAATTTGTATAACATTTTGCAAAAATATTTCCAATTAATTTAATGGTGCAGCCATGACAAACATGGTTATTTCAGGCACTGCACATAGTAAATAGCTTCCATTATGACTTGAGACAAGCTGATAAAGAATATATGTAACCCTTTCAGATAGGCTTGAATAAGAGTACAGGGTTCAGTATTGAAGTGTCTTACCCACTGTCCCTCTCTGTTTTGTCTCCATGTGCTGTTTGCCAGCTGTTGTCTAAAGCCCTTCATCTCCCTGCAGCTGTTTTCTCTGCGGCAGGGCCACACTTCTCCCTCCAGCCTGCAGGGGGCAGACAGGTTCCACCACAGCATTGTGCGGGAGTCACTCATTTGGCCCTGTCTCACAGACACAGACACATTCTGCCATACGTTCCTTTGGAGGAAATCTGGAGTGGACACGTAGGAAACATCAGCAATCCAAAGGTAAACTGCCCGCCCCTTCACCCTGTAAACTGGGAAAGAAAGAAACTAAACTAAAAAAGAGATTTCGCACCTGTGTTAATGAAGGGGCAGCTTAGAGAACGCCTCTGATCGTCCTCATTCCAGACCTAAACAAAAAACACACACATCAGTCATATAGGTCTGCATAGACACAACACTTAATCATGATGTTTAAGTACCAGTACCTGGAGACACATGCAGGGGGTCACAGAATACAGTGGGATGGGCGTCCTGTTCCATCTCTACAAAGAAACATTGAACACATCATGGCTTTAATGAGAGCGACAAACCAGTGGTGGAGAGTGACTCTAGACGTTCACTCGGGTAAGGTAGGTACTTATACTTAACTTGACTTTTAAAATGTTATGCCACTTTAAAATACTACTGAATTTCAGACGGAAAATTGATTGTATTGATTCATCTTTTCAAGCATCTTTGGACTGCTGATTGGACAAATCAAACAATTAGAATATGTACTTGTGCTCTTTGAAATTTGTATGTACATTTTTTACAACTGTTTGACATTTTATTAAGAAAAGGATCATTGAGAAACTAATCAGATTATTTTCGGTCCTGCTAATTACTGATGCATTGATATATCAAACAAACTGACAGTAAAGCAGAATCTCGCTCATATATTAAAGCATGAATAATAATAATGGTATTAATATATATCAATATGAAAAGTGACCATTGTGCAAATAGTACTTTTACTTTTTACATTTCAAGTACATTCTGCTGTACTTACACTTTCACTGCATTCCATTTGTTTAATTAGGTTGTTGTATTGCCACTTTCTACTTGCGCAAAGGATAAAAATACTTTCTTTAACCCGGCAAACAAACAAACAAAAAAACAGCAAAAAACACAAATGACAAACTGTTACTGCCACCAAATTAGGCACTGATATACAACACTGACCTGACATCTTCCATTCTGCTCATACTGGACGCACACAGAGGGGAGGCTTTTATTCCTGCCAGCAAACTGCAGCTCCACCTGATTCTTCTCTCGGTTAATTACACTGCTGAGTCTGGGCACTGAAAGGAGGGAAAGAAAAGGAACGGTTCACTTCCCCGAAGATAAATACAGAAACAAAAAAGCACAAGGAAAGCAAACGCATGTATAATGTGTGGATTATTTACCTCTGCACTGTTCCACATGTTCCTGCTGCTCCTGGGAGCACACTGCAAAGAGATGATACGGTATGTGTCACTACTAGTATTAGCCAGGTATGAGTTCAACAGGTGCTTTGGTGTAAAAAGACCAAACTTTACCTTTATCTAGAGAAGGAACGACAACTTCTCGACTTAGATGTGACGGTCGAGAAGAATAAACAGTCACATGACTGCTGAAGGAAACCCCAGCTGGCTTATTGATCACTACAGACAACTATAGAACACACACACACACACACACACACACACACACACACACACACACACACACACACACACACACACACACACACACAGACAGAGAGAGTTTATAAGACTGGATGGTCAAATAAGACTGGTGAGCTTACAGTACATCCCTATTGACATGACAGACGTCATGCTCCAGCACAGGGAGTCTACAGTACCTTTGCCCAGTTCTTCTGAGTAAGAGCTGCATGATTAACCGTAAACTCCACCTTCTTGCACGTGGGCATGGCAGACGCTGCACTGTAACACAGTGTCACAGACGCTGTTGCAACACAGAAAAGGTAGGGCTCAGAATTCATTGAAACTGTAATGGTTAATCCAACTTTAGGAGGGTATCTCGTAGTGGCTAAAGGCTAAGTATTGATTGTTAATTCATTAAAATATACAAAACAACCGATATGGTCCTTTTAATAAAGAGTAATAATGTGACAGTAGGCTTCATGCAGCCTTAGTTCATACCTTTTGGATTTCTCACTGTCTCCTCGCTATAATCCTCTTCATCATTCCCAGAGTGGCCTTCATCCTCTGTGTCTTTATCTGAATTGAAGTAGATCTCTGTGTCTATCACCAGACATAATGCACACAGCGCCCCGTCCCTGCAGCAGAGCTTGGCATATGGAGTCAGGTTTTGGACTCCCACACCATTATTCTCTGCTACAGTAAGAGGCATCTCATCCTTTATGGTGCAATCAGAAAGACCCTAAAAGGAGGCAAAATTAAATGTGGAAAACGAGAAAGACATGTTTAATGTGTGGCATCACATTGTAACTGAATGTTATCTGCATGGTAAATATTTACTGTTCAGAGGACTATATTGTGACAACAGCCCTATTATTTTTGACAAGCTGGCAGATGGTTTTATCCCTGCGTTGGTTTAAGTTAATGTTTAAAAATAAGACACTTCACAGAGTCAAAGGAAATTAAAATGTGCGAGCACCGGAACGAAAAGGAAATGAAAAGTGTGATATGTCAACAAAAGTTGTATGTACTATCCTGCAGCAGAGGAAATATCTGCTTTGTGTATCCTAGCACCCATCAGTACCTGCAAGCAAATGACTTCATGGCTGTTATATCCAGAAATCTCCAAACCACAGGCTGGCATGCGCAGGGTGAGTAAAACACACCAAATGGACCATCCCGGTAGAAACATTTTGCCTGCAAATGATTTGAGTCCTACAGCATTTTTCTCGAAGCATCTTTCTCCAGGAGCGACATTACAACCTTGTTAAACAAGTCCAGTGTCTTCTTCATCCAACTTTTGGCTGGAGATTCATTTGAGATTATCCTGGCTGAAACTGCACATTGGCAGAGAAGGCAGTGAACCGAGACTAACTGTTAAAGCCGTGGTTGCTGGGCTCCACCTTTGGTAATGTCCTGGGAAAGAAGAGACATACATTAATGCAGGTATAGACAGTTGTCTCTTCGTAAATTTCCTGTGGATGAAAACACGACTCCGACAGTTTTATGGTGTACAACTAATTTTCACAAATCCTTAGACTAATCACCGGTAACTGGATAGTTCCCTCATAAAACACGTTCAAGCATTAAACAAGCAAACAGTGCTAGGATTTAAATAAAATTACACGTAATCTCATAGAAACTTTGTGTTACTTACTGTGATTATTAATCCACTGTAAATAAATTCCTCTCCCCAGACCAGCTACACCTTGTCAGTTTCCTAGAAGCGTTTGAGTCATGTGAAAATTGAACCACGCAACACGTCACTGTCTTGACTCAGGAGAGGTCCCTCCCTCTCCCCTGTCGCTCTCTCTCTCTCTCTCTCTCTCTCTCTCTCTCTGTCTCTCTCTCTCTCTCTCTCTCTCTGTTTGATTATTCCCCAACAGCACAGACCATGTCATAATAAACATAGTATTTAAACGTCCTGCTCTGAATTCCTCATTACAGCATAACCAGCACGACCTAGATGGGTCAGAGTCCACAACTTCTTTAAAAAAAAAAATAAAAAAAAAAACCAGACTCCTCCTTTAGTGTTATTTTAAAGTAGCTTTTTACACACACACAAAGCAGCATTTTATTGTCACAGTTAACAACAATGTGCTACTCTGTCTTGTTATGTGGTTTTGGCACTCTTTGTAAACTGTGCCTTGATTATCAGGTTTATCACCCTGCCTGTGAGAATGCACATACCTTTGCACTACAGTTCATTGGGAGAAGACAATCCCATGCAACCCAATAACAAGCGCCTCCACGGCAGTTTGACTGGTTTGACCACTATTGTGAAACTAAATTCAAAACCCTTTTCTGTTTATTATTATCCAGAAATGTGTTCAAACAGAGCACACAAAAACATAAAAGCACCCATTGTCTACTTTGTAAATCAATGTGGGAGAGTTACTTAATACAGCAAAGGTGGAAAGTATATTTACTTTAGCTCTGTATCTACTGTGAGGCACTGGTACTAAACATTTCCATTTTGAACGATTTATACATTTACTAATATTCGACTGAAGTATTTCACTCTTCAACATCTAACTGATTAATGTAATTAGATGAAGATTTGACCCATCTCCTTTGTTTAAGCTACCTGTAAATATAAATAATAAACATTCATTGAAGCAGACCTAGCTCCATCTAGTTGAACGATCTTCTGTTTACGTGGAACGTGATCTCACAGAAATATACATTAGGCAACAAAAACGTCACAAACAGAACTTTATAATAACTCAACAGGTTGAGACTCAAACACTGATCTCCCATCCACCTCCCCTCCCCCCACCATCATTTGTTTTTCTCACTGTTGTCACTGACTCTAACCATTGCATTATCAGGTGGACATTTTATATTCACGTCTTTAATTTGTTTAAAGTTTAGTTCTGAATGCAGAAACTTATATTATTATTGTCATATTTGTTATATTGTTGAGTTGACAAGAGAGGATTGGATTTCCCTACTTTTCCCCAAACTGCAATGTGATGTGCATCATTGTGCATTTCCCTTTATCTCAATACAATGTGCTTCTATTTACTGTTTTCACTGTGCATTGTCTACAATAAGACACCTTTACATACTGTTAACCAGTTAGCTCAAATGACGAGGCTTGCGTCATACAAACACATAAAAAAAGAAAGAATTTGAAGCCCTGTTGTTACTCCTTGACAGAGTTTACATTATGTAAGCAGTAGAGCGACATTCCACTGCTTTCATTTTAGTTTTTCATGGTGGATAAACAGGCATGTGCAGGGTTAACTTTAATTTTGAGTCCAAGCTGTGGCAGCTTGTTAATATGACAGCTAAAGGTGATCATTTTATCTATCTTTATCAGCTCTGTTCAATCTGGCCACTAAGTGGAGGGCTGTTGTGCTGCAGGACAAATGCCACAATTACTAGATGTACTCCTCTCATAATCTCTTTATAATTGAATTCTAAATTTGAAGAATTATTACAAACACATTGACTGATGAACCCTTTAGATAAATGAATTTAGTTCAAACAAGACAACCAAAGATACATGTTGTTATTGGTTCATGTTAGTAACTGGTGAAAGTCTTTTTCCATGATGAATTAGTTTGTGTTTTCACTTATTTTTATTTCAAATGAAATCTCTACAAGTGATTCAACATGGTTCCCAATTAAAGAATGAAATCATCCAGGGGTCTCTGCAGGGCAGACTCGGCAGACATGAGCCAGCAGTCATGTGTGGGGGAAGAGACGATACTGTAGTCAACAGCACTGGCCCTACAAAAGAAAGACATGAATATCTTTGATCTTGATCTTTGTGTATAGAGCAATAACAATCAAAGCACTCTCAAACAGCGTTCTCTTTTATACCAACTGAAATGTACCTGGTAACGTCAATCTCCTGATCTTTGCTCTTAAGTCTTGTTGAGGGACTTTGTTGCACCTCCTCATAAGCTGCTGGCTTTAGAGCTGGACACACAGAGGACAAACAATGAAGCAATGGCACTGAGGAGTATGCACTTAAAGAGACACTGCACAAAATATTTGCCTCTTTTTATTCATTATTTCCATCACAACCACCACAGCTGGGTGCAGTAACTGATTCAATATAATTAAAAAAAAACTGTATTTGAATTGCCTGATACATTACATGTATATTGACCTGATATAAAATCATAAAATCAAATCCAGCCTTTTCACTCACCTAAAATTCCTGAAATGTTGTTGTCCAATGGCTTCTGTCTCAAAACTGGCCAGAGGAATTCTTTGCCATCCTTCTCATGAATTAAGATGACCATGCGTGTGTCTCCAGCTGCAACGTCTATTTCCATGTCCCGTCTAATCACTGTCAAACTAGAAAAATATGCACCACGTTTAAATCGTTTTTAAAAGCTCTGCATTAAATAATTGGTTATTTCGCTTTTCTGGGCTGATTTCAACCTAGCTTAGCACAAAGTGCCTGACTATTTCTTGGTCAAGACCATTACGAGAACAGTGCACATGTCACCTTCCAGCAGTGATGACATCCGGATAATGTCCAGTGTGGCGTGTCAGTGTCTGTCCCTCTCGTACAGTGATTTCTTTGGTGTCAACCTCAACATACAGGTCAGCCTTCAATTGGATGACAATCCTTCTGAAGCCTCCCTTCTCGACAAAATCAAGGTAACCATTCACATACAGCTCTAATACGAAAGAGAACAAATGCAACTCAACACCACATTTATACACAGTACAAGAACACACATCTTTCACTGAAGTATTGAAGTACCAATAGAACAATGTAAAAAACAACAACTCCATTTCAAGTTAGTAGTGATGGTACAAAGAGGAGTATTACTGACCCCTGTTGGGATGATGAAGTAGTTTAAGGTGAACATCTCCAGTGACATCAAAGCACAGCGGAAGAGACAGATTCTCAGTTTTTAGCAAGAATCTGTGAGAAAGAGGAACTATAGAGAAACAGAGTCACACAGCAGTAGGAAGCACTGTCAGATTATCTTAATTGACTCTTTACACGTACAGACGAGTGCCACTTCCACAGCACAACACATTACTTATATAAACTATAACATGAATTACAAATATTAGATACTCTACCTAAAGTTGCACTGTATGCCACAAGAGTGGGAAGTATGACTGGGTCAAGATACATAGGGGTGTCCAAAGTAAGATCTGTAAAACATTTGCACAACACAAGTTTTATACAATAATAATACAACCCTTTAGAGGATTTTTATATTAATTGACACCCATATTCTGACACATAACCTCAGCTTCAAAACAAACCACTAAATACACACGTTATTCTAATCTTAAAGTTAACCACATACTGTATTTAATGTTGATGTAAATGCACACAAGCAACAATTGTAACTATAAATGGAAAGGAAAGTTTAGGCCGAGGGTCATAGAAGATGTGACTGAAATTCAGATATAATTGCAGCATCAGATGGATATTTAACGTAATGAAAGCAAAACATATTTGTTAAACAAATATGGTGAATTGTTACTATCTTTCAACAATTTATTGTCTTTTACTATGTGTGTTGGATGCAAATACAACAGAAAAGAATGAATGTATAGAGTTATACAGCCTTGGATGTTTTATAGTTAACAAAATTAGAAGGATGGATCAAAACTAGCACAGAAAATAAGTTTACCATGAGATTTCACGAGATGAAAGTCGTCGAAGGCGAGGCCGTGCATCACTCCTGAAAAATTAACAGTGAAGTAAAAAAATCAAAACTCTGTTATTTTCTTTCATGTACATATTCTGTAAAAAATACAGATTTTGCAACTTTTGTTGATTTTGCTGCAACTAAATCTAGTAATGTTTAGAAAGGCAGAGAGGAATTACTTTCTAAAAGCTCTAAATATTATAGATAACACAAGTTACAGAAGTCGTTTATAGTATCCGAGAAGAGCTTTGAGATGATTACTTTAAATTTAGGAAAACTATTTCAATATTACATATATCATTATATAATAGGGTTAACTGTTAGATAAGAGCCACCCTTTTAATGCTACTTATAAGAAGATCTAAATATTTTGCTCATAAGATCATCATTACATGGTTGCACCTTCGTCATATATACAGATGTAGACGAAACATTGCCTTAGTTTCCAGTAGTAGTATGAGAACAGTGCAGATGTGTACCTGGTACTGGATCAGGAACAGACAACCCAATACCTACCAAAAGGAAAGAGATGATAACATGAAATTATGATAGAATTATGATGTGTCAATTAGCTTGCACCCTCCACCACCTTCAGTTTTTCTGTTTAATTAGTTTTTCACATAATGAAACAAAGCATTGTACTGCAAAGAATGCAAATATTTACTCATGAGAAATGTTTGCTATATAGAGTATATGAAATATGATATATTAGTAATTAATCAATAGTGTATCTCTCAGTACGCTACAGATGTGTATCCATGTGCACACATTTTACCTTGGAAACTAAGTCCTGCTGTTAAAAAAGGAAGAAATGACAACAGGAAATTAGGAAAAACTTGTCAATTTAATTTGAAATAGTCATGATTCGTAAATTAGAGTGTATCTTAAGACGTGGGTACCCCAGGTCTCTTTATCTTGCTGATCCATAAAGGTTTTCCAAACATGAATTGCTTTTGCACATTTAGATTAATTAAAACAGCTTTATAGAAGTAAATATATATTTTAGGCATCAATTAGATGTATTACAACTTTGCAAAGATGCAGCATTTGTTTCTCATGTAACTTTAGTGTGAAAGTGTATAAAATAGATGATGTTATTATCTGTTGCGTCAGAACGGTACAGATGTGTATCTATGTCTTACCTCCAGAGCGTCCTGTAAAAAAAAGAAAGATAGCATAACATTAGAATACAGTTGTTAATAACTTTGAAATACAAATTAGCTTGCACCCTCTGACACCCTCAGTTTATAACACATCAGGAGATCAAGATAAAGAGACGTGGGTACCCCACGTCTCTTTATCTTGCTGATCCATAAAGGTTTTTCAAACATAAATTGCTTTTGCATATTTAGATTAATTAAAAAAGCTTTTTAGAAGTAATATATATATATTTTGGCTAGGCATCAATTAGATGTATTACAACTTTGCAAAGATGCAGCATCTATTTCTCATGTAACTTTTTGGTTGTGATTCACATTTTTTCAAAGCATATTTGGAGTGCAAAAGTGTATGAAATAGATTATATTATTATCTGTTGCGTCAAAATGATGCAGATGTTTATCTATGTCTTACTTCCTCCACCGCTTGCTGTAAAAAAAAAAGAAGATAGCATAAAATTACAATACAGTTGTTAATAACTTTGAAATACAAATTAGCTTGCACCCTCTGACACCCTCGGTTTATAACACATCAGGAGATCAGGATTCCCTCCCTCCCACATGGGTCTGTGTGACATGGCTGGGCCATGGATCGCCCTGCTAAGGATCAAGGATGACACTGATGATGTCAGTTATAACCGCTTTATTTCTGACAGGATGGACCTCCACACGCCTGAAGCAACACAGCAACACACTGGGATAACACTGGGAAATGGGGATTTTGTCAATGTAATTATTTACCATCTGTGCAGATATGTATCCATACAGACACATATAAATAAGCATGCACTGATTTAGTGTGACCTCACTCGTTATTGTGATTGCTGTCTATAGTTTTTTGCATAATGAAAAAAAAAGCATTGTACTGGAAAGAATGCAAAGATTTACTCATGAGAAATGTTTGCTATATGCCTTAGGCTATATAGAGTATAAGAAATACGATACATTAGTAATTAATCAATCTTGTATCTCTCAGTACATTGAAGATGTGTACACCCATGTCTTACCTGACGAACCATATCCTCCTATTTAAAAGGAAAAAATGACAACATGAAATTAGGAAAAACTTGTCAATTTAATTTGAAATAGTCATGATTCGTAAATTAGAGTGTATCTTAAGACGTGGGTACCCCAGGTCTCTTTATCTTGCTGATCCATAAAGGTTTTCCAAACATGAATTGCTTTTGCACATTTACATTAATTAAAACAGCTTTTTAGAAGTAAATATATATTTTAGGCATCAATTAGATGTATTACAACTTTGCAAAGATGCAGCATTTGTTTCTCATGTAACTTTAGTGTGAAAGTGTATAAAATAGATGATGTTATTATCTGTTGCGTCAGAACGGTGCAGATGTGTATCTATGTCTTACCTCCAGAGCGTCCTGTAAAAAAAAGAAAGATAGCATAACATTACAATACAGTTGTTAATAACTTTGAAATACAAATTAGCTTGCACCCTCTGACACCCTCAGTTTATAACACATCAGGAGATCAGGATAAAGAGACGTGGGTACCCCACGTCTCTTTATCTTGCTGATCCATAAAGGTTTTTCAAACATAAATTGCTTTTGCATATTTAGATTAATTAAAAAAGCTTTTTAGAAGTAATATATATATATATATATATATATATATATATATATATATATATATATATATATATATATATATATATATATATATTGGCTAGGCATCAATTAGATGTATTACAACTTTGCAAAGATGCAGCATCTATTTCTCATGTAACTTTTTGGTTGTGATTCACATTTTTTCAAAGCATATTTGGAGTGCAAAAGTGTATGAAATAGATTATATTATTATCTGTTGCGTCAAAATGATGCAGATGTTTATCTATGTCTTACTTCCTCCACCGCCTGCTGTAAAAAAAAAAGAAGATAGCATAAAATTACAATACAGTTGTTAATAACTTTGAAATACAAATTAGTAGTGATGGCGAGATGAAGCTTCCTGAAGCATTGAAGCTTTCCATCCAATTGGTTCGCTCATGGGCCGAAGCTTCATGGGGCTTCATTTGCTCTACTGCGCCACCAAGTGGACATATATGTAAAACAGGCAGAGTGATCACAACAACACCATGGCTTTGGTGTGTGAAGCTTTGAATTGAATAAATTATGTTTGTGACGCCAATACATCAGTTATTAACTTATTAATATTGTGTCTATCTTTATGATATAATGGCGGGGTCAAAATCAAAGGTGGAAACAAATTGGGGAGAGAGTTGTGATGTGACTGTGGGTCAGTGGTTAGATTACCCGTCTTCAGTCAGAGGATGGGTGTTTCGAGCCTCAGCTCCGCTAGTCCATGTTGATGTGTCCAAGAACTTTTCCACAGTGCTGGGCTTTTTGAGACTATTTTGCCTGCTTTATAAAATACCCTTTCACAGGCACAGATGACGCTGGGGTACAGAGAGGAAGTCCATTGAGTTTCGCTGCCTCTTATGTTTCAAATCGCACGGCAAACCCACGAACCATTTTCTGAATCAGTCACGTGGTACGGCCGGCTCGCGAGGCTTCGAACGTCACCACATACGTCATCGACACAAACCTCGATACGCGCTTCACCAAAATCTACCTGGATTACTCGACACGCGCATCGAAGCCTCGACACGAAAGGACACATCACTACAAATTAGCTTGCACCCTCTGACACCCTCGGTTTATAACACATCAGGAGATCAGGATTCCCTCCCTCCCACATGGGTCTGTGTGACATGGCTGGGCCATGGATCGCCCTGCTAAGGATCAAGGATGACACTGATGATGTCAGTTATAACCGCTTTATTTCTGACAGGATGGACCTCCACACGCCTGAAGCAACACAGCAACACACTGGGATAACACTGGGAAATGGGGATTTTGTCAATGTAATTATTTACCATCTGTGCAGATATGTATCCATACAGACACATATAAATAAGCATGCACTGATTTAGTGTGACCTCACTCGTTATTGTGATTGCTGTCTATAGTTTTTTGCATAATGAAAAAAAAAGCATTGTACTGGAAAGAATGCAAAGATTTACTCATGAGAAATGTTTGCTATATGCCTTAGGCTATATAGAGTATAAGAAATATGATACATTAGTAATTAATCAATCTTGTATCTCTCAGTACATTGAAGATGTGTACACCCATGTCTTACCTGACGAACCATATCCTCCTATTTAAAAGGAAAAAATGACAACATGAAATTAGGAAAAACTTGTCAATTTAATTTGAAATAGTCATGATTCGTAAATTAGAGTGTATCTTAAGACATGGGTACCCCAGGTCTCTTTATCTTGCTGATCCATAAAGGTTTTCCAAACGTGAATTGCTTTTGCACATTTACATGAATTAAAACAGCTTTTTAGAAGTAAATATATATTTTAGGCATCAATTAGATGTATTACAACTTTGCAAAGATGCAGCATTTGTTTCTCATGTAACTTTAGTGTGAAAGTGTATAAAATAGATGATGTTATTATCTGTTGCGTCAGAACGATGCAGATGTGTATCTATGTATTACCTCCAGTGTGTCCTGTAAAAAAAAGAAAGATAGCATAACATTACAATACAGTTGTTAATAACTTTGAAATACAAATTAGCTTGCACCCTCTGACACCCTCGGTTTATAACACATCAGGAGATCAGGATTCCCTCCCTCCCACATGGGTCTGTGTGACATGGCTGGGCCATGGATCGCCCTGCAAAGGATCAAGGATGACACTGATGATGTCAGTTATAACCACTTTGTTTATGGACCTTCACACGCCTGAAGCAACAAATTAAATTTGCTGAGAGTTATCAGTTTCAAGCGGTCGAGTGTGGCCAGATCGTGACATTGTCACGAGTTGGTGAAGTGTTGCTCAAGTGGTCGTGGTAGTTATTTTGTAATTCAGGGTTAACTGTTAGATAAGAGCAACCCTTTTGATGCTACTGCTAAGAAGAACTAAATATTTTGCTCATAGAATCCTCATTACATGGTTGCACCGTTGTCATAAATACAGATGTAGAATAAACATTGCCTTATTTTCCACAAACTCTGGGTTTCCCGCCAGAAATGTGAACAAATCTCTATATTTAGTAAATATGACTCCACTAGTAGTCATATGAGAACAGTGCACATGTGTACCATGGTACTCGAGCAGAAGCAGAAAAAACAGTACCTACCAAAAGGAAAGGGATGATAACATGAAATTATAAATTATGATAGAATTATGATGTCTCAATTAGCTTGCACCCTCCTCCACCTTCAGTTTTTCTGTTTAATTAGTTTTTCGCATAATGAAAACAAAGCATTGTAATGCAAAGAATGCAAAGATTTACTCATGAATTTTTTTTGCTATATGCAGTGGTTCTCAACCTTTTTTCAGTGAAGTGCGTGCGGCCTGATCCCCAGCAAGGCCAAACTTGGATATGCCAATGACTAACTACTCGGCTGCACACTAATTTTCTATTGTTCAATGCAAATACTTTTATATTGTGTGTACTCATGTACTGTACTTAAATACACACTCACGGTAACATTACCCCCCTAACCAATGCAAAGCATTTTTGGTTAGAAAAAAAGATGTAATACACAGTGCTGTGCCATCAGTGTTTGATTTAATATATAAAATTCAGTTTATGAACTTACACTTATATTTTATTGAATATTTATTAAATAACTATTTTTAAAGGATTTTTTAATGGATGCTCATTTTAAATACTTTTTTTTTACAAATCTCATGTGGAGTGCCTTCACGTACCCCCATTTGAGAACCAAGTTCAGGCTATGAGTATATGAAATACGATACATTAGTAATTAATCAATAGTGTATCTCTCAGTACGCTGCAGATGTGTATCTATGTACCCATATCTTACCTGGCAAACCATATCCTGCTGTTAAAAAGGAAAAAAATGACAACATGAAATTAGGATAAACGTGTCAATTTAATTTGAAATAGTCATGATTATTAAATTAGGTTGCACACTCTGGAGTGTATCTTAAGACGTGGGTACCCCAGGTCTCTTTATCTTGCTGATCCATAAAGGTTTTTCAAATATGAATTGCTTTTGCACATTTAGAATAATTAAAAAAGCTTTTTAGAAGTAAATATATATATGTTAGGCATCAATTAGATGTATTACAACTTTGCAAAGATGCAGCATTTGTTTCTCATGTAACTTTAGTGTAAAAGTGTATAAAATGGATGATGTTATTATCTGTTGCGTCAGAACGATGCAGATGTGTATCTATGTCTTACCTCCAATAAGTCCTGTAAAAAAAAGAAAGATAGCATAACATTACAATACAGTTGTTAATAACTTTGAAATACAAATTAGCTTTAGTACCCAAAAAAGGAAAAAATTACAACATGAAATTAGGATAAACGTGTCAATGTAATTTCAAATAGTCATGATTAGTAAATTAGGTTGCACACTCTGGAGTGTATCTTAAGACGTGGGTACCCCAGGTTTCTTTATCTTGCTGATCCATAAAGGTTTTTCAAACATGAATTGCTTTTACACATTTAGATTAATTAAAAAAGCTTTTTAGAAGTAAATATATATATATAGATTTACTTTCGAGAATGTATGCTCTTTGTATGCTATAAAATACATTATATTATTAAGAAATTAATAATGTCAGAGCGGAGCAGATTTGTAAATAAGCTTGCACCCTTTCAAATGTGTCTTCTTATCCACAAAGATTATTTTGCAAAAAGCATCACAATTTGAATTGCTTTTGTACATTTATTTTATATAATGATTTCATAAAATGTTTGAGATGTAAATTGATATTTTGGCTATGCATCAGTTAGTTGTATTAACCTTTCGCAAAGATGCAGCATCTGTTACTCAACTTTTTGGTTGTGATTCAGTTTTTCTGATGCATATTTAGTGCAAAAGTGAATAAAATACAGTATATTATTAATTAATCAAAAGTATATGTCATGTCAGGTTGGTGCAGATGTGTGTTATGTCTTACTTGGCATACCAGGATGTGCAGCTAAAAAGAAAAAAGAGGAGAACTTTACTTGGGCTATATATGTAAAATACAGTATGTTTTGTTATTAATTAATCAATAGTGTATCTTTCATGTCTTACTTGCAGGCATTTGAAAAATCTACATTTATTTGTCGATTTACTTTAAAATAATTATGCTGTTCACAAAAACTGTATTTCAAATTCCACACACAAACTTAAAATTGTATTTATATATGTTAAGTGTCACCCACAAGCTGTAGTCAAGGAATATAGTTTTTTTAATAAATGCAACAACCGTATTCATACTTTGTGATTACACAACCTGTCATCAAATCATACAGAAGTGTCACTTGTGTTTGTTTTATACCCATTTGTGTTGCTTACGTATAAAATGACCTCTCTGAACAGAGGCAGATTGCCTACTGAATGCCTCTGGTGCTCCACCTTCCTTGGGTTTATGGAGCACATCTGAGCTCTCCCCCTGAGGCTTGGTGACCACCATTGATGTGAGAGGGGTTACAAAGCTGTACTTCAGCGACAGCTCCAAGGCCTGTTTCTTCACATCCTCTTTCTCAGATCCAGATAACACCAGCCTGTATCACAAATCATGTACATGTGCTTTAAACATGACAGTTGACTTGACAGTATGATGAAGTTGCTCAACAGCTAACGTTGTCTTTTGATAGTACTATTATTGTCTTAAGTTCAGTTGCTGTCTGTAGGCTTCTCCTATCACACACACACACACACACACATACACACACACACACACACACACACACACACACACACACACACACACACACACACACACACACACACACACACACACACACCAGTCCGGTTACTCCTGTCAAGTTTTCACTTGGCAATAAATTAGAATTTTAGCTATCTATGGCTGATACATTATGCAAGGGCCAGTCATCATTTATGCTCGGTCCACAGTCGTCAACTTACTTAAGAAATTAATTGTCAACAACTTTGATAATTAATTAAATCCTTTAAGTCCTAACGAAATGGCAAAACATTCTCTGGTGCACGCTTCTCAAATGTGATGGTGTGCTGTGTTTTACAGTGTTGTTAAACTGTTTGTCAGTCGAAACAAGCAATTTAAAGACATCACCTTGACGTCACAAACTACCTCTGCATTAGTTCTAGTGTGTAGGATACATTTTGCCATGATGACACACACACACAGACGCATAAGGTGAAAACAATATAAGCCTCACGCTATTGCGGCTGGTAACAAAGAGAAAAGATGTCACACTCACTCTTTCTCCATAAGCTGTTTGACTGTGAGGTAGGCCCAAACCCTCTGGATGTGGCTGTCAGACACGGTCCCATCGGACTCCACGGTAGCATTTGTCTCAGAAAATGTCACCCTTCTGTTGCGCTGTCATAGTCCAAATAACATAATTTATTTATACACAGGGCTTTCACAAAATATTACAGCTGGTTGTGCAGGGAGGAGCAAGCCTTACTGAAATGGCGACAACTTGTGGAGTGAAGGTTTCAATGTCGTTGTCGGTGATTTGGCCGGCCACCACAATCTCAGAGCCGTTATAATATTGGCTGAAGTTAGTCTGGGTTAGATTGTTCCCACCATTATAGATCATTGTCACATCTGTCAACAGAGGAGTGGCCACCTCTTCATAGAAACCCTATTGACACACATTATGGACACTGTATGAATCTTTATCTCTCCACAGACAACCATGATCAATTGTATCTTTGACAATGTAGCAAAACACATGGTAAACAGTATTCATAATGGAAGAAAGTCATTTCAAATACTTTCAGCTGTAAATCCGCGTCAGAGTCTTCATAAATCCGTCGTGCTACACCATTGTTCTGCAGGGACATCGTCTCAAGAAACTCAAAATTGACATCAAAACCAAAACCAAGGCAGTAGAGTGGGAATTTATCCGCGATAGCCCCTCTGACATTTGACTGTATGAGTTCGAGATTTGTCACCCCTGCAACGACACAAGACACGTGGTTTGAAAAAGGCAAATTCCCTTATAGCAGTTTCTCTGACTTTTTAAGAGGATATTCTATTTCAGTTTTCCTTTGGAAAAATATGTAAACGCACAGGCATGAGTGTGTGTGTTTGAGAGAGGGGGGGGAGAACGTAATGTTTATGTAAATTAATAATAATAATAATAATAATAATAATAATAATAATAATAATAATAATAATAATAATAATAATTTGATGGTCAACATTATGAATGAAGCTTTGATCTTTTTAGTACAGCCCTACTTTGTCATATTTTCTCTTCTTCTTTGAACCCCACACATTGATGAAAAATAAAAAAAATTAAAATGCAGTCAACGTTAACTAGCTCACATATTATCGAACCATTCATGTTATAGCAATGACATTTACCAGCTTCCAAATGTAGATGTTTAGCCAGTTAGGTTTAACTTTTTAACTTTTTTTTATTAGCTAGCAGGCTAATACGTCAGCAAATGTTAGCTTGCTAGCTAACATTATATTATGTTGGGACCCTCGCTCGGTGTCCGCTTCTGCCTCTTAAGCCTTGGTTGTACTGCGGTCGCACGGACATGAGCTGAGATGAAACGGGTTCACACTGCTCTCCTCGGTGAAAACGGACTCTGAAAGCTCCTCAAAGTTCTCAATCATAGTTAGAAAATGTTGGATGGCCACAGACAGTCAATCTGCTCATGTCGACACTCACGACCCTCACTGATGCATCAAGCATAAATAACGTTTTCATCGCAAACCAATCTGATGTCTGTTTCCTTTTTTTCAGGTAGTCTATAAAATGAAATATTTGGGTCTAAGTTTGTGCTGTCACATCCCACTTCACAGCGTACAGAAGGCATGTGCAAGTTGTCTTGAACCTGGAACCCAATCGGGCTGCTGCCAACAGGGAATTAACGTCTGATGTTAACTGCAAGGCATGTCGTATTCCTTTTTAAAAGTGTTTGCTGATGTGTGTGTGTGTGTGTGTGTGTGTGTGTGTGTGTGTGTGTGTGTGTGTGTGTGTGTGTGTGTGTGTGTGTGTGTTTGTTTGTTTGTTTTATTGTAACCTGAGGTAGGGTCTCCATCGGTGAGAAGTATAAGGATAGACGCTGAACCTTCTCTGGGATGTGCATTCAGCATACGTGCTCCCTCCAATACTGCTTTGTTAATGTCAGTGGCTGAAATGAAATGAAAACGTGTCATTACCACCGTTCAGCTGTCCAATTCTCCCATCCCTTCATAAAATATTTATTTAAAACCTCACCTCCTCTTTCTTTAATACTGCTTGCAAATTTCTTGGCACTCTCCAAATTGCCCTCGTTGGCCTGAACAAGTTCTCGTTTCCAGTGAAAAATGCTGCTATCAAAAGTGATAAGACCAAAGTGGTCGTCCTCTGTCATTTCATTCAAGATGTATAATAATGCTTTCCGGGTCTGGGCAAAAACATAATTTACATGTTAGGACTTTTATTCGATAAAGAAACCATGCTTAACATGATTTTGTGATTTTCTTTATTGCTTTAATAACATAATAGAATTAATTAACTGAAATGAATTAAAACTGGAGGCCAGTACAGTGATCCGTCACAAACTCACACTCATGCAATACTTTACCTGTTGTATTTTTTTGCCATGCATTGAGCCACTTTGATCAATAACGAAGACAACATTTTTCGGTATGCTGACAAGACCGGATGGAGCAAAGTGATGAACAAAGTAGCCATCTGATTTCTTGGGGGGAAGAAAGTTTGATTAGTTAGTAAAGAGTGTTAAAAAGACAAGAAGATAAAGTAGCTTAAGTATGGTATTTTGTAACATTGCTAATAGACAATTCAAAGTTTCTCTACCTTGATGTCTCCCAATAAGGGGTTCCTGTTGACGTCATAAACAATAACCAGATCTCCATTCATGCCCTCCTCTCCACAGCTGTCACACGTTTTCTGTTGGTCCTCTGTTGGGTAGAAATACACCCACGCCTGGAAATAGGATGAATCAGGTTTTACAGACTCTTGAAAGACGTTTGACGATAGAAGTTGATGAACGGGTTTATTGGTCAAAAAGATGAGCACTAGTGATGCAGCGTGGCATCAAACAAGAAAGTGAAAATTGTTTTGAAAGTGCATATAGATAATATATAAAAATGAATGAATGATACAAAGAGACAAGGATGAGTAATAAGATATAATGGTGTATGTCCAGTGGCATTATGGCATCATTATGATATAGTTAAACAGTTAAATATGGCTCAAAATAAGATAGAAATTGAGTTATAGAATTTTCATTTATTGCCATGTATGTTTTCACATACAAGGAATTTGTCATCGCGGGTGGTGCATAACAGTAAACAATAAACAGAGTGCAAGAGGCCACTGCATGCTGTACCTGTTTGTCCACTTGTGCTCTGGTGATAGCAGAAGCCACCGCGTTGGTGCTTAGTCCTCCCTTAACCTCCAGGAAATTGATGCCTGCTTTCTCATTAATGTGCACATCAACCTGGCATTAAGAATTCAATAAAAATAGTTAGAAGCTCAGACCTTGGGAGATGTTTCTACCCCGGCATTGTTTTCCTGAAAAGATGCCAACAGGAGACACACCTTGAAGTCTTTGACAGGCTGCATGGGTCGAGCATGGATCTGCAGCTCGTACTTGCCAAGCCTGCGTTTCAGCAGCTCCTCATATGTGAGTTCAAAGGTGACCTTTTTGTGAGCAGCCACGGTCACAGAGGTCTTAAATTCCTCCAGGGTCCTTCCTACAGAACTGCAACAGACACGATAATCATTTAATTAAAGCAGTGGTTCCCCATTCTTATGATCCCTCATCACAGGTTATGACCTTAGTGTGGGTGTGAGATGTAGTTCAACTTTGAGTTTTTCTTGACCTGAGACCTGAAGATGGTAATATAGCCAGTCAGACAAAAATAAACATTATTTTGTGCAACAGATAATTGTTTCTTATTCTTCTCCTTTATCTCGAAGGACAAGGCTCTTTGACAAAGTACACTATTAAAACAACAAGTGCAAGACCTGGTAATAAAATAATCCATCGATCCATGTACCTGACGATCCCAGCACTTTGGCCACGGGACACAGCCTCGGTGTACTGCTGCTGAGCTTTCTCTTTGCCTTTCACAGCACCATCGTAGACTTGGCCATCTATAAACCTGAAGAAAGACCAAGTAAACGTCTTTATTTATGGAAACACTCCTGAGTAGCCTATGATTAATCTTCATGGTTTTTAAATGGATAATGAAATGAAAATGTATGTAAATACAATGTATTTCTTTACATACATTCTGAATTTACTGATGAAGGCGTTCTTGGGAATCCGGACGTGAAATTCTATTTCCTTTGACTCGTCCATACGATTGGCCACGCGGCTTGTGATGACAGTGGTTGCGTAACGACTGGTCACTGTTGAGTTGATGTGAAAGCTGTAGATATCCCAGTTGCCCTGAACAAATAACAGAGGAGGCACATTTCACAATCAAATATATTGTTTAGTTTATTGACTGGCTCATGACTAGCTGACCAAAGATCAAATGATGGTGAAGCGTGGGTGGCATCAGTGAAATATCATTGGTCAATCTGCAGAAACACCCAATTCTTGTTATTTTTCATCCAGTGTTTTGGAGTGGTGAAATTTAACTACCGATAAGTACATTTACTCAATACTGTACTAAAAATGCAAGGTACTTTACTTGAGTATTGCCATTTTCTGCTACTTTATACATCTACTCCACATCTCAGAGGGACATATTGTACGTTTTAACTCTACATTTGTCTTACTTGACTAAAGGTTTTCAAACCCTTCCTATTCAGTGAAAACCATATTTCTCCAACGCTACAATAATGATCTTATAGAATATGATGAATTATGCAGGCTAGTATATAAAGTAGTTAACATTAGCACATCCTGGAACATCTACAGCAGAAACATAGCCGTTCATGAAGCAGTAATATTAATCTAAAAACAGCAGATATAATAGTGAAACACAGACCGATGATTTTACTTTAGAATGAGTGCTTTTACTTTTGATACTTAAAGCTATTTTTACTTTAACTTTAATGCAGGACTTTTTTGTAGTGAAGTATTTTCACAGAGTGGTTTTAGTACATTTACTGAAGGTAAGTATCTCAAAACTTCCTCCACCACTGGTGTTTGGATTTCACATGGCACACTCCCAATACTCAACCTTTACCAAGTCTTAATCCTGTAATGTAATGCCTAATAAGGACACTGAATTGCTTACTTGCAATCATTCTCTGTAGTTTTTCCTTAACCTAACCTAAATAGATATATTTCATAAATGAAATGTCCTTACAGCTCTGTCTCTTTGTCTGGTTTTGTGGCCTTACCTTGCTTGGTTGTGTAGTGGCCAAAGCCAGCAGCAGCCCAAAAAGGGTGATTTGCACCACAGCTCTCTCCATGATGGATCCCACCAGAGTGCAACTCAGGTGGCTAAAACTGTCTTTTGAACTCAAACAGACAAGGACATCATTGTGTACATAATCTTTTTTTTTAAAGGGCAAACTCCTCTTTCTCGATCAGCTATTTCAACAACCCACTCGCTTGCACACCCACACACAAATACACTGTTCTCCTCTGCATACTACCAGGAATCAGACGCAGCTAACAGAACATTTAATGACAGGATGAAAACAAGCTGAAATTTATCAGAAAACAAAGTGATCTTTAGCATTGACGGTCCAGCCTGCCCACTCTGCCAGGAAGACTTAGGATGATCACGCAAACATAGATAATAACATTAATGAAACCAGTCTGTGAATATTGTATGGTGTCAAGCAAAAATGAATTTATTATTTCTGTCTTCAAGTATGTACAGCTTTCGTGAAATGTACCGATCTGACGAGGTCAGGGATTGGCAGGGAAAACAGGTGATACAGCAGGCAAAAGGAACCATACACCTTGCTTTCATTGCAAGCATTAAAGAGATCAAATACAGGATTTACTGTGAAAAGCACAACAGAAATAGCTGCATAGGAGATGTTCTCAGGAAAAAGAAAAACAATCTATATTTCATCATGGAGGAAATTCTGCATTTAAGACAAAATATTCAGTTTAAATTGAAAAGCGGCACTCCACCAATTTTATACATAAAGTCCAGTTTACTTATTATGACTTCCACTGTTGTATAATGTGGTTCTCAAAATTTGAAAAATAATGATGGCGTCAAAGATGATATTGACTTGCATTATGTGAAATGTAGGTTACAGCATTGCTTGACCCATAGTCTGTTTGGATCATTACACCAAACCTACTTCTTGACTGCGTAGATTTTTGCCACTGCTCTGTTTTACCAGGATACATCATCGTATTGGTGCATTCAACAAATTATTCTTGAGAGGGAAATCTGCTTAGAAAAGTTATACAAGAGAAGAAAGTTTTGAACGTGTAGTTTTTGAGGCAGCACTATTGAAATAACTGATAGCATGATAGCGTAATATTTGTTGGAGATCTTTGAATTAAGTCAGCCATAGTACATACATAGCTGTATGAGCCAGATGATCTTGTGAGGCCAGCATTGAATAAACATAATTTAGAAAACCTATGCATTATACAAATAACATGTCAAACAGTTCTCTTTAACAGGCTTCTCAATAATTCACATTTTTCATGTGCCTCTAACGTCACCATATCATCAACATTTATCAAACAGCCAGTTATCTCGTAAAAACCACAAAGGCAACCATATGTAAAGCTACAGACTGCATTAGTAGAGGTATGTATGATCATGATTCTGACTCATATGTCGGGTCCTTCAGCCCTCCTTGTCGTATCGTCTCAATATCAATTTCTCTTAACAATATCTTACTGTGACTCACCACTTCAACCTGTGCACACACAGAATATCAATGCATTCATGCAGGTGGTGCAGGTGCAGAGCAATCACGCAGGAAAATTACTTCAGTGAATTAGTTTTTGTTTTACAATCTGTGAATTTTATGAACTGCAACATGACCAGATTATAGTGTTTAGTTATGTTTTGTTGCTAAAGTAAATATGTGTCAATCAGCATTCATTATTCAAATCACATAATTTACCGTTGGAGGTGAAAGCATTTATAGAATATCTAGAGTCTGCTTTGAATCTAAATTATTTTCTTCATAAAACTGAAACTGTAATTCAAGGCACTCTCACAGGTGTTTTTCCACCTGAAGACACAAAATTCAAGTTCGTTCAAATCTCTTAAGGATATTTCAAGCGCTTGTGCTGGAAGCATTTCATCAATGAGGAATGAAACCTATTCCTGGACTGAGAGAGCAGAGTAAAGCGACTGGTCCTAGTGGCCAGGATGTCAAGTCTTCACAGTGACGGCATGTTGGTGGTGAATAAGGTGTCGCATAAAGACACATATCTGCAGCACCGACCAATGTATTATCTAATGTTAACTGTACAAACACTGGAGCTATGTACAGACCAACAGGAATTAATTTATATATACACACGGCAACATACCATGAATGAACACTACATTATGAACATTCAATGAGTGGTATGGTACATTTCTAAGCAATAACAAAAATCTGCTCTTCTAAGTCTGATGGGGCTAATTACACATCTTTTAATGTACTACTACGATTACACTGCACTCGAAGATTAGGTACTGTAATATGAACATGAGGTATGTTGATGCAAATTAAACGAATAACATAAAACGCATACTAAATAATGGAGACGAGTATGTACATGCCGGTTAAATATATACAGTATATTCACATACAATTGACTGGACCTATGATGACATTTCTTTTTGGTAACGGAGTTGGAAGACACAATGCTACTCAGGTTAGAGAGTCCTGGCTTTGGGGTCGGGTGGCTGATATGATGGAGCTGGAATGGGGTTGGGGGCGTTTTGAGCCGAGGGCACGTCAGGAAAGGCAAAGACTCCTGAAGGAAGAGGGAAGAGCAACCCAGGCCACTGGCTAACAGAGAGAGGCGCGGACAAGGCTCTGAATGGAGCAGGAGGGTGTAGCTGATAGCTGGGATGGGGCCCTGTGGAGGGGCTGGTCATCATCGCTGACCCCGGGCCATCAGGCCATGACAGAGGACGACTGCAGGGCTTTGGACCTGGAGCTGTCCATGATACCTAACAGGGTTAGATAAAGGGCAGCTATTGAGCAAAACAATAATGATTAACTGCATTTACACAACACAATCGATTATGTAGGCAGGTTGCGTCCCTACAATGTGTAACACGTTCAAAACTATCAAGGTTATGGTTATTTACTGTGTGTGTGTGTATAAAATAATAATAATAATAATAACTTTATTTGCATAGCACCTTCAAAAACAGAGTTTACAAAGTGTTTTGACAGAGAAAGCAGCAAGAGTAAGGCAATAATAGCAACAGACAGCTCAACAGTGAGGCCCAACAAAGTAAGACAAACTAAGGTAAGAGTTAAACCCTGATAAAACAATAAATGGATTTTAAGAAGTGATTCATATGAGACTACTGATTTTAAGAGCCTTATCTCCTCAGGCAGGTCATTCCAAAGCCAAGGTGCCCCGACAGCAAACGCACGGTCACTTTTAGTTTTCAGCCTTGACTTTGGAATAACCAGAAGGGCTGCGAGCTGGCTCATATGGGGTCAGCATTTGGGGTCAGACCCAGACATGCTTCAAAAGCGATCAGTCAAATCTTAAAATCAATTCAAAAATGAACAGGGAGCCAGTGAAGAGAAGCCATGCAGGATTGGGGTGATGTGATGGTGTCTGTGAGAAGCCGAGTTTCTGCGTTCTGAACTAGTTGGAGGCAAGATAGGAGGGACGTGCAGAAGTCTTGAAAAGATAAATGCATGAATGATTTTTTTCCAGGTCAGGGTGAGATAATTGGTTTGATTTTTTCCTCAGCTCACTAACTGACAAAATAAATAGATAGCACACATAAATGACACTACTTGCAATTAAATGTGCAACACAAATTTAGCAGTTTGGCACAAATGACTGTTAGTTGCCTTTTTCATGCCTTTTTGCTATGTAGTCAACTAAAATCTAAAATTATGATTACTAATTACTGTACTACAAATTATATATCTGCTGACATCTGGCATATGCATTTTGAGTATTTTAGTCATGTGTGAAGTCTTAATTTATTGTATTTAGAAGAAAATGCTTTGTCAATGCCTAATGTTCTCCACTTATTATCTAAATACTGTGTTTATATGCACGACTTCCACTGTCCCTCTTTAATAAACTAAATTCTAGTGTTTAGGATTTGTATCTTTTTGTTTCTTATAATCACAGAGCTGGTGGAACACAAAGTGGTACATCACTAGCATGAAACTCACATCTGAAGCACTAGCCAGCTGTCCACGTGTTCGAGGCACAACCTGATTCCAGAGCTGCTGCCCGCTGATGCTCAGAGAGTTAGTGCGCGGCCTGTGGGTGACGATAAGAACCTCCTGGGCCCAATCCTCCATCAGTCGCTGCAAGTCTTCAGGCAGGTTGATTTCACTGGCACTCATGGAAGAGCCGCTGTATGTCTTGTTGTTGCTGTTATTGGCCTGAGCTTGGGCCAGTCCCATCACTGGCTGATGAGAAGGAGGTGTCGCACCTGTAGGCGGCTGCTGTGACGGATTGAAAGCCCCTGGACCGGCTCCAGACCCTGGGGAGACAAAAGTACCATGAGATCATGTTCATTGAGCTGATTAGACTGATATAAATTAACATGAGGCTTTTAGTGAGACACTGTAGTTCTACATACTGTTGCCACGTTCTTTACCAAGACAAAGACGCTTCAGTGTTGACCCTAGAAGACAAAAAAAGACTTTAAACAAATGTTCATTGCCATTAATATTGTCCAATAACAGGATGCAGAGCAAAACAAAGCTGCTGAATACTGCCACAAAACAAAGGACCAACTAAAAAGAAACAAAGCAATCAGTCCCCTAAATCAAGACGTTACATTTATTGGCAAAATCATGCAAGTGGTGGAGGTGAGAGCCAAGTGCAGTGTTGCAGTGATAGAGAGAGAGAGGTTCAAAAGAGATGAGAGATTAGAAATGTTAAAGCATATCGGGGTGCACATGGCATGCAGAAGTCCATTGCCGAGTAATGCATGGTGGATAAGTAACACAAATATGTATGCTATAAGGTAGATAAATAGTCCAAGCATCAGTAAGAGACACTTAAAATGTTAGATAGGCCTAATGCCCATAACCTTGATTATTCAAACCTCAAGCCTCTGAAACAAGGTATTTGTCCAATAAAGAGAGTAACAATAAGTATGAATGATTCTTGATATAAATTATTCTTGTGTTTAATTTTTTTTTTTTTATGTTATCAATCCAAATATTTACTTTACTTTTACTTAAAGTTCACACTTCAGGGGTTTGAACAAGCAATATTTTCAAGCAAAAATACAAGAAGAAGCTTAAGAAAACACAGCGGTGTCGCAGAATGTTTGGCAAAGACAGAAAAAAGATATCAGTGAGCTAAAAGTAGAGAAATAGATAATAATAATGGAAAACTAAAAATGAAGCTATGCAGGAAGAGAAGAGATACAAACAGATAGACAAAGACACAGGCCCACTGAGAAATCTAGCTCGTGGCTTGCTACTCGATTTATAGGTCACTCTCTCAGATGTTTGAGGGTAATTAGACCAGCCTGTAGAGGAGTATAATCGAAGAGGGGAGAAGACACCAAGGTAAGAATAGCACACAATGAAATACCCAACCTTATTAAATATAACATGTGTTTGTTATTAACTCTTTGATTAATCATGTTTACAGTTTAGTATTAATGGAAGGACCGTTCGGCTAAGATGCTCTAATGTGTGTTGCTGGTGGTTACCTTGTGCAGGTGGAGCTTGTGTGCCGGGGCCGTCTCCATGTAGTCCAGCGTAAATATTATCAGAAGACAAAGATCCCTTGAGGGAACAGGGCTGCTGAGTCTGAACGGGCTCTGAGGTTGAGCTGGGAAGGTGGCTGGTGCATGAGCGTGCCCTGCCGTGAGTGGGGATGGACCCCTTGGCTGGAGAGCCATTTAAACTCACTGTGGGCTCACCTGTACCCGTAGCAGCACCTAAACACACACACACACACACAAGCATTGGAATGGTGTACGCATTGCTCCTGCTGTAAATATTCAACCTATAATAAAAGTTACTCACTGGATCTGCTGGAGTCACTAGATTTGGTTGTGACATTTCTAAATTGCTGAACCAGAGGGCTGAGAAGTTTGCCAGGCTTCAGTCTGTGTTTGCTGGACCTCTTCCTTCGACCGTTGTGCGGTGCGACGTGTGAGAGACCCAGGCCAGTAGGAGAAGCTTTGCCAAGCCGACGATACAGCAGCTCCACTTCCCCCCGCTGATGGGCCTGCAGCTCAGAGATCTCCCTCAGATGTCTGAGGGGATGGAGGCAGGAATATACTGGTCACATTCGGGCTAAATGACAAAATATTTTCATGAGAAGACACTTAATAAAGCCAAAAGCAAACCCCTGGCTACACATACTTCTCCCTGAGTCTCTGCAGTTCCCTCTTCATGTCCGAGTCCTCCATCTCTGAGTCATTATCGCTGCTGGCATAGGCCGAGCCGTGCACGCCTCCATGCCTACTCGGTGAGTCAGAGCTCTGCACACTGCTGCTGCGCCCTGAACGACGGAGGAAGGCCACTGCCCTCTTCATGAGGTCACTTCCTCTGCGCTCAGAGCGAGTATGTTGAGACGGGGTGGCAGGAGCCAGCTTCGCAGGGCTGCTCTCAGCCCCCGAGTCTGAGGAGAGGAAACGAGCATGGACCGTGACATCCACAGCGACAGAGTTCGAGGTCAGGGCGCGAGGCAGGGAGCCCCGCTTGGCCATGGACGGAGGTGTGTCCAGGTAGAAATCAGGCGGGGCGGAGTAACGGCTGCACCGTGTCCTCTGTGTAATGTCATCTTCAGTGCTGACTACAGAGAAACGGCCAATAGTGGTGGAGGCAGACATGGACTCAGCCTGCATGTGGTCCTCGCTGTATCCTGCAGGGTGTGCCGGTGAGGCAGCACTGCTCCAGCTCCTCTGCTTCACATCTCGTCTGTTGGCCACTTCAGGAGGAACAGAGATGATCTGCCAAAAGCAAAGAACAATCTGGTTATTCACAGGGTATCAAGTAATACTTCTACTTTTCCTTTAAATGTGAGGGAAATCTCTACCTTAAATCGGCCTCTTGTTCCAGAGCAGGAAGCAGAGTGAGGAAGGTGTCTTCTTGACAGGGAAGCTGCAAAAACGTCCACAACAATGAGCAAAGTGGCTCTGCAGTAATCAACAAACACTAAAACAAGCAGTGAGATAGAAGTTAATGATACCAGTCTTCTTAAATCGATTAGTGTGTTGTGTACATACCACACACAGCTGAGTCACTCAGTGTGCTCAAACTGTCCATTCTCTCTGGAATTTGAGGCTAATAGAGGTGACATGATGAGAGATTAACAAAACAGAGCCATTAGAAAACTACAATACAAACCATTTATCACTGTTCTGTTATAAGTGTTAATATAGAGATGATATTTAGATGATGTCTAACTTCATATTTCTCATTAAATCTTTCTGCAGCTTGTGTAAATTAAGCAGTAGTAGAGTTTTTCTTGAAATCTTGTATGCACCTAACATCCAAAGGGCTCACAGTATATTTAATCAGATTTGAAATGTATCTGGCAATATATCCCACACATTTTTTTTTAAACCAGCATTAACTGGGTGAAAACTTTTATAATTATAATTTCTAATAAGTTCTTGTGGAAAATGTTACTTGTTAATCACTTGTTATATATACTGTATATAAAATATGTGAAGGTGTTAACACGTAGACTTACATGAGACAACGTCAACAAATAAAAATACTTTTTTTTTCAATAAAATAAATTTAAATAAACACAATTCACAAAATCAAACTTACTTACACAAAAAAACAATCAAATCCATTAAGTTCTGTAGCTCTCGGTCATATCACACAATCTTCCCCAGCAGATCAATACGAAATACTAACAAATTAAATTATTTTGTAAAATCGAAAGAGTTCAATCTAAAAATGTAAACCTGCAACTTTTAATTTCAAGCATCTTTAAATATTGTGATATAGTTCAATAAGTTACTAATAATTGTACTTACCAGCTGTTCTCCCACCCTGTAGCGTCCCTCCCCCATCGGCCCTGGCGTGCTGTTTCCTGACCCTCCTGTGGCGCTCTCTGGACCAGGAGGAGACTGGATGTACTCGGTGCCGGAGCCTGGAGTCTCTGCAGTGCAGCCTGATGGATACATGGGAGCATATTCCTGGTAGAGCAAGTTCCTTAGTTTCTCATCCAGAGTTTTTATGGTGCTGTCCACAAAGCCCCCGCGGCCCAGACGTCCTTCGCCGTCTGACTCACCCGGCCCTGCGGCGTGCTGGGATGGCGCTGGGCTCTGGGGTACTGAGGACACTTTGGTCCCCCCCACGCTGGAAAAAGGCTGGTGCATCACCACAGGCTGCTGTGGGCGCTCGCTACGAGCTGTGGAGGCGTAGGAGACAGATAGCGGCTCTTTGACTGAACATGGCTCCTGGAGTGGAAGAGGAGTGAGAAGAGACCCCCCATGTAAACCGCTCACATCCAGAGACAGGGGCATGACCAGGGGGCAGCAGGGCACCTCGTCAGCCATAGAAACAGGACACGGCCTGTCGGGCATCTGCTGAGCTGCATGGATTGGGGAGATGGCGCCCAAAGGAGATCCCCGTGATTCATCCACAGGTAATGAGGTATGTGGGGATGACGGGGCCACAGTTGGAGCTCTGGGTGGCTGGGCCTGATGAACACTGGGCTGCACCGCGCTGCCAGCGGGCTCCACCGATGTCACGGACTGAAGGGTTGGGGGAGCAGACCCAGGGGGGGACAGGCGAGCTAAGAGGAGAGGGTCCGTATTGGACATTATCGGAGGGCTACAGAATCCATACACATCATAGGTGAAGCCACTACTTCCACCAGACACTGTGGAGGACGACCCATCTTCTGCAGGAGGAGAAAAAAATGAAGATGAGAGAAAATTATATAATATACCAAATTGTATTTGCACACAGAGCTGTAGGAGCTATTTCATTCAGCTGCCATAGGGTGGTGCTATTGTCCCGTGAAGCTGTCAAATCTTGTGGGGAAATTGCTCTGAAGAAACAAAGTCACCTCTGGATGCAGACGGCTTTGCAGTGCCGCTGTCAGCAGGGTGGGTGGTGGCTGAACTCCCAAGAGACTGTGTAGCTGTCCCATCAGTTGGGGTCTCCTGGCTGGATGTGGGCGTCTCCTCAACGGGGCAGATAATGAACCATCTTTTCCCTGTATGAAGAACTGAAATTCAAGAGATACCACACATTTTCTTACAAGTGAATGTGAAAAATGAGGCAGGCCTATATCAATACATTTTCGAAAGAGATAATTGTTTTACCATTCTGCTGATAGACAGGCTGATGTGCTCCAGGCTGCTGACTCTGCAGCGCAAGAGACAGGTGTGAGCTAAGTCAATAGCAATATAGTATTATATATGAATGTATATAGATACAGCCCTCTTACCTCTCCTACCAGCCCCTCAGAAAGCTGGCCTTGTTCAGGACTACAACTCAAGGCGGAAGCCCTTTCACCCTCCATGTCTTCATTCAGCATGTCTTCAGCTTTATCCACAATGTCCTTGAGCTGGTCAATGAAGATCTCCTTCTCCAACAGTAGGATGAACCCATTCTCTACCTGTGGGCATACAGTTTCGATGTTTAACAATTTCAAAAATAAAACCACTAAATGACAAAAACTGCAAACTGTAAAAGATTCAACTAACCATGTAAGTGGCAATTTCCTCTGGAGCATCTCCATCCAGATCAAATTTAAATGTCACCATTTTGTGGTTGTGAGTCTCCAGTTGGCATTCGACCATTTTATCACCAGTGTTGCAAACCTGTGTGTGCAGAGGTTCCCCTTAACAATCAGACACATCCACATTTTAAGAAATCTAAATATATTTTTGTCAAATCCTTACACTATGACTCACATTGAGCATGCTCAGTTTGGGCTTGCTGGTCCTTTCTTGACGGGAGCGTGTGCGAGCAGACTTGCGGTGATGTTTCCTGGGTTTTCCGTCCCCCTTCCCTCCACTAGCCAAGCTGTCATAGCCGTCACTTGTTTCCTTACCAGATGCAACATCAGAGTTGAGACTACAAAAGGACATTTTAACTTCATCACCATGTGGTTGGTGACACATTTTCATCACATTAAGTTATAACAGAATCTGTAAAAAGCTGAAAGAGTGAAAAAGTTGACCACCACCTGTCATAAGCATAACTCGGCAAAGATCCGGGTTTGTCTTGAAGCACATCCTGAAGACAGAAAAATGGGCAGGAACAAAACATTTAGGAGAACTTATTAAAGTTCTATTTTATACAGAATGGATCATTGCATGTTTGACACTAGTAGTAATGTTAATGTATGGTACTAGCTTCAAGGGTTATTTTAGTTTCAAAAGGAGAAGCTGGTTTAAAGATGGGATGGAGGCATTCAACTGTTATGAATGTAATTTGAGAGGCAGCCTGTGGTTTGAACATGCTTTCTGTGTAACAGTTGGACATCTGCGTAAAGAACAATATTACACTTGAAAATGTACAAACTTTGGCTTTATTCCTACCTCTACACAGGGCTCTTGTTGAAGGATGCCAGAGGAAGATGTTGAATCAAAGTTTTGCTGAGTTGTGGCCTGGGTCGCACACTCACACACTGAAGGCTGCAGAAATGTGGCTGTGATTGAAGCTGCGACAGGAGCTGTGTCTGGCAGTGTGACAGGAGTTGGGGCAGAACCTAAATTTAGGACGGTGAGTTTGGGTTTACCATGTGCATGAGGTGTATCTGAGCTTGTAGATGAGCCTTTCGGTGATTCAAAAATGAGACCGGATGCAGAGACCGGTGCTTGAACTGGAGCAGAGGCTATAGTTTGAACTGCTGTTGGAACTTGTATTGGTACTGAAGTTGGGGCATTAACAAGGGTCAAAGCTGGAGTTTGAGGCATGACTGCAGCTTTAGCTGATACAGGGAGCGGTGGTTGGTTTTGTGCTGGGACCAGAGCTGGAGTTTGTGCTGGGACTTGATTTTCAACTTGGGTTGTAGCTGAGATTGAGGCTGGGGGTTGGACTGGAGCTGGAACTGTAGGAACTACAGTTAAGTCTCGGTCTGCTGCAGGGTTTACGACATCTACTCCGCTTCCCCAGAGAGAAGTCTGACCAGCAGGCAAGGCAGCGTGGACCGGAGCCAAAAGGTGAAAATCTCCCTGTGGTGCAATCATCTGTACCTGCAAGAAATAGCACATTTAGGGAATATTTCATCAATTAATGTTAACTGGTAAATATTCACCTCTAAATCCCCAAATCCTGCATGCATCATACATATAATTAAGACACATTACCACCTTGGTATAACAGATTTTCCATGAACCGAACCATTACAGTGAGAACTGAGCCAAATATTCACCTGGACAGGCGGCTGAGCCAATTCCTGCATAGGGTATGGGGTGGGTCGAACCTGGGAGAGATGTAAGGGATGGGAGGTATGGTAGCTACCAATGTTTGTCTGAGATGTGAGAGGGCCGCCCTGCTGCTGGAGCACTGCTAGGGACATGGGCATGGCAATAAGTGGAATAGATAATGCCACATTGGGCAGGTGCTGAGCTGTGGACAGATGGGCCTCAGGGCTGCGGAGAGTAGGCATAAATGTCAGGGTCGTCTGGGACCTAGACATAAGAGGGCCATTGCTGCTGTAGGCACATTGCAGAGTAGCTGGGGGGAAGGAAGTGGGCCTGAGGCCCCCTATTTGAACAACATAATATGGTGAGGGAAACTGGGAAAGAAGGGAAAATTATATAAAATGAACAAAGACAACCAGTGGATAGTCAAAAATAACATTCACGCAGGCCCTTTATGTACGACTCCTGTAACCTATACTAACATTTGTAGGATATTACTACCAAATTCTCTAACTTAGCAAACTAAGTTAGAGAATTTGGTCAAAATCTTGTGTTCTAGCACTACCACATCGCACCATGTGTGCTGATCTGAAGGGGCAGGAGTGTACTGGACACTGACTATGGGAAACTGGTAGCTATGTGAGGAGGATACAGGTGAGATGTGGGCTTCCTAAGGAAGGAAATCAAACATTTGTTTTCCACTTTGACTGGCAAGTAAGAATTATGTGATGGAAATACAAACTAACTCTGACAAGATGTTCGGCTCTGACAGCTCCACTTTAGTGAAAATGAGCTGCAGGGCAGGTAGACTTAATGTGAATGAATTATTATGTCTGGTTTGCAGTGTATGTACTGTAGCCAGCTGCAGTTAAGTTATAAGATATGACGGCTGTACCTGAGACAGCACAGCAGCTGGTTGGAGATGGCACTATAGGGAGGAAAGACAAATGGGAAGGAAACACAAACTACATGAAAAGCTATTCTCACACACACACACGCACACACACACACACACACACACACACACACACACACACACACACACACACACACACATAGGTATACTGTACAGAATGTGATGAAGTATTTAAAAGGGGACATCAGATGATGAATGCCAAACAAACATTAAGAACTATAAATAATCAACCTTGCGTGGGCTTCAAGGGGTAACTTCCAAACTTTTGCCTCCTAATTCTGCTTTTTGTGCCTCACTATTGCCAGGGCCTGTCGCAGATAGAGGCATGCAGTACCTGCTCCTGGCTAGGTTGGGCTGTAAATTGTGGCTGTAGAGCGGGGGCTGCATCTGGGAAGCTCAGCGCTGTCTGTCTACTCTGGTGCACAATAGGGGCTGGTGTAGCTGGAGCAGAAACTGGCTATCAGAAGAGAAGAGAGATCACATTTACTCAACCTGGTTTTAGGTATAATTTGACACGGTCATGTTTGTATTTTTGTATTTTTTATTAAACTCAAGGTTAAAATGTTCAACGCAGGGGTAGCCATAAGCAAGTTGGAAAGATTCAATAAAGGCATGCTAAAATGGAAAAGGGATGTTGTTACTTATCAGCCATACTGCCAAACCCTGTGCTAGCGTATTATTACGGATGCTGCCACACTAAGACAGATACCTTATTTTGGATTAGGTAGGAGCAGAGACTGTTGGGCTGGCTTTGCTACTGTTACGGAAAGGCGAGAGGAGCGAAGTACCTGGCAGAGTCATTAATTAAAGGGAACAGCAGACTGCTGCTAAGGCAGGACTTAGCCTACATGCAGCCTCCTTCTCTAACCTACCAGTGGATCTGATCTATCTTCACTGTCATGTGCTGATAACAGCCGATCCCTGTCCAGATTTGGACTAGAGATGAGTGGGATATCCAGACTCAGCCTCTTGTCTATCTGCTCAACCACTGAGGAGGTAGTACCCCTGACCTCCCCATGGCTGCGCATTGGATGATTACCAGACATGGTGGGGTAACCGGTCCTGCGATTGACGATGTGATGGAGACAGTGGTCGAGAAGAGTGAGATCTCCATCTTCATACAAACTCTGTGCGAGCAAAACTCGTGAGGGTGGGGATAGATGTGACGGTGAAGTCACCAGGGTTGGTTCACTGTTTGATGATGGGGCAGAGGGTGAGGCTAAAAGAGAAGGTAGAGTGACTGCAGGAGACCTTGTGGGTGAGCCTGGCTTAGAGACTGAGGTAAAATGGGCAGATGTGGAGACAGAGTGTATATGTGTGTGTCCCGGAGATGCACCTTCCTTTGTCTTATTCCTCAAAAGGCGAAACATGCAAGTCTTGCAGTGGCGGTGGGGCTGTGGGCTGCGTGGCACGATTAGACGGAGCTTTGAGGGAGGTTGTAAATTCAGGAAAGGGAGAGGTGAATTTAAATTACTTGCTGAGTCATGGTGAGAGTGGCAATGTGGGGACAATGGGGGAGATAATAATGATGGATGCTGGGCTGGGTTAAAGGATAGGAAGTTCTCTGTGCTTTTTGTTGAAGCCAGATTTTGTGACGGACACAGACAGGAGCCGTTATCCATCGTCTTAGTGAGAGAGTGTTTCTTAGACCGTGAAATCATCTCAACCAGGGAGGCGTTTCCACGCCTAAAATACACTGTGCTCTCAGTGATGAACAGGTTGTCATGGCATACAAAGGGATCACTGGAGTGACGCTGAACAGGTATCATTCCAAACATTTTTGTTATTTCAGAAAACAACCCAGAAAACAAATGAAGGATTTAAGAAAGTTGCCATAGAAATAAGAAATGCTTTCACTCACTGTTTGAGACCGATAAGGCCCCTGCTGCAGTTGTGCTGCAGGTTGATGATAAGCCCCGGGATGCAGCTGCTGGTATGCTCCCTGGTGTGATTGAGGGGGGTTTTGGGTGTAGTTTTCATGAGAGGCCTGTGCTGCGGGTTGCTGGTAGGTTCCCTGGTGCAGCTGAGGCTCAACCTGTGCAGGAGGACTGTAGATATTCTGAGTTGCGGAAATGGACTCTGGAAACGACTGGTAGGGGCCATCTTGCTGATTGTTGAGATCATCTAAATGCATGGTAGAGCTCACTCCGCTGTCAGCTGTAATGACAAACATTGTAAATCACAACGATCCTCTGCAGGAAGGAAAGACACTGAGGAAGGACAGTGGAGAAACATCTCATTGATGCCTCATTGATGACTAATAGGTGTTACTCAAACGGTGCAGTCAACTTTTCTTGTTTACAATCACAAATATCAATTTAATAGTTTTAAGTCATCATCAGTGTAATCTCCTGTTAATAGATGAGTGAGTTCTAACAGTAACACTGAGGTTGTATGATATATGATACGTTCATGTGTGCTTCTAATTGCAGGTTCTCACATGTGGCCGATGTGGCGGCTGGCACGGTGCAGATCAGGGTCTGCTGCTCCACCTCTTGGTCCTCATAATCTGCCGTAGCTAATGTGGGTGCCTGTGGTACAACAGTACCGGGCACCTGCAGTAGGTTCGGCTGCGGCTTCTTCACAGCTGCTTCGCCATTTCCTGACGTGACGGTACGCTCCCTCTTCCATTTGATGAGAGACACGCGGTCACGGATGGACTTCCCAACTATCTTCACATCACAGTCCAAGAAAAACCCTGAGTCCACCTGCAGGACACATGTAAGATACTCACCACAGCTCAGAACATACCAGGTTTGTAATTCAACACTGAACGTAATCAATCATCAAATCTTCATTCTATTCGACCCCTGAACAACAAGAACTGCCTGTTCAAGCCTTCTGATAGGTTTGCAAGGATCAGCTGATTAGTTGGTCTAGTTTCAATCAATACTGAAGATCCATCAAGCGTATGGTTACAGACATGATGACTAACGAAACCCCAGTTACATTACACCTAATTAAAAGGGCCCAAGATTGTGTTCCACAGTAAAGAATGCTGTATTACTAGACACTTATATATACTGAAATATGTGGTGGAATAATACTACATAGGAAATAATCCACAACAAGTTGTCCTGATATGTCAAAGGCACCTCATTGCATTTCCTCCGCGAAGTCATTGTGTATTATTGTGCTTATACCACAGCCACTTATAGATTGCAAAACAAGAAATTGTGTTCAAATCACCATCCAGTCGGGCCTGTTTTACCAATAAGAGTTAACTGGTAATGTACCAGTCAATAAGAAGGGATCAATCCATTCCTTGGAACACCTGGTTAGCCTGGTTTCAGACCTCTAATTTCTACCCACTATCTGATTACTACCCACCAAGTGAAACATACGAATAATAAAGTTAACAGCTAATGCCGTAAAGAAACCCTCCAACTATTGTCTGTGTATTCAGTACATTTATTATTTCATTAACTTAAAAAAATAGTTTACCATTTCTTGGGCAACAACCTCCGGGACTTCGTTTCCCAAGTCAAAGGAAAACTCAATGGCACCAGTGTCCTTGTACTTCCCCTTCAGCTTTTTAGCATCCTCAACCCACAGCTTCAGGGCAATGGAGGATTTCTTCCCATCATCGTCTTCATTGAGCTCCACCCTCACGCCTGTATCCTCTGCAAAGAAGGCATGATTCAGGAGGTCCTTGATGGAGTACCTGGAGGAAATACACAAACACCAGGTAGTGCCCTTGGTTAAAGGCCACAATGATCGTAACCTAACCCAAACAGAAACATCAACTGTGTCAGAGCCAAATACTGGCATAGACGTCACACCGCAGAAACAGAAACAAAACAACAGTGATGAGGTGAGGATCCCCTGCTTTCTACATACAAAATGCATCACGAGACCTGAGAAACTGTCGAAAGTCCTGCTCCACTTACCTTTCTTCCCATCTGTTACAGATACATTCCCCGATTATTTCCTTAATTTCTGGGTCACTGACTTTGCTGTAGCTGGCAGGTTTCACCCCCTGCAAAACAAACCAGCATTAACATGTTTCAACTCACCAACTGACACACACAAGAGCAGAACTTAGTATGTGACTGCATCCCAAAGAAAGTACATAAAGTACTGTTTGCAGTGTCAAAACACATTCATTACAAAACCTATTGTCTCCCAGACATCTCAACTCTGGGGATTAAGAGGCTACTGCTGTATAAGAGGACTTTTGGGACGCTGGAACAATTAGTTGAGTCATTAGTCTCTACATTTTCCGTCGCATCTTTTTCAACTAAATAACGAAGGTAGCGCCGTAGTAGCACTTTAGTAGCGCTTAAATGGCAGCACTTTGTGGTTTAACTTTATTGAAAAATTGTACTTTCTTGATTCTTGTTCTGAGTTTGTACTCATGGTTGAATTGCACTTATTGTAAGTCGCTTTGGATAAAAGCGTCAGCTAAATGAAATGTAATGTAGTCAAACCTCAAAGAACTGATTCAAATTATAAGATTAGATTTATTGTAGGAATCATTTATACAATAAAAAAACAAACATTTGATGGTTAAAGTGAGACTATGTAACCATCGAAAGAAGAAATACCACATTCTTCTTTTTAAAAATGAAAAGTTGAATGTGTTAAATCACCCTTGCTCATTTTAATGCAGCTACGTTACTTGCTCTGGAATCACTAGTAGCTTTGGTAGCTTATATTAGAAAACATTACTACATGTTTCAGTTAGTTTGCTGACTTTACCTTAAATACGAGATTTAAGACTTATTTTCACTTTGGTTAAATGTGGGGAGACAGTAACATTTTAAATATTGCATAGTCAGTCGGTCGATTACACAATATGTGTATATATGTAAATATATATAATCAATAATGAAAAGAATTGGTTGCAACCTCTGTACATGTCTCCAAGCCACAGACGACATAATTGAGTCATTTGTTAAGAACGGACCCTGACTCAATATAGTTGTAATAGCAATGAGTTGAACAGCTTTAAATGTAAACTCACACTGGTGACTTTGCGGTAGATCTGAGCAGCATTTTGACACTCAGAATAGGGATATTCTGAGGTGGCCATCTCCAGCATGCACATCCCAAAGGCATAGACATCCACAGCCTCATCATAGTGCTCCTCATACATCTCTGGGGCCATGAACTCCGGAGTGCCTAAAGAATGAATGCAAGAGAGGAAGAGCAATTAAAAAGTGATATGCAGTTATCAGTGTGTCATCCTATTCTAGTGGGATCAATACCCGTGTCGAGGACTGACACAGCTGCTTAATCATGATTCCAAGAATTCAGTGATCACTCAAATGGCCGAGAACAGTGAATTGATCAAAAAGTAAAAAACGCAAAGATATAACACAAATATATAAGATATTAGAAGATAACACAATAATATGATGTTACTCTCTGATATAAAAAAAGTGTTTCATTATTTTTCTAGCATTAAACTAGAAGAGAAAAACTGAAAAACGTTGACCAAACTACGGTGGGCCTAAAGTGGATATATACGTAGGCTATTGGTAAGATCGTGTACCTGGTTGGATCTCGTCTTTGTCGCCTAACATTCAGTAAAATAAGATATCGGCTCGCTGTTCAATCAAAATATGTGCTAATGCCATTGAAATGGCCTTTGGAAAAACTGATTTTGAAACGCATACATGTATCATAATTTAGAGTTTAAAGTATAAATCGTCTATCATTATATTTCTGTATTAACCATGGATCACTTACAGTAACCTACAGTGTTTGTGAAAGTGGTAACGCGTAGTGACAGACTTACAGAGATACAGTATATTAATCAACCCTCAGCATCAGTGTTGATTTTGGGCCGCAGCAAGAAGCTGTTTTAGTGAAAAAGCGATAAAACCCCGATGTACAATACACTTGCTCAGCGGCAAACGGCAGACAGACCGATAGCGACTGGCGGATGAGAATAAAGAGACAGATATTTCCCAGTTGGTGGAGACCAAAAACAGAGGTTAAAGTAGAGAGAGTATTGATCTTACATTCATCAGGTTACCCCAATAAAAAGTGATCATGTCTGTTACATTCACCGCTTGTTTCCGCTGCCCCGTAGTGCCCAAAGGTTACTGCAGGTGAAAATGTAAATATTTAATAAAATGACGTCCTGCCAAATAGCTGATGACTAACCAATGACACTTTTAGCAAACGAGGCCCTCTTCAGTGTTGCCAAGCCCAGGTCTCCTATTTTGACAGATCCTGTGGGACCAGTGATGAAGATGTTGTCACACTTGAGATCTCTGTGGATGATTGGAGGAGTCCTTGTGTGGAGGAAGTGGAGGCCTTTGAGAATCTGCCTGCACCAGCTCCGAAGAACTTTAGGCTTCATCACCTTAAAACGCTTAAGATACCTGTGGGAGAATGAAGATGTTCCTGTTATCACCAGGTGGCTATATCTTCCATTCAAAACACATTACATTATGAATTGACATATCATGGTCTGTCCCAACTAGTCACTGTGTTGATACAATGTTAAACGTAAATGCTGGTACAAATGAGTATTGCTTTCATTATGTATCAGCTTCAAACACAGTCAGCATGAATCTCTGATAACTATTCTCTTCTCAAATGACTTCCTCAAAGTTTTCCCACTGTATTCATTATTTGAGTAAGAAGAACAATCAATTGTCATATTATTTTTCTTTTCACATCTTTCAGTCTCTAGTCTACAGTATAGTATTGACTTTACTGTAATGGTATATTTCAATTGGTATGACACTTGATACACATGATGTAGACAGACTAATGGTCATGACTGTCATGTTTTAAAAACTGACTAATTCAAGCAGCAATAAGAGACTAATATTTGCCGCTTAAGTAAGGTTGAAAAGGACACATAAGAGCTAAGATGAGAAGCATAACAACTCATCTCACATATACCATTACAGATAATTATAGAACATTGTATTTTCATTTTGAGTCTCACGTTTTAAGTGTCCCTGAGGTCATCAGCTCTGTTACCAGAACAATACACTTCTTCCCTTTAACCGGTGATTCCCAGAAGTCATAAAATCGCACAATGTTGGGATGCTGGAGAGCCTTCAACATCTCTGCCTCCTCTTTGAACCTTTGTCTCTCAGCTTTGGATAGTTTCCGTTCCTGTGGAAAATAAAGAAAGACTTTTTTTACTGATAAATAATAAATTCCCAGTTCATCCACTTCTTTTTTTCAAATTTTTATTCTGGAGCCTTATCAGAGAGAAGGATCCAGCAGTGGTCAATTTGTCAAAATCGAAAAAGTTTGAGAGGTGGTGGAAGAGGAAGGAACTGAATCATCATCATGTTCAGTGTTTTTCTTAAATCAAGTGATAATGGAAGATACAATCCATTCTCAACCTCCTCTAACAGTCTGGTGTTAGTTTCAGACTGGAGCTCTGTTAAAACTGCTTCATGTTTACAGGATCACAACCTTGGCATTTTGAGTCTGTAAACATGGGGGTCTGAACCATTTACACATGTTTCTGTATCACTAGTGTGTATAAAACCCACAACACTAAACCCCTTCAAGTAGGAATGAGATACTGTTGCAATACAGAGACAAACACATCTGTCATGACAGATAAACAAAAGATTAAATTGCATTTCAATCAGTAAATGTCAGATGGGCTGCTGGTAAAAAATGGAACAAAAAAATAGTATTAAGAGGTTATAACGGCAAGCTGGAGAGTATTTTCCATCGCAGATCCCAAAACATCAAGAAAAACTCTCTTTTAGTTACCGAGTGCAATTCTTCAGAGTGTATCTTTGGTACAAGCTGAGTGAATCCTTGTTGATCAATATTTTGGCCCCTGCCTTCCCTGAACTGTTGTATAAATAGTAAAACAGCTGACAGCAAACATCCTCTACACTCTGTTTCTCTCCAGTCAGCATTGGCAGATACAACCTAATGGCCTCGGCCACGACAAATGCTGAATGACCTCTGGATTTTCTCTCCCTCTGTCTCAATATACACATTTAATGGTGGCGATGAGGATGCATTTGGGGTTTAAATGTCTGGGATGCACAATAACCTACTGTACATCACATGGTATTGATTATTGATTGATGATAGGCGATCAGATTTCATTCACAGCACACAGTGACCGATGAAGTGTGCAGCCTAAGGCATCTTAGATTACGAGCAGCATTGTGAAGGATAAGAAGCCTCCCCGCTTTTCATAATGCTCATTCTGAATTATAACAAATATATTACGGTTTGTCTCATCTCTCTTTTCATATATTTTCTAGGTATTTTGCGCATAGATTACAAATAATTCTTTGTAGAGGGAAGAGCTGAGCAGGGTGTGGCACATACAACACATAATCTGCTTTACAGAGACTTCATTTTGCACAATAAATACTATGTAAGAGCATAACTTATTGATATTTGTATCTAATGGAGTGCAACACTGCAATGAATATACATATAGAACTCCTGTTTTGCTTTGTATGAAATACTACAAGTCCTACTCGCCGTCCTTAGCTGAACCCAGCCTTTCCTTCGCTCCTCTCTCTCTGTCTTGGTGCAGAGAGCTGCATCAGCAGGATTCACTCTCCAGACACATCGGTGTGGTAATACCACAGGGGTTTGAATCCATGTTTAGTATTCATCATTAAGCCATCAATAAAGACAAATAATGCAGGCAAAGAGTGTTTTGCCATTTTTCTTAATCACGTTGCTGAATTTGCTTATTTCCGGTTAACAACTTGCCCAGCAGATATTTGATCATCATTTCGTGGATAAATAAGTAACAAGACTAGCAGCCTGGTTTACCTGACACCAGGCACATACTAGTCTTCAAATCTGACTCATACATCTTTCTATGAGCTTCTATGTTTTCTGCTGTCTCACGATCCGTCTTACCCTCAAACGCACAGGTAGTAAAGTTGCAGTGGCTTTTTTGTGAGCGAGACACAGCAGCTCTGAAGGATAAGGCCTCGTCTCTGGGGACAGAATGGTTGAATCATCCCTCGATCACGTAAGAGCCTGCTCAGACGCAAATACACGCACATATACACTGTACATAAACGCTTACTGCAGAGAGCATCATGCATGATAAATGCCTTTGCTGTACTCTTCCTCTTGAAACTCCCATAAATAATGTGAAAATGTTTTAAAATACCAGTCTCTCTATCTCTCTTGACAGATGACAAGAGATATGGAAACCAAAAAACGTTAAGGCACACTGAAGTTCATGTTTTATATGAACAATAGTGAGTGATTACTACTCAATCCTGTGTTATTAAATTCAAGTTACAAAAGCAGAGAACCAAATCTGAAATGCGGGATGTAACAAGAAAGCGATTCATAGGGCGCACTTTGTTAACTCCTACAATGATGGATTGACATTTCAGATTCGAATGAGCCTCATTACATGTATATTATAGTGCGTACATCAACAAAAAGAGAACCTTCGGAGGCATCCCTTGCCTCACTGGAATCTTGTGTTAGTGTTGTTGCCAGCAAGAGTTGTGAGATAAGCACAACGTAATGGGGATTTCATTATATGTCTGAACCTGATTGAGTTGTGCTGTAATTTGTTTTTCTTATTCCCTCGGGCCTGACAGGGTGGACCTGGATTCTGCAAGAGTAGGAAGACAAAAAAGCATCGTCTCTGTTTGTTTTGAAGCTGCACTAAATCTAAAGAAGCATTATTCTCCTTATGATCATTTAAAGTAAAATGCAGATTCATGAGATGATGTAGACTTGCTGACTCAGCCTCAACCTGTTTATTTCCTTGGGCCCTGCAAAATGTCTAAATACTCTAGAAGTACGAGCCAGTGCATTGACTAAAATAAAAGCTATTCAAAGTTTGGTAAAAAAAAATGTTTTGAATGAAACAGAAAAAAAAAAACGGTTTTGACTAAACAGAATAAACATGTCTTTCAGGGAAATCTGATCAAATAACTAATTACCAAGGAAATTAATAACTTTGCCTCACAAGGACATACACACTGGTTTTGTTGAAATATAAGCCTGCACAAGTGTCCACAGTATATTCTGTTAAAAAAATGAATGCCTGTGTTATAGGAGAATACTTTTCTCACAGCATATGATACTTCATTGATTGTGCACATTTTGAGCCCTGAAAGGGCCATCGCTGTCTCCAGGTCTGTCTATCTGTATATCACATGGATAGCATTTCAACTGATCATTAGATTACCATACACAGATTAGTGATACAGTAAACTGTTGCTGCTATGAGACATATGTATCTATATTTGCCCCATGCTAAAATTCTGACTAATTGAAGTGTCCACAGTTCACAGGCTGACACTGTGCATCCGGGCTGAATGCTGTTTAGGTATAATAATGACTTTGATTCAGTTCAATTATAATACAACAAAGTGTGCAGCTGAATAGGACAATAAAGAAATCACATCAACGTATTTGAGGGTCACGAAAATACATTATGGAAACATTTGGGCTGAGAATTATGAGAGGGAGAGCTGGTGCAGCGTTGACAAAAAGTAAAAAGCTACACAAAGCTACTCTTCCTCCTCACTCTGACCTGAAACAATACTCTGAACGATACTTTTCTTAAGTTCCCCAGTGGGAACGAACATTTCAATAATGGCTCAATAACTAAAACATTATTGAAAACAGAATGGGGTAACTCAGTCTCTCACCTGGGTGCTGTACAGCATAACACTATACACACACAATATGAGATTATAAAAACAATAGAACAAAACTAATAACAAAACAATACATATTTAAGAAAGTATGGAACACAAATGCCTGTGATGCTCATCAATTTGACCCTAATCCTGCACCGGTTTAGTCGTTCAGTAACTGGTAACTATAGGGAAGAACAAAGGCAGGAAATAAACATAATAACACACAGAATAATCTGACAATAATCCATATTCACTATATTCATTAGATGTTGAGGCACCTGTAAACAGGTGGTCATTTAAGCAGTGTAAAGTGCTTTATTAACAATATACTACCTGAGAGCCCGACCTGAGAGTTTATCAGATATTATCTGGTACACCTCAAGGTGGTTATGATGAGAAAGGTTATATACATGTCTGATTGTTTCAAATTAAAATAGCCCTGGGTTCTGGAGAAAGTAACCCTATCCTGTGTTCCCTGGACCAAAGTATGGTGACCTTTGCTCAATGCTGCTCACTGACAAAGGACTGACTGTTTCTGTATATATATATATATATATATATATATATATATATATATATATATATATTTTTTTTTTTTTTTTTTCCACAAACCAATTCCTGTTTAGGTTTTACAATCCCAGATAATAAGCTTTGTTTTAGCAATCATTGATTGATTGATGATGAATGATCAACGAACCCACCTGAAGTTCACACCATGCCACTTCTACCCAGGTCTCGGTGTCAAGACCCTTGTAGACGGTCTTGAAGGACCCCCTCCCCAGCTCAATGTCAAACTTGAGGAAGCGACCCCCAGGTGAAGTGGACACAGCCTTCATCCCCGGCTCCTCTTCGTTCTCGTCACTTCCGGCTTTACCTGTGACATCCGAGTGCGCAACCTCCACCTTTGGCTCGGCCTCCGTCCTCCTGTCCCCCTTCTCCTCATCGGCGGTCACGCTCTGCGTGGCGCTGTCCTTCAGCCCCACCTGGCTCTCCGTGCTTGACGTCTCCTGGAGGCCCAGACGGGCTCCATTCAGAACCCGGGTGCGACTGCGATCAACGACGGTCCGCAGGTCAATGTGGGCCACCGGGTCGCTGTTGACACACTCCACTGGCTGCTGCTGTTGCTGCTGCTGCTGCTGCTGTTGCTGTTGCTGCTGCTGCTGCAGCTGCAGCTGCAACTGCTGCTCTTCGGAGTCTGACACCCACAAACTCCGCCGGATGAACCTCTGGCGGACCAGCGCCCGGTAGTCCGTGGAGGGGTACGCGCTGGGGTCACTTGCTCCTCGCAGGGCTTCGTTTTGGATGTTGACATTGTGGTCTGTCCCATTCTGATAAACATGCGCATTTGCATTAATGTCCGAGTCTAAATTGGGTGCTGAGGAATATGTGGATCCCAGTGGCGGATCGTTGCTTGAATGATCCGCCGAATCCATCCCTGGTAAATGTTTAAGCACTTACCGGCGACATTGTGCTGACGGGAGGATGACGAGCGCGCTCCTCTCCTGGCGCTGGGAGAGTTTGCTGCCTACCTGCAACACTCGCGTGCAGTGACGCAGTTCGCCAGCTCAGGATGTATGGCCGCCCTATGCCTTGGATTTGTTTAGGATACAGAACACCTCCACAAAATGTCCAGCTCGGAAGATGCGCGCATTGCTCCTTGGCCGCCTCACGCCCCGGTGCACCTTGCTGCAATACAGCGCGTTCAGGTTGAGCCTAATGTCATCGCCAGTTCACGCTAACAGCTCGCGGAAACAGTTCCCTCCACGTTGCACAAGTCGCTCCAGCGCTAACTATGCAAATGTGATGTTGTTCCGCAGACAAATTGCTGGCCTGCAGCGGACAGGCCAGGATGTTGAGGCTGTGCCGCTCACTAATCCCTCCAAAGACAACACGGGACGATCAAGTGCGCAGCTGCCATCCCTTGTAAAGACCCATCCTCCCGGGCTATGGTTTGTGCAAATAAATAGCAGATGTTCCGGGTAAAAATCAGAATAAGTTCCGAGAAGTGGCACCTCAGCTGCTCTGCATTGTCCCTTTAACTATTCTCGCGTACTTTTCCCCTCTGTTGCCCTGGAGAGTGCAGGATGGACAGACTCTTATCAGATCATGCTCACTGCGGCACAGTTTCCCTCCGGTTGGATAAAGCAGCTCTTAGCGCATCCACCGTCCAGCTGACACGACTGTTATCTTCATATATTTCATCTATTTTAGGTTTTAGGAAAACTAGAATATTTCACGACATAACCCACGCCCCTAGCAACAACATGTACCCAATAACTCGGCACGTTTTTAGGCGGAACCTCAGCCTCCCGTGACACAGGCTCGTGGACCACACACAGTCCGCCCCATGTGACGTGCTAAGCCTCCAACGGGAAGATGATGCAAAGCCCACCAACCAAAAGGCACGCCGACAGGATTTATGGGCCACACGCACCGGACCCCATCTTAATTATAGCCCACTCAACCTCAAGCAGTCCGTGCAGGGAGGATGAAGAAGACTATTATTAAGAATATGAAGTGCTTTCTGACGTAATTTCTCCATAAAACAGTGCATAATGCTTTTTTCCTGAGCTATACGTATGATAAATATATGTTTGTGTATAAGTTATACTATATTATAAATATATTTTAATATATACTACGTTCGTGAATCTCTGCACACTTCTACAGTTATACAAGTTACACGTATTTGACATGATTTCATGTGAGTTAGCCTGCTATGTTAAGTAAATAATTGTGACTTTTAAAAGCCTAAAGCTTATTTGACTGTGAATCATATGTAACCTATAAACTGTAATAGATTATCAGTGGCATATAGACATACTCTGCATTGAAACTGCACCAATATGGAGCAGGCAGCCTTTGACAAACAGAGAAATGCTTTATGATGGAGGATTTGCATTCACAACATTGCATTTGTAGATGATTACACATCACAATGAGTTTATTCTCTGCCACAATTTAGCTGCACACAACAGTAAATTGTGAAAACAAGGATGAATACTATTTCTTAAGCTGGTTCGTTGAATGCTAAATGATTTTATCGAGGCATTGATATGTGAAGTTGAATTCTACTATGTTGAGTAAATAAATGCAACTTTTAAAAGATACATTCAAGCCTTATTACAATGTAAAAACATATACATATAATACCATTCATTATTTATCATTTTTGAAAACTTTTCAATGACATTTTCATGGCTTACTGCGAAAATCGTCACACTTTTATGGCACAGTAAACTATGACATTTTTATGACGCCTTTTATAGCATACCATAATATGCTATTTTCAGGACATTTATGACATACAAACTATAATATTTACTCAGACATGTTATGACATACTATGATACCACAAGGTAGCCGGTTCGATCCCCAGTCCCCCCATAGCTCACATGTCGAAGTGTCCCTGAGCAAGACACTGAACCCTGAACTGCTCCTCACAGGGCTGCCCACCGCTCCCTATCCAGGGATGGGTCAAATGCAGAGAAGAATTTCCCCAAGGGGATTAATAAAGTGCATGTTTCTTTTCTGTTTCTATTATAATGTGAACTATTTTAAGGATTTGTTTAACATAACTATATACACCCTTTATCATGACATTAATTATGAGAGTTTTGTGTTTTCATGATATACTATACTAGGATATTTCTATCCCATTCGTTATGTATGGTCTAACTAAACTTTATAAAGACTATATGATATCATAAACCATGATATTACAATGCCAGTATTTATTGCACTCTAGATTAGGACATTGTAACATATGTAATATATCATATGATGCCATGTTTAGATGGTGGATATCGTGAAACAAATGTGGGTTTAATCAAGTGTTGGCAAACTGTAGCATGCTGTCGACTAGAAAGAGTTGAGTCTGTCACGTGCAATACCGCACTACTCCACAGGGCGGCAGTAGAGAGTTATTCACCCTTTACTGTCAGAGACCGCCTACAGTCCAAGTAAAAGAGCTGCTTCGCTCACACGTTACATGTTTCAGTTCAATAACCCAGTAGATAGCCTCGCTAGTGAGCAGCCGCCTCAAACTTCTTCTAACAGCCCACATTTGGGATTTTCCCCCACGTTGGAGGGAGGGGCGGGAGCCTCTGTCTGTCGACACTGCAGCCTTTTTCTTTTTTTCACAGTCTGTACCCTCTCGCCCACCGGCTGGACCACCGACTCTTTTGAAGCTCACACTGGCACTATATATATATAGCTGTATACATACAGAATATATATATACAGAATATATATACCAACCCACTCGGGACACAACGCGGTTATTAACAGGATGGCTTCGGAACACTTGGAGATGAACGGTGATGGTGAGCGGCACGGCGACCTGGAGGTAAGAAGTGAAGAGGCGGTCTGCTTCCTCGTTAGCCGCCACTAATGTCCTGTGTGTTATCTTAAAACATCTTATTCTACACCTGTAATAACTTTTAATCTGCTCAGAAACATGACCGAGTATCGATTTGAGATAACGTTAAACACAATATAACGGCTGTCTGGTCTTCATCCTGTCCCATAACCCGTTAACACGTCATAATGACGTGTGTCGTTCTCCAGCGGAACAAGTGTCACGTCGAGTGTTTTATATTCATTAAGCTAAACTTACTGACTGGCAATGTTTCTGCGCCAATTAAACCGTTTCCGCTGGTTTACGACTTGACTTGTGTTTGTGTCGTCCGTCTCTCTGCGCAGGCTCAGTTTACTCTGAATAATGGAGCTTGTGGGTCGTACAGTGGTTTCTCTGTTCAGGAATGTTACGATGGGTTAACTCAGCCAGTGACCCGCATCATGATGACTATCGAGGTCACTATAGGAATGAAACTACTATCCGTCTTTGTGGAGTATTAGTATTAGTAAAGCCTGTCCAAATACCTGTCATTTTGTAGAACTGATAATAACCTTATATTCATAACAAGGTTTATCTGAAACAATTTAACAAAGTTCATGGGAAGTGGTTGCATATTGTGTCACTGGGGATTAACTGCAGACTCACTTCTGTGAAACTAAAATGAAACTACAACTTTAATGTTTACTACTAAAGTGTTTTTATTGAAAGTATTGTATTTTAAACTTCTTGTCTCTTTTAACTTTTTGTATAGCTTTAAATGGAATAACTTGTTTTTTTATTTCTTTTAAAATATTAACCAATAACGATTAACCCCCCTCTCCCCTGAAGCTGTAAACCTAGGGGAAACACTGAACCTTTAATGCTAAAATGAATATTGGGTTATATTTTAAACATTTCCAGTAACTTATTCTGGGCAGCCTCCAGGTAATCAAGAAGACATCAAGTCAAGTGTACTTGTTGAACTCAATATCACATAATATCTTTGGGCATTCCAAAAAGGAACAACATGATAAAGACGTTGGCAAAGGAAATTCAAAGAGCGATCTCCACCCCTTGGAAACATTGGGCGCTTAGGGAGCCATGTGTGGGGAGAAGGCCGTTACAAAAACAAAGACATGGAGTCGTAGCAGAACATTTAGTGAGCGACAGCTAGTGACTGACACTCATCTGCTGGTTTATCGCAAGAGCACCTTTTTCCTCTTTTGCCGGGCAGGAAGAAACCGAAAAGCTTTGAGTTGCACCTCAGTGTAAGATGTTTCCAGGCACAGGGCTGGTACTGTTGGTTTCTCTGAACTCCACCCAGATGAAAGCCTGAGCCCTGACCTCAACATATGAAGAGAAACAGAGAACTCAGCAATAACCCTGGTTTCCCATGATGTAATGTTTATAAGGATTTGAAATGAACCATTTACCACAGACTCGTTTCTCCTGTAGAGACAAACAGAACGTATTTCTTTGCGGTTCCACAAAAAGGAAGTAAAAAGATTCCTCCACTTCCTCTTCCTGAATAAATTAGTCACAGTCCACTTGAGTGTTAATGGCACAGGAATATCTGCTTCCTCTGACTTTCCACATCACTACTTATTGCGTATGTAGTTGTATTTATTTAAGAACTAATATAGCATATTTAATAATATTATTATCTGTGAGCTTGATTATTGTTATAAGTGCATGTGCTCACTGTATGTTTGGTGTATTTGAAACATGTCCATAAGCGTAATCACTCACTTGTTCCAATACATTTGGATGGAGGCCATTGGTGTGTTTCAGATTCAATTCAATTCAGTTTATTTTGTATAGCCCAGAATCACAAATCACAATTTAAAAATTTGCCTGAGAGGGCTTTACAATCTGTACACATACACATGCCCAATAAAACAGAAAAAAAAACGTTCACGGGGAAAAAGGGGAAGAAACCTTTGTGAGAGCAACAGAGGAGGGTCCTCTATCAGGATGGACAGAACAGTAGATGTCATGTGTACAGAATACAGAATTTGTGACCTGGTTAGCCGGACCTGTGGCATGACCAATTTGGTTTGACCTTTGGACTGAAACGAACTCAGACGAGTGCTCCAAGAAACGAGTGCTCCAGTCAGTGGCGGTTCTACATGTAATTACGCCCCGGGTCGCCCGTGCCCAAAACCGCCCCTGGCTCCAGTTTGAATAAAGCCACTGAACACTTTCACTTTCGTTAATATCTTTCACAGCAAAAAAAAGTACCGCGATTGCACACATATCGGTCTTAGTTCTGCCATGCTCATGAGTTCTGATATCATTTATGGTCATTGCATTTACACATATTACATTAGTTTTGATGAAAAAGTCCCTATGTGTGCTGTTGACACAGTTCTGTCTTTTTAAATGACAAGTTGGAGATTTTAGATTTTTATATCAAAATCCAATCATCTTGTCTCCCCAAAAAACAAGTATGCATACATAAAATGGTACCAAACAATAATACCAATAATCTGTAATATGGAGGCACAGCGAATAATCTCTACAGCAAAAATGCCGCATTAAAAACTCCACCGAGGGTCAGAAATACACTTCCTGTCTCTGAAGTGGGCGTGGTCATAACTGAAAATGGTTTGTGTTGAAACAATAATGCACCTACTTAATGTAATAACCCTAACAGTACTTAATTTCTCACACAAGGTCATATTGCAACAATGTTACATAATGTAACAATGTTACAATATAACATAATGCAACAATGTTACGTTGACCAGGGTTTTGGGTAAAACAGATGTTATGTAGAACGTAACGGTGAAACAACATCATGTAAAAAGTATAAAGTAAACACGGGACTTTGGCGTCGGTCTCCTGGGTGAAAGTCGTGGGTTTGTTTCTTTTATTCCCCCACACAATCCAGTTTTATATTTGGGAAATCCTACTTTCTAGACTTTTCCATTAAATCCAATGTGATAGCAGCAGAAGCGTGCTTTCATTTCCTCTGTGTCAAAGTAACTTGTTAAATTCCATTTTGACACAAGTTTCAGGAAATGAAAGTAGGTCAGTGTTTCCCCCACCGTTATAATAGGGGGGCGGGGTGCCCCCCTGAAGAAACCCCCCCGCCCCCCTGTAATTTTCTCGATAGCGCCAGACCACAAGTCGTCATTTAAGTTTCTCTTTCCTATAGAACCGGTCTACACCTTGTTCTGTTATTAAACAAACTAAACGGCCGTATTTTATTGATCTTATCCACATGACAGCTTTTCATTTCGGTCTCTAAATGGTCGCCTTAACACTTCTCCTCTGCTCTGCATCGCTCACAACGGAGTTCCGCCCCAATGCGCAGACACGTGCGCGCGCGCAGACACGTGCGCGCGCGCACACACAGGTGAGCGCTGAGCACACACACCAGCAGCGGACAGACAGCGTCGAAAAATATGTCGCGTGAAAAGCAGACCGCTATATCTGCGTTTTAAACGCTCCCAGGGTGAAGATGGCAACAGCAGCTCTCATGTGAGGAGCACCGGAGCAGCTCTCCTGAACACAGAGCAGCTCTCCTGCTCCAGGTGAAATGAGCCAAAGTGCTCGTGTCTTCTATCAACAATGAGCTGCTGGCTTCACATATTACAAAAGTACAAAGTACACGGACATAAAACTAAGTCATTAATAAATACATGGAGAAATGTCTGTACTTTCGGGTAAATGTTTACGTTACGCCGTTAACAGGTTACGGTTGCTCATGCGCGACTCGCCGATTTTGGGCTCTTTGCCAGAAGTCTCCGTGACGTCCTTTCTGCTGCTGCGTGTCTCAAAACAGAAAACAGATCTCAGCACAACGTTAACATGAATTGTATCAAATCTACAACCCCGTTTTTAAAAGATGTGTAGACTAAAGCAGCTCACTGCAGCCACTAATATTGATACAACCTGATGCTCACATATCTGCACTCATTCTGTTTTGTTTGGCAAAAAAAAAAAGCTTATTGTTTTCCACAATGAGCTATTTAGTAGTAACTAAATATTAGTAATTTTTTTGCACAGATATAACTTTATTTGCATTGTTCTAAGTGATTGCAATTAAAAAAAAAAAAAAATGTCTGATGGAGCAATCTGATTTACTTGAAAGTGATTGCAATTTTCTTTATTCTGTTATTTCTAAAAGCACAGATGGAGTCACAAAATGAAGTTATTTACAGAAAAAGTTTGAGAACCACTACTTTAAGTGTTTGTTTTGGTGTCGTCGCCGCCCCCCGCTGCCGCGCCCCCCCCCCCCCCCCCCCCCCCCCGAAGCTGTAAACCTAGGGGAAACACTGCACCTACTTAATGTAATAACCCTAACAGTACTGAATTTCTCACACAAGGTCATATTGCAACAATGTTACATAATGCAACAATGTTACATAATGTAACAATGTTACAATATAACATAATGCAACAATGTTACGTTGACCAGGGTTTTGGGTAAAACAGATGTTATGTAGAACGTAACGGTGAAACAACATCATGTAAAAAGTATAAAGTAAACACGGGACTTTGGCGTCGGTCTCCTGGGTGAAAGTCGTGAGTTTGTTTCTTTTATTCCCCCACACAATCCAGTTTTATATTTGGGAAATCCTAGTTTCTAGACTTTTCCATTAAATCCAATGTGATAGCAGCAGAAGCGTGCTTTCATTTCCTCTGTGTCAAAGTAACTTGTTAAATTCCATTTTGACACAAGTTTCAGGAAATGAAAGTAGGTGCTTCTGCTGATGGAGCATTTGTGAAATTGAAAAAGGTCACAGCCGTCTACTGACGGAGAGAGTTTTTCAGGTCATGTTTGGTGGAAGGGTGGAGCACGGGCCCAGGAAGAGCCCATGCTGGAGCGGATTTGAATCACAAATTATGTTTCACGTGCGTGACATTGCGAGACAGGCCATGGCCTTGACGGTCATCTGCTCTCTCAAAGTGGCCCTGGATTTTTCACGTGTTAATTAGTTAAATGAGGGCTGTTCAGTTGAGACACTGCATCACTAAATCATTCCCATAATTGACCCATTAATAAAATAAATATAAGCGATATACCTGACTATGTTTTTTGAGGTATCACTTATGTGTCATTCTCTGTGTCATACTGATGTCAGGGTTTGTGTTTAGGTCTCGCTGCAGGGCAGCCGGAGGAGGCAGCAGGGGCCTCTGAACATGAACCACTACGCCAATAAGAAGAGCGCAGCAGAGAGCATGCTGGATGTGGCTCTGCTGATGGCCAACGCCTCCCAGCTGAAGGTTGTGATGGAGCAAGGACCAACTTTCACCTTCTATGTGCCCCTTATCACTCTCATCAGCATCTCCCTCATCCTACAAATCATAGTGGGAGTTCTGCTCATCTTCATCGGTAAGTGTGGAACCTATTTGGCAAACTTTAGCACTCACAAATTAGAAGACCAATATATATATATATATATATATATATATATATATATATATACTATGTATTGTTATGTTGGGTTTCTGCTGCACACAAAATGTGTTGGTGTCTTTTACGGCACCATTGTGTAAAGTATATTGGAAATGTGTGCACAGATTCAAAGCAGACAACTCAGTATCCAAATCTCCCACGCTTTGTGAGGCACTGAAATCACACATGAACACAGCTCATTAATAAGTTACATGTGGAACTTTTTTTGGCCAAAACGTATGAGGGGCCGTTTAGGCCATAACTACTGAAACGCTCTCACACATACTACTGAAACGCTTTCACACATACTACTGAAACGCTCTCACACATACTACTGAAACGCTCTCACACATACTACTGAAACGCTTTCACACATACTACTGAAACGCTCTCGCTCTCACACATACTACTGAAACGCTCTCACACATACTACTGAAGCGCTCTCACACTCACTACTGAAACGCTCTCACACATACTACTGAAACGCTTTCACACATACTACTGAAACGCTCTCGCTCTCACACATACTACTGAAACGCTCTCACACATACTACTGAAGCGCTCTCACACTCACTACTGAAACGCTCTCACACATACTACTGAAACGCTCTCACACATACTACTGAAACGCTCTCACACATACTACTGAAACGCTCTCACACATACTACTGAAACGCTTTCACACATACTACTGAAACGCTCTCGCTCTCACACATACTACTGAAACGCTCTCACACATACTACTGAAGCGCTCTCACACTCACTACTGAAACGCTCTCACACTCACTACTGAAACGCTCTCACACATACTAATGAAACACTCTCACACATACTAATGAAACACTCATACATTCACTATTGAAACGCTCTCACACTCACTACTGAAACGCTCTCACACATACTACTGAAACGCTCTCACACATACTAATGAAACACTCTCACACATACTAATGAAACACTCATACATTCACTATTGAAACGCTCTCACACTCACTACTGAAACGCTCTCACACATACTACTGAAACGCTCTCACACTCACTACTGAAACGCTCTCACACATACTGTTCCAACTCCTCCCCTCTGGAAGGCGCTACAGAGCACTGTACGCCAAAACCACCAGACACAGAAGCAGCTTCTTCCCACTGGCCGTCACTTTGATGAACAGTTGAACAGACTCTTCATCTGCACTATCTGCACTTTTTTGTTGTTTTACTACTGTCTTTAATGTCCTTTTTATATTTTTATATTTATCTTGTATATTGTGTGTGGAAAAAAAGTACGAGAGCCAGTGAAACCGGAGTCAAATTCCATGTATGTGAAAATTTACATGGCCATTAAAGCTGATTCTGATTCTGATTCTGATTCTGAATGAAACACTCATACATTCACTATTGAAACGCTCTCACACTCACTACTGAAACACTCTCACACATACTAATGAAACACTCGTACATTCACTACTGAAACGCTCTTACACTCACTACTGAAACACTTACACATACATACATACTCTGTAAACCTATTCACGCTCATATATAAATGTAAATAATAAATGTGTATGTATACGTTTTTCAGTTATATGTATGTATGCTCTTACATGAGGATGTGCAAGCGTCTCACATGTATTCATACAAGTCATTTCAGTAGTGACCGTGAGAGTGTTTCAATAGTGAATGTACGAGCGTTTCAGTAGTATGTATGAAAGACATCTCACTAGCATACGGAAGGTACTTCGGTTAAACCGGAAGGCGGAAGCAAAGAGTGCATGTTTTGAACAGCGACAACGCGCCAATCTTAGCCCGCAATTAATATATTTTTTTGTGATTGAATATGAAGGTGCAACTTCTATATATTTTGATCAGTCTGCAGGCCTTATTCGTAATTGGCAATCGCGATGACATCGTTGATTTTTTCAATAGGGTGCTGCGCTGCGTTCAATGCCTACAGCAAGACCCAGGAGAAGAGAGATGTTTTAGAGAGCCGGAAGTGGAATTAGTTCATAACAAGAGTCATTTCCTTTCATATCTAATCTGAAAGTAGACATAAATTGCCTCATAAATTGATAGACAGCTAAAGGAGGGGATTTTGAAGGGCTTTTATTTTGTAATTAAACATCAACATGCCTTGATTGATAGTCTACTATTAACATGAAGTGGAATTATTGTAATTTCCTTTCAACAAGCTTTTATTTTGAAATTGCCTTCATCGGAAGAGTCCTCTTATTTTGAAGTCAGTTTGTACACACTCGTACCGTAATGCCTAGTATAAACGCGTCCCGACAATCTATGTGCGGGCTGGCCCGACTGTGTTTTTCGAAGTGGAGGCTGGCCTGACCGCAGTGACACCAAGACGTTGCCTATGTCTGAACACAGTCCGACGGCTAATTCCAAAAAAAGAAGCAATTCCCTGCCAGTTAAAACCGAGTCCCGTGGGCGACATGGAAGGCCATTTCTGGCTGTAGGTGGAATCGGAGGAAGACAGTTTTCTTGATCTCTTCTTCTAGTTCTAAAGTCACCAAACCTATTAAAACAAAAACATATTGACTCCAAAAAAACAACCGTCTCTCCATCAGGTCCTTCCCTAGAGCGAACCATAGACAACATAGAATTTAGGGTAATGGTGTGGTCATCAAGCTCTCTAAAACATCTCTCTTCTCCTGGGTCTTGCTGTAGGCATTGAACGCAGCGCAGCACCCTATTGAAAAAATCAACGATGTCATCGCGATTGCCAATTACGAATAAGGCCTGCAGACTGATCAAAATATATAGAAGTTGCACCTTCATATTCAATCACAAAAAAATATATTAATTGCGGGCTAAGATTGGCGCGTTGTCGCTGTTCAAAACATGCACTCTTTGCTTCCGCCTTCCGGTTTAACCGAAGTACCTTCCGTATGCTAGTGAGATGTCTTTCATACATACTACTGAAACGCTCGTACATTCACTATTGAAACACTCTCACGGTCACTACTGAAATGACTTGTATGAATACATGTGAGACGCTTGCACATCCTCATGTAAGAGCATACATACATATAACTGAAAAACGTATACATACACATTTATTATTTACATTTATATATGAGCGTGAATAGGTTTACAGAGTATGTATGTATGTGTAAGTGTTTCAGTAGTGAGTGTAAGAGCGTTTCAGTAGTGAATGTACGAGTGTTTCATTAGTATGTGTGAGAGTGTTTCAGTAGTGAGTGTGAGAGCGTTTCAGTAGTGAGTGTGAGAGTGTTTCAGTAGTGAGTGTGAGAGCGTTTCAGTAGTGAGTGTGAGAGCGTTTCAGTAGTATGTGTGAGAGCGTTTCAGTAGTTATGGCCTAAACGGCCCCTCATAAAAACGTGTAACAATGTGTGTGCATGCGTGACTTCAGTGTCACGCACATTATGGAAACTGACAACTGTTTTTATTTTGTAGTCAGATGTTCATGAAAGCAGTTCTTCTATTTGGTTCTCAGTCTTTGTGTTAGTTACCTCACTGTTGATATCATTCATGAGGAAATTGCATTTCTCTCTACAACCACAAATCTTTTCTACTAATTTACAAACTTGAGAAATGTGACAACCAAAAGCCTTGACATCATCTATGCACTTAATTTCACAAGCACACCATCTTATTTAGGCTTATTTGGGCTCATACACTTTGGAGGTCACCGGTGTATACCATACATTGCTGTGCTCCTTCCTCCCTTGTATTCTTATCTTATCCAAACAGAGCTATTATGACTGAGAGCTGAGCTTTGAGAGCCACAGCGAGAAGAAACGCCTCTACTGTGAGCCGTTTTTAGTTTTAAAGTGCTCTCCTAACCTCGGGGAAAATATGTTTTGTCATTGGAGATTTGCCAACACAAAGATAGCCAGTAAAAACGACAGATCTCACTTTAAAAAATGCCCCTTTTTAAACCAGTAATGCTAACTGAAGCAGAAGCTAATGATCACCTGGGGTCAGCGCTGTCAGATGATGTTAATATATACCTTAGGGCGTAATGATGACATCACTGCTAATCTGACAGGAACATATATTCTGCCCCCTTGTGGTGGAAAGGAGGACACTTCTACTGACTGAGCAAACCTCAATAATGCCCTAACAATGTTTCATTTCTGTTTTGTCAGTGAAGTGGAACCTGAATGATGTAAGCATGCACTACAAGCTGAACATCATGGAGAATCTCTCTACAGCCTTCGTCTTCATCATAGTCGTGGTCAATGTCTTCATCACAGCTTTTGGAGTCCAGCGACCGAACTAAAGTTCTTGATCACCCTGCACCCCACTCGCCTGCTGATCAACTTAGTGAAGATGGACTTCCACATTATTTATGCAAATGAACAGGATATTTATTCACCAACTAAAGGGCATTGCAGGTGCACTTGTCTTCATGTAACTCAACCTGCAGGCTTTAGGAGACCCAACATAGCCTGACGATCAGGTGACACGTGTGTGTTTCAGAGTTCATTTCTTCTCTAACCATGACTATGAAACATATGGTCAGTTTTTATTTCATGGGGTAAATCACCAGTTCGTTACTTCTTATCATGCTCAGGTTACTGATGCAAATACATGATTGCCTTTATTTATAAAACAAACATATCAGGAGCAGTATACTGCATAGTATTCCTGTGAAAAATACATTCTACTGTTGTTTTAAAATGTGTCGGTATCTGTCAATCACCACAGCATAATCCAAAAATGTATTTCTTATTAATAGGAGCACCAGGAGCAGTCTGAGCATACTGCTGCTCAGATAGCATTGGCTTTATTGTGGGGCAAATTATGACATTGTTTACGCTGTTAAAGACCTCAAACAATGAATGAAGTGGAGCTTACATGCTTTGTTAAGTGCTATGCAGGAATTACTTGTATATATTATCTTATGTGTTTGTGCATTGAGGTATGTCATGTATGTCACTTTTTTTAAGGACGAAATATTTTCAAAGCTTTTACATGATTTTGTGCTACACACTGTGAATACTTTTTTTTATGACATTTATAAATAAATCTACAAAAGTGATAAGATGTGTTTTTTTATTCTTATAATGCATTGTTTGTATTGTACAGAGAGAAACGTCTCAGTTCCACAAATAATGGCACTTCTAAATTTAAGGCATTTTTACACCACACACAGAAGGTGACAGACAAACTGTCAGGCACTGGATTCAATGAGTAGAAATTGTCAAGCATCAGAAATCAATTACCAATATTACTTTACAAAAAACAAACAAAGCCATGCAAGTTGAATAAATCTTTTCAGGTGTTTCTTATATTGGCTTTTGGTATGAACTATAAAGAAAACCACACAGAAATACAGTTTAACAAAGCACCATCATAACAGTTACTGTATTTGTAGAGATCCTTCTCTATGTTATTCATTTCAAAGAAATTGTTTATAGAGTCTGAGTAAAACATCAAGTTGTATCTGCCTGTTTAGGGGTAAATTCATTTTCTGCCAGACTTTGAATTAAAAAAGGTATCAATAAACAAGCGGCAAAATCCAGAGAAAAAAGAAGAAGAAAAAACGAAGATGACGGAATTTATAAACATTTAAATGGAGTTAACTCTCACAAATTGCGTGTGGTACTCTGAGATCAGCTGCAGATGAAAGATACATATTTGGGTAATCCTCCTCCTCTGAATTCTGTAAATTCTACATGCCCCCAAAAAAGAAAAAAGTTTTCATCTTGCCCGTCCCAGACACGGGAAATCACTCAAGCATACTTCCGGTGTTTGGGGAGAGCGGAAGACGTGAGCTACAGAGATAGTAAGGCGTTGTTTAAAGAAAGGACAAGATGTATCATTAAAAAATGTGGTTAGAGATGCCACGAAGTAGGTGGCAGTGCCTTAACCGTATATGTGTTGATGGCCACTAGGGCCAATTCCATCCTTGTCAAGGGGAGTGCTAACCTTCTCTCCTTTCATACAACACGTCACAAACATGGACATTGTCAAGTATATATACAACGAGTTATGCACCGTAGTTTTACTTACGGTGTAATTTCCGGGTTATAAAAATAATTATATATATTAAACACCGCTGTTGAATGTTTCCTTGGACACAAGTTGGTCTGTAGCTACACTTGATTTTTACAAGTCTTTATTTGATAAGAATATATTGTTGTTCGGGTCGTAACTCTCCCCACAATGCACTGCACTAGTAGAGCGGGTTATCATTGGTAGACGAAATCACGTGACTGCAACTTTCATCCAAAGTACTATTCTTTGGACACAGCTCGCTATTTTCTGGCTGTTCTTCGCATGACTAATCTTTCTTTATTATACACGTGGGAAGGAGAATTCAGAGAATCCCTTTTGAAAACACAAACCAGTATATTTGTGCAGTTAGGTGAAGTAGTTCACTTCTGGCCACAAGAGGGCAGCAATGTTCCATCAAGAGCTCGTGACAATTCCTTCTCTTTATACATCCATGGACAGTAGCAGTTGACAGTAATCTTTGTTTCGATGCTAGACATCAGGAGTAACTGAGCAGAGAAGAAAGTATCATTCTTAATTACCAAAATAGGTTGTTGCTTTCTGCATTCAAGGACAATAAATATATACCGGCAACATACTGATGAGATGAAGGATATCCTTTTTCTGAGAAATAGATCCTTCATGGTGAAGAGTGTACCTGCAATTGTTAATATTTAGTTATTTAAAATGCCATATGTTATCACTAGTGCAGTCAATATTTCCTTTTTCAATTGGTTTGTAAAAGTTGTTTTGTTACATTTGAAGACCTTGTATTTGTAACAGGAAACATTACAAAAATATCAAAAAAGAGCACGGATATTTCTTTATATTCTGCCTTTTTTTCCAAATTTTCCTAATGATGAAAATAAAATTCCAACTATTTCATGTCAGTGTAGTCAAACTTGCTTAATTAGCTTGTTTTTACCGTCACCGTGTTCATCCCTCAAGTGCATTCAGACCCCAGTCCCTTTAATCCACTTAAATAGATATCAACACATGAGGAAATAAGAGCAAAGTGCCAAATGCATATCTGAATTTACCCCAAATCTAAACTTCTCTAAACTGAGAAACGTTGATCATGTTGATCACACACAAAAAAAAGCAATATGCAGTAAAGCTGCATACAAACTTAGTGTTCAACTCCTGAAAGGATATACTGTGCTGTGCTTTACAAGTGACAGTACCGCTGAGGCACCTGGTTGTGAAGGAGTCACTCCCTCACTTCATGAGTCTTTCTTCAGTGTACCATATGAGAACCTCCTGTGCTTTTCTTTTCAAACCCAGTGCCGCCATCCCGAGAGTCCGGCTACCTCCCGTCACTTTGGCCTCTGCGGGACAAAGACATCACCTTTGTAACACTGAATTAACAGCATTAAGTGGAGTTATATTTTCAAAAATATGTATGCAATAAAGTTAATATATTCACTCGGCATCAACACGGACAATATCTGACTTGCAATGTCAGGTGACGTTAAACAACTGGAAAACTATACTTACCACTGTAGTAATAGAGTAAAGCCATTCCCACGGCAACGCTGAAACAGCCCAGAAAGAAGTGGGGACCTGGAGAGAGATAAACGCAAAACAACATAAATATAGTTAACTAGCTGAACCCACTTTTAGCCTGGAAAAGGTTTGAATCACTATTCCATATTTGGTGGTTTTCTTAAGTTCATCGCTAAATCATCTACTGATTATTTTATAATCTTGCAGTTTGAATGTTGCACATATACTGACATGCGTTATTTTAAATCTTCTTACCTCTGTCGTTCAGAACATATCTCTGTTGGTAGACACGTGGATATGCCAGTGGATCTAAAGGATCTGGATCAGATTGGTTTAATGTGCTGAATACATGGAGAATATACTACAATACACAACAACATATGCAAAATCCATTCTGTAATATCCAAATAATAAATGAATATCACACACGACGTAGAGAAGCAGTTTTTGGGGACAAACCTCTAAGGCGGAGCCGGGTGGGCAAGCTGTAGTAAACCTCCTCCACATGCAAGTGAAGAGCTCTGTAAAACTCCCGGCATGCTTCCTCTCCTTTCCCCTGCAGATGCGCCAGAAGCTCTCCGAGTCGAACGCTGGTGGGCACGTCCAAGTTCCTGAACTGGAGAACAATAACAAGTTAAAACATGACTGTCAATGATATGATATATGGAATTGACTTTCCTGGAGTGCTTGCTTACACAGCTTGTCCATGCCAGAATGAAGCATCACTGGAATTATTTTGTAAATGATTCCATTTATTCACATCAAAAGGTTGTTTCATCATGTTTTCATTTTGAATTTTGTAAAACTGCGACTTGATTTTCTTGGTAAAGGTTTTAACCACCACCTCCGTTCAGGCCAGACAACACATGGACCTGAATGTATTTGAAATATGAATCAGATGCTTGAGAAGAAATACTTTTAATGATGCAACATAACTAAATAGATTTGCTCAAGTGATATAAAATGTGTACAATTGTAAGGTATTTGTACATTTCCACAGCACTTTCATCTTATTCAAATCATTATTTTTACTCCATTTCAGGGGGGACATGTTTTATTTCTTACTCCATTACATTTATCTTACAGCTACAGTTATCTTTTATTTATAGATTAAGATTGTGCATTGAAATATGATGCATCGACTATGATGCAATATACAGTATATTACATTACAGCACCATTCAGCTACAACATTAAATATTGCTTACAAGTTGATGCAACGGTAATATTAGGAAAGTAAAATACTATAGTAAAACACTGACAGGGGTCATTCTGTCGCATAATTCATATAATATTTTGCATCAAACTTTGCTGTAGGTTTTGAATGCGGAACTTTGACTTTAACCGAGTATTATTAGTGCACTGTGGTATCACTTGTACTTCGTCTCCTCCACCGCCTGCATGGGACCGAGACAGTAAAGTACTTCGTGTGAAGACATACTTTTGTGGCCTCCTTGTCTGAGAGGATCTGCGGGTAGATTCTGTTCAGCTGCAGGATAACTTTGTCCACGAGCTCCGTGTCCAGTCTCCGCTCCGCTTTGAGGAAGGCGCTGTCCTCCGTCAGCTGCTCGTGAAAACTGTCTGTCCACGTTCGCAGAGACACGTTCAAAACAAGCGTTAAAACACACGTTCAATGGACAACAGGCAAGCCTTCTCCTTCAGAGGGGACGTGAGCTTGCAGTAGCATAAACAGGACACCGAGAGGAAACGGGACATTACAGTGGCAGGAGAGTGGGAGAACACGGGCAATGAGGAATGACGCAAAGACACGTCCGTTGACAGCTATCCTGTCGATTGACGCTCTTTTTTTAATGGAAAATTGTGTTGTTCAGAAACTTTTCCAGAAGCAGGACTGAGACGTTACACTGTTGTTGGCTACGCGAGGCAGTCGTTAAAGTTGTTAACGCCGCGGTAGTGTTCGTGATTTGGGAAGTAATTGGAAGATATTAACGCGGACCACATGGTAATAATATATAAGTTAGTTCTCGATTAAGAAAGACACAAACCTCCCATTGTGGAGTCCCCTCTGTCCTCTGTGTGGATACGCCCCACTACGTCACCCCGTAGGCAGGGCGTGGCTTACGTAAACGTCTTTCAAAAAGGCGGGGGAAACTACCGGAAATGAAAATGAATAATGCAAAAGCTAAGCGAGGCAGTAACATATATATGCATTCATTAAATAATTGACCAATACAAACTATGTTTTATATATAGACGAGCTAGAATTTATTTAGAAGAAAACTGGACATTTAGTTTTAACTAGGGGCAAACACATTATAATATAACTTGATCGTTACGATCGGTTTTAATTTTAAATACACAAAACATGGTTCCCTTCCTCCAATAAAATGCCTTTTTTTTAACAGTATTTGACCTATCCATGTTTCATTCGAGGTTAAACAAACAAAAAGTGTATGCACATTACATTCAAATCCCAAATCAAAACCCACCTCTTCAGAACTGCTTTTAATGTATGACTGTGTGCTCTTATTGTTTTTATTAATCTTTATCTGTTTGATTATTCTACTTGTTTTATTGCATAGTTTTTAGGACATTGTAAATGTTGTGTAAAGTGACTTTGAGTACTAAGAAAAGCACTATATCAATGAAATGCATTATTATTACTGGCAAAATGAATAGCTTATTGTGTACACATTAACATTATTTATGTATGTAGTCTTTAACTATTGTATTTCTCATACATACATATATATATATATGTACATATATACATATATGTGTGTGTGTGTGTGTATTTAGATGGTTGTATAATAATGCCCCTTAGCTGCTGAGTGGTCTGTAAGTATGTCACAGAAAAAAAACATAGCGGCGAAAAATAGACTACGCCCACGGAATCATAAATATTGTATTCACTGCCGACTCATAATATAGGTTATGGTTTCAAAAGTGAAAGAACTAAGCATTATGGTAAAAAAAAAATATATATTCTCAACTGAAAGAATAAAGCACTTGTAAAAATAAAAACATATATTTCGTGAAATGGTAGATAACTTGTGTTTGATGCATAAAGAAGAACAACAATGACGCTTGTGAAAGTTAGATTTATTTCTTCACCAGCCATAACTGTTAGCAGAGACAGTAGCCCAAAGTCATGAATATGCTAGTGTTTTACCCCAAGTTCAGTCTCGTCAATATTATGGCCAGCCACCTCCGCTCAAACTCCCTTTTGAAATGAAAAGGATGATGACATCCTGTAGTCTGAACAGTGTCAAATAAATACAATTGCAGTTATAGTAAAGACATACCAAAAAAAAAAAATCAATTAGGACCACATGTGAGCAACAATGTGTACAATATTCTTTACATAGCATAAACATTTAGTCGTCTTTTTCTTGCCAGGTTTGCAAATTGCACTTGTAACACAAAATGGTACTGCAGCCTTGTTGTTTGCAGATTTTAGGACTCAGAAGGTTTACAAAAAGTTGTATTAAAACAATTACAATTACATAAAAAAACTCCTTCATGAATAAAGTTTATGAATATTATTAACATCTGACCTTAACTTAAAATATTTAAATAAGCTTTGCATTAATACTCTTCCTAAGTCATAACAAGAATACTTGAATTTGTAACAGCTCTGCCATGTCTACAAAAGAGAAGCCCAATTACACAACATGTAGTAAGACACTGAAACTGAAGCTCCATATTTGCAGGGTCATATAGTGAAAATAATATATATATATATTTCTTTTTTAATGAGCGAAACAGGAGAATTATGGTTATGAAGAACATTGATAACTTTGAACGTGTGTCTATGGGTTGATAAAAAGGCACCCATATGTTTAAGGCTAAAAGGAAAAATACTAAAAAAGGCAGACAAGTGTATTCATATTTGTCAACCAGTGAGTGAAAGCTCTGTTTTTAAAAGAATAACTACATACTCTCTGGATTTGTTGGTATAAAATAAATAGGGATAAAAATATGTTGAATCACTTGAAAGTATCATCAATAATCTGGTAGATAAACATGCACATCCGGTAAAAAATATCATAGAATATTTGAAACAATTAGTAGGATTTTTAAAAAGAAAGCGGAATCACCTAAGAGCAAGTGAGAAACAAAAAGTGCACAGTCAGGATTACATAGGCATTGGGGTAATTGGCAAAAACTCATCTGGATTCTCCCGGTGGTTCAACATAATAGTGGCGCATTGACTCGGTAGATTGGTGGAGGACTGCAGTTGATGCGACAAGTCCTTGTTTCTGCATGTTCGACATGATTTTACATATTTGTTTTGGCACTCTAAAACAAGGCCCCTGGAAAATACTGTTGTATATGTTCTTGTGTTAGCGACAACATGATTTTGACCATGATTAGAGAGTGAAGGAACCAGATGACTGGCAACTGTCACAGACACTCTGACGAACCTCCTTAAGGACACTTGGCATGATAGATTTACTGCAAATGGAAAGAAAAGTAAATCACATTAGAGTCATTGTTGATTGATTGTTGAAATTTCAATTTCCACTTAATTACTGAAATGAGGTTTATGAAAATAGTAGTTAGGAGACTTGGATGGAAGCAGGAAGCAGAAGAATAGGGTGTGTAATGCATGCAGACTTCATCAAGTGATGATCCTACAGGGAACGTTTCAGTGATCTCAAGACAATTATCATTCAAATAGTTTTGACTTTTCACGTCACTCTTATTTGCCGACATAAACTTTTTAATTCTGAATTTATTCAAAACAAAAAAAGAGAACAGTATCTTAGTTGTAAAAAAAACAAAACATGATTATTGAAGTAAAAACTGAGCATATTAATGCATACAGTTTTTCATAATAAAAAATAAAATCGGTATCTCCCAAACCGTTTCGGACCAGTGATAGAAAAAGACAGTATTATGAACTGAGATTACATATACATGAATGGTTTCAAGAAAACACAGAATAGAATAACAATTGTAAAATAAAACCTATTTTGGCCAACTCCTCATAAACGGTTTTCAGCTCAAATTATTAATCACTTGTTCACATCACGTTTTGTTGGTTACGTGTAGCATCATCCTCTTTGCGACCTTCCGCCACAAAACAATCACTGGCACACTAACGCGTCACAGAACTCAAACAATTTCCAAATTACTCATACTTATTACAGCAAATTTGAAAGGCCAAATAATGATAGAAGCATCACACTACTGGTACTCCATGCCCAGGAGATTATTGCCAACTGAATAGTTTCTGTATATTTATTTTACCATGAAAACATGAAATTCAAACTCAAACTTGAAGTATAATTGTTTTTACACTAAGAAAAGGACCAAAAATAGTACAAAAGAAAGGACTAATATCTAATGTCGTAAACACAATCATGTTTTGTTAACAGTACAAACTTATTAAATAGTAATAATACTAGTATTCTATATTGTCTTAGAAGTATAATGGCTCTACAGTCAGAGCTCTTAGTGTTAGAAAATATGAGTGTATGCAAAGCCTGAGAGAAATACAAATCTTAAAATATAGATATAGAAGTTTAAAAAGCCCACATAAAGCCTTGTATGAGAACCCAGTGCCTCCGCTGATGCTTTGTGTCTCAGAGTTGGTTCTGCAGAACAAGTTCTGACTTACATGATTGCTGGAAGAGGCTCCCTTGACCTTTGTTTTGCCCTTGGCATTGTTGCGGCGCTCCTGCTCATGATCAAACTCCAGGTCCTCCAGGCGTTGGGTCAAGGCCAGTTTCTGCTGGATGGCCATACGTAACAGAGAATTCAGGGTCTTCTTCTCATCCTCAGCAGCGATCAGCTGCCTCTGCATGTCGTCCAGCTGGGTCACATACTCATCACACCTGAGGGAAAGAGCGTGGAGATGTGCAGAAAAGAGTAAAAGAGGGGAAAAGGAAGATATACATTATTTCCAGCAGGTGGAGCAATGTGCCTTGAACTGCAGCTACTGTCACATGTTTTCTCCATTTCCCAGACAGCTTTTTCCAGATGGGAGGAAAACCTCTGCTAGCTCACTTGCTCAAGTATTACATCAGAAATTCCCACAATGCTTTGCGTCTCTCAAAAACATACACGCTGATATAAAATTGTTTAAATATTAATTTCAACATGAGGAAAACGTGCCAAAAAAAAGAGGCAGAATTAGCCGAATATAAGGAAAAAGCATTGCTGTTTTGATATTTTTGTAATGTTTCCTGTTACACATACGATACAATAGTTGTCATGCATTATGGTTCCACATGATGGTTCACTTTGTGTTTGTCTGGAATTAAATGTAAACCAGTGATTATGTAAAATCATACCTTGTCGCAAACATGGCTCGAAGAGAGGAGAAGGTTGCAGCGTCCTCTTTCAGACCCTTAAGTTCATTGCGGAGCTTCATTATTGTCTCAGTCACCATGCCCTTCTCGCTGGTATACTTACTCTTCAGGTTGGCCAGAGCAACCTCAGCCGTCTAAAAGGAATAACATCTTATATAATCATTCATTCATTATTCATTCATTTCGTGCTCTTCTGTCGAATCTTTACTCAGTGTTATTTTTAGCTTAAGACCATTATCCTTTTCTGTTGTATTTGTCAGTTTGAGAAACAATGAACATCCTTCCTCTAAGAAACAGCACGTGTATGCGTGGCTGCTGTTTCTTAGAGGAAGGATGTTTAGAGTAAGGATGTCTAGCACACACATACAGACACACACCTGTTTGTTGGCCTTCAGCACAGCTCTGAGAGTGGCGATCTGTTCCCTTTTGGTGCTTAGTAGAGACTTCAGTTTGAGGATCTCTCCTATGCAAGCCTCTTTGTCCTTGTCCAACACTGTGCTCAACTCCAGATTAGCTAGTCTCTGACGTGACAGCTCTGTGGTGCGGTCCACCGACTGCTGCAGGTGACGGATCTGGTCCCTGATGATGGCTACGAGGTTATAGACGTTCATGGGTTCTGGCCTGTGTTCTGGGACTGACACGACCAAGGTGCTGCTGGAATTTCCAGGTTCAGTCTCTGTGATCAGCCCATTAGTGAGCAGTATGGAAGACTGGTGCTCCTTCCCTTCATGCCCCTTCCTTACTATGGCCTTTCCTTCTTTGTAGTAGTCGAGCATGACACGGTTAGGGGTTTCATTGTTGCACATACACACGTGGTTGTAGAGATTGGCCAGCTCTTCACTGAAAGCTATGAGCTCATCCTGTGCCACATTAAGGCTGCCGAGTGATTCTCCTGCTGCCTCGCTGACCAGACGGAGCTCCTTCTCCAGACGAGCCACCTCTGCTTTGTCCACTTGGCTAATCTTCTCCAGGGACGCCAACTTTGACCTCAAATCCTGGATGTCGCCATCCAGCCGCGCTCGCTCACCTTCATACTGGGTTCGACACTCCTCGTACTGTGACCTCAGAGTCTTCAGCTCCTGCCTCAACTCCCCAGCTTCAGACACCGCCACAGTGTATTTACACTGAAGAATCTCGGGTCCATTGATGTCCAGCTCGTAGTAGTCTCCGTCATCATGGCTGTCCCTGTCTTTCTCACTGTCGAGGGCAGAATGGCGCTCCTTACTGGCCTGAAGTTTCCTCATTGCAGTGAGGTTCTCAGTCAGCCTGTTGACAGTTTCCTTTTGCTCAGACACAGTCCCATAGGCCTGTTCCAGGTGCTTCTGGTTCTCCTGGAGAGAATTGATCAGGGCGGCTTTCTCCCGCTCCACCTAAACATGAACACAAAAGCACAGTTGACAGGCAGTTGGCCAACATTATAGCATCAAATTAAATAATAAAACAAGAAATAATCAAAATAAATGTAAGCAGTAACAGCCCTTTGGTCAGCTTGAAGAACACACATTGTACCTTTCTCTCCTTACAACTTTATAAATCGAAGCCAGGACAGTTTCTCTCAAATCCCACAAAATGAATTTCAGCAAATAAATTGTCCACATTTAATTAATATATAAATGCATACACAATTGATATGGCTATATGATCAATAACATATATTTACACTGTCAGGTCTTTTACTCTCCACATCAAGTGTTGATCAATGTTTACGAATATAGTAAGCGTGTGCAGCAATAATTTGAACTAAGAAATAATGTTTTTGCTGTTTTAACAATGGCAAAATGAAATAACTTCAACACTCTAAATTCAACACTCATTGTAGTCCTCTTTCAAATAAAATGTGGCATCAGTCCATAAAAGTTACTTTCTGAACTTTGTGCATCAGAGAATAAGCATTGTTCAGCTTGTCTATTCTCGTAATGTTAAAATGGAAAACGAATATTTGAGGCACTGCATTGAAGCTAAACAGTCTCTTTTGTATAAATGTTTTACAATACTTCTGTCATAAATTAAGACGTTGTTGTAGTATAGATATAATGTTCAACCTAATAATTTTGTTTTGCCATCATGAGGACATGTTTAGGTCAAATCACAATACCTACTCAAATTATAGGCCAGATGAATCTACCCACTCAAACACTGATGTTCCCACATATAGTCAGCACAATAACCTTCTGTACACGCAGATGTTGTGTGATATACAGATAGGTTATAGTAGAAAGTTGAATTTACTTTTGAGTGAATGTGTAGAACACAAGGAATCAGACAAACACAAGAATACACTGTAGCCATTCTGCAAGTAATGGAGCTGCATCGTCAAAGAGCATTTCATAGATTTCATACCTGCATAAGCTGTTGTTTAAGTTTCTGGATCTCAGAGATGTTGAGCTCACTCAGCAGGTCGTCCACCAGGCTAGGAGCTGGCTTGAAAGCATCTCCTCCCATCTTGGCCAAGCCGTTTTCAAAGCCTCTGATGAGATCATCGTTGTCTGGCTCTGTGATGGTGGAGGAATCCTCGTGGAGTTTTAGGTTGTCGAGGGAGAGACTGAAAGAGCTGCTGTACACAGAGCTGCCGATGGTCATATAGTGGGAGAGCTCTTTGCGAAGAGTGGCCTTCTGCTCACGCTCCGTTTTAATCGTTTCTAAGGCCTCCGTCAGCTGTCGCTCAGCGATCTCTCTCAGGCGCATGGCTTCCTCCTGCTGGCTGTGTAGGCACTGCGAGTTCTCCTCCACACGGAGGATCTCATGCTTTAGGCCTTCAAATTCCACCTGAGCAGATGGTCAAAAATATAAATTAAACATTAATAATTGTATAACTACATTGATTTGTGTCATCTTAAGTTTCTACATTACGCCAAAGTGCCTAATATGGGCCAAAATGACCATACAAATAGTAGCCATTAAATGTAATAATAGAAAGCAAAAAAATGTTTTTATTACAATTACAAATTGTAGCAAAGGTCCTTGTCACTTTCTTACATGACCCAATAACAATGTGCTTAGTAGAAGAAAAAAAAATAGTTTTGAGTCACAAAAACATGACTTCTCACCCAGTTCAAAATCATGTCCCATCATGTCCCATATTCTTACCTGGTTCTGTCTCAGCACGGATACTTGTTTCTGAAGAGAGATGTTCTCCTCCTCCAGCTCGCTGTAGTCCTGCAGCAGACGAGCCTCTCGCACCTTGTATTCTCTCATGTCATCCCGCAGCTGACCTCGCTGCAGCTCTGCCAGCTCTGAATTCTGTACACAGGAGTAGACGGGAAAGAGATGACATGTTATAGGAGAATGTAGGACAAAAAAATACATAAACATACATTCTTACTATCTTTGAGTATCTTTGTAGTTTTCACCCAGGCAGTGCAAACTACATCCTTGCAACCTTCTGGTCCAGTGAAATGAGGATCAGCGTGTCAGCATGTTTCACAGTTCACAGGGGCAAGACTTTGGCAGGCAAGTGTAATGACAGAAGGTCGGACATGGTCCACTTACCAATCCATGCCACAGAGCCCTGGCGGAGGGCATCCTTTGTGTCACTCACACTGGACCATTACATCATCTCTACTGACCCTCCCCCACTACAACCGCAAACTTCAACTCTCTCACAAGTCACCCTGAGAACTAGTGGTGGTCTGGTCTCCATGTCTTAACTTCAGTTAGCTCTACTAACCTTCTCTTTCATACCATTTTGATTGTAATTGACTACATTCTTGGATACCATTTCAAAACACCAAAAGAGTTTGATACTGGCCTCCATTTAAACTGAAAGCGAAACAAATATGATTTTAGCACCACCAAAAAAAAATCGATTTAGGAACACAAAAGGCACAAAAAAGAAAAGAAATATGAATGGCAGATCAGTGTGTCATGCAGGAAGTAATTGCAAGTACACAAAAGGAATAACCTACTCAGTATGATCAAGTTTTCATTGATACATACTGACATCATCAATAGAATGTTGGATAATTTAACGGGGAGATTATGAGATGCATTTCATATTCTTTATAAATTAGGACCAGCATAACTGAAATAAGGTTGTATTCAAATGAGCACAAAATGTATATTGTAAATCTGCTTTTTAATACTTGTATAATTTGACGTTTACCTCTCTTATCTCCAGGGCAATGGACGACAGGCGATCATTTTCAGCTTGTAGGCTTTCGAGGGAGGCTTTGGCCTGTCGGAGCTCATTTTGCAGCTCTAGGACCTTCTGCTGGTAGACAGCGTCCTTACTGGCAGACTCCAGGATCAGGGACTCTTCCCTGCTTTCCCCATCGGCTGCCACCCTCCTGTGGGCTGAATACACTTGTCCAAATGCCTGGGGACGGAGAAAAGGAATAGACATCAGGTCAAACTACTTTAATCAGGGAGTAATAGCTGGCCTGTTTTAAGACACGTACACAGAATCACAAGTATGACCAGAACAACTACAGAATGTGGCGATAGATGAGGGTAATTTTAGCTAAACTGTTTGTAAAAAAAATACAGAGAGCCTGTCATTAACTGAATTTATTACTGACTGTCCATTGTGTTAATAATGCTCATCTTGCACACGAACAGAGCATAAAAAGGGAAGATTGCATGCACCGATTACATTTCTCACTCTCACATGACAAGCTAGAGCCAGCTGTAGACTGCTGCTGTCCAATCCACATTCAGTGGAAAAATCTCTGATTTTGTTTGGACATCTGACTTGAGACAACTCAATTATAATTTACAGTTTAACGTTGAAATAGTCAGATACTGTTTTGCAATTGATCTGAAAAGGGGCAGATACTGCATTTTTGGCATATTTCAATCACTTTGGACCATAATAACCACAAAAAAAACTCCCCAAGATGCAGGAGGAACTGGTGACACATTAAAACACTCACACTCTCTGGTCCAGTAAAGGCCTTTCCATAGCAGAGAGGTGGGCCAGGCAGAGTCTAATGGAGGTATTGATAGAGTCTGAGTAATAGTTTAAATATATAACAGGTTGATGTCAGATTCCCACTGCCATCTGACTAAAAGGCTTGTCGACATCCAGCCAACGAGCACTGAGCCAAACTGGTAACATACTGTCCAAGAAAGCCCTGAAACCCACTACAGAGCCGTAGCTCTCCTTTCCAACAGCATCAAACTCCACATTTTATTCTTCAAAGGTTTTCAGTTAAACTAAAGGATATGTGTGACGAGCAGTGGTCAGTCGTATTGTGAAATACATCTGTAACCTAAAGCAGTGTGGGTGCTGACGGATGATTCCTTCACTGACATACTCTACGAAAGAGAGAAGCAGCACTCAGAATCACGAGATACCAAGACAATGACGACAACAATGAGTCACAGTGACTGGACTCTGCCTATTCCATGAATGTGGACAAAAATCACAACTGAGAATAAGTAATTAAAACTAATTTAGAGAGGACACAAGCGAGTCTGGAGGTGTAATTTATGAACGGAAAATAGAGATGTAACATTAGTCAATTAATCCGTCAATTAAGTCAAGCTTCTTCAATAAAAGGATTCAATGATTTTCTTTGACATATATGACAGTGAACTGATCATATTTAAGGTTTTGATTGTTGGTATAATAAAACACGTAACCTAAGCACATGACCTTGGAGCGTGGGAAATTGAAACAAGCATTTTCCTTATTTTGAGACATTTAATAGACCAAACGATAAATAGAAAAAATAAAATGATGATTCATTGACAATCAAAATAATTGCGGAACTAATTGAAAACTGGACTAAATTGTAAGACTACATTTGAACAGCTAAGCAAGAGACTGACTTGAAGCTGAGCATATCATGTGTGGCTTTCTGACCACTGAAACAACACACAATTAAATACTCTAATACACAAAAATATTAAGAGCGAGCAATGGAGATATATAGTCAACAGAAAGTGGCGACCACAACTGTTGCATGTTGAGGCCAATGTGGAAATGTCTTAGGATGCAGTTCTTCCTAGGTTTAATGAACTGGCTATAAGACTCAGACTAAACTGAACAGAAGGGAATACCGTCAACATTTCCCACATGTTAGGATCCCAGTAGCTAATAGCGCTTCTTTTGAGTTAGGAAAACCCAGCCTCAGGCAGCTGAATTGTATGGTGATGATGAAAGATTAAAAACCTCCTTGCCATGTGAACCAAGGTCTCTGACTGCTTTAGTGACCCAACCCCATTGACAAATCCACAAAAGGTGTAGCTGGTCAGGAGAAGTTCAGGGAAACCAGAGGCTAGTACTGCTGTAGTTGTGGGTTAGAAATGTCTCTAATCAACAGAATTAATACAAGAAAAGATATCAGGATAGGAGAGTTAGAAAAATACCATGGGACGGATATTATCTTTCTCCAGATTCACTTTTAACTGAACAGCAAAACAAGTCTTAAACATGAGTCTTTCTACTAGAGCCTTATGGCAAACGAGTTTAATGTTTATTGAACCACACAACTCTATGTAAATCTCCATAAAAGCATTTCTCCTAGTCAAAAGTTGTATTCTCATTAGTAAGAATGATAATTACAGACAAATACAATAACATACTCAATAATAAAAGTATTAATTCAACATATCTGTAACTTTGATCATACTTGTCGAAAATACATTTAAGATTTGTTTAAATCTTTAAAAAGTATGATTGTCTCCTATCAAAAGGACATTTTAGATATCCACAATTACTTTTTTCTTAACAACAATTGATATTTTGGATATCCAAAACGTCATTCTTTCTGGGGTAAATTAACTTTTCGACTCTTGCCTACAATGTGTATTTGGCTATCAATCATTCTGATATCTAGAATGTATATTCTGGATATATGCAATACAGTTATTACTTATTACAAGTCAGCTATCTACAATCCAATTGTTACTAGTCATAACCATATACTGTGGTCATAACTGAAATGAGCTTGTAGATATCTGAAATTGGATTTTTACTAGTGATAATGCAATTGTGGCTGTCCGTAATAACATGTTTACTAGTCACAATGTATCTTGGATATTCAACATTACACTATTGACATGTGAAATGTTTTTTTTCTTCATTTTGGATATCTGAAATTAAAATGATGACCAAGAAGAACTACATTACGGATATCAGCAAAACATATCCAGTCTAGCTATTAGAAGTTAAACCCTCCCTGTTACCTTTAAACCCAATAAACTAACAGCAGGTTGGCCATGTAGACATCTCAATTTGACATACTGCTGCAGCTGCAGGCATCTAATTTGAAGGCCTCAACCTTACATACCAAGAGCAAGTACGGGCATGCGACCAAAGAGAAATGTTAACTTTATCCGTCAATGTGAAGAAAACATAAATGTTAAACCACACGACTACCTAGAAAACGGTGAATAGCTTTGTTGGCTTCCAGATCAATCAGATGTCATAAACCGTATGACAGACACAGCAACCCCAGAGACCATTAGCTGGTCAGTTCACTCTCACTAGTGTGGTGTTTGAGGGCATGAGCTCAAGTTATACCAAGTGATGAGCCTGACAGGAAGCAGGCCCATGACTGGTGGCTCGGCTGACATAACTCTTGGTGGTTCTGGTTACAGACGGGTCTGACTGACACGTTCAAAGCAGTAGACAGCACGGTGTGGTGTGGTGCGCTGCACCAAAACCTTAACTGTTCATATGCTGCGAGCAGAGTGTTTGCTTGAGGGTTATTCACATACCGATACAATTAACGTCAGGTCAACGTCACACCGACACATTGTAAAGTGCCTGTCTTCGTGGCTATGACCTCAGGTTACCTCCTTCAGCTGATCCAGCTCATGTCGAACCGTCTCGTGTTCCGTCTCCAACTCATCGTACCGCTGCTTGAGCTGCTGTTTCTCCTCCAGCACCGCCAACCCGTACTCCGCCGCCTGGATCTTCTCATGGGTCGTCTCGCGGAGCTCCCGGGTGAGACGCTCGACCTCCACTCGGAGCCACTGCGGCCCGGCCTCAGTCACCAGGACCGCGTCGGGGAACTCCTGCTCCTCCATAGACATCTTGGTGAGCCGCCGACTCACAACGGTGACGGGACCAAGCCCTAGCTAGCAAAAGAGCCGCACACACACAACCACCGAGACAAGCAAATCACTGCACTCTTTGTTTGAGCCGCATTGTTGGGACTTAAATGGCGTTAAGTTCCCGTTGCCTTTTCCCGCCGCGGACTTCAACGATGGTCAACCGAGACGATACTTTTGTCATTTTTGTTGGAGTTTCTTCAAGCTCTTCGTGAAGCTGACAGAGGAAACTTCAGTTTGAGATCAGCGATTGGAAAAAAAAAGCTACCCCTGCTGCACGGCATTCAAATCGGTATGAGAGTGATGGGAAATGTAGTTTTAAGTGTGCCGGCGGTATCCCCGCGACGACGTACAGCAGCTGCCGTGTTTACTTCAAGTACCAGAATGCATTGCGTGGGCTTGGACGCGATTCAGTACCTATTGAAGATGATAATGCAGCACTGCCATCTAGAGATGTTATGGTAAAATTACAACAATACCCAAGCTCCCAATATGTCTGAAACATATTACATTTAAAATGAAGGAAAGAAAGCTGTAAGCTGCGGATTGCAGCTGCGTGCAACACTATTTATTTCCCAAGCAAAAAGTTGTCTTTGGGGACATTATTGTATATCTTATCTTATCTTAGCAAATATGTGGTGCGTTTTGCTTAATTACACAAACTTGATCTATGTATATATATATATATATATATATATATATATTAAGGTATTAATGTGTTTTTCTTATCTTTGTTTACTGATGTAAGGTCAAATGGCAACAACAAAAAAAGCTTAGATTGTTCATCTACATGTTACACTCTTCCATTAAATAAATGGCATTGAGTCATGACACATTGTACTGTTAAAGGCTTCAAACATGAATGTGAAAGTAAAGCATTCTTATCTGGGACTTCCCACCTCTCTGTCTTGACAGTTTGACTGGGTTCAGGAAGTTGTCTTCTTGGTGTTTGGTTATGCCGGTGGTACACCTGCCTGGAGCCTTTACCTGGAGCTGAACGGTGTGTATGCCATGGCATGGTCTTCCTCCTGTGGTAATGTGAATCCATTCCCTCACTGTACACTATAATTATGAATGTATTATATTACTATATTTCATTTTCAGTCCTCTCTCTCTCTCTTTATGTCTCTAGCAATAGCCTACTTTGTCTTTATCCATTAAGCTATTTGTGTTGATGTGTTTCTACCAAGAGGTAATGATAATGTTTCTTTTTCAGGAATATGGACAAGGACATTTACCGACCCTGTATGTACATTATAATGGTGGCACACAACAAAAGGAATCCACCTTTATTTCAAAGATAGTTCTTAATTTTTTCAATTTCTTCTAAACATTACAGACAAATATTACCATTTTTATTCAATCTGCTTTGGTCTGGGATGTGGAACAGCACTCTACAGGCCTTTTTGTCGTAAGTAGACATACAATATCACTGAAGTTCCTTAATGCTAAATCATTTTGATTTTGTTGAGACAATGTACGTTTCCATGATCTAATTTATCCACAAACGTACCTATTTTTTTGGTGGGGAATTTTACGTTTATTCAATGGACTTTGTAACTGTTAAATAATGTTTGTTGCATTTTCTAGGACTCATGATTCCATCAGTTCTTGCTGTGATTTGCACCATAATGTTCGAGATTGTGGGCATAATATCTGGTAAACTGAACTTTGTTTAATAAACACAATAGTTATTGCAGACACTTTTTACCAGAACATGTTCCTTTGAAATGCTAAACATGTTGTTTTGGATGATCCCCAGTTTTATTGAACAACAATGACCAATTTTTATTTTGTATGTTTTCTGTCAGATCTGCCAGCACATACTCGGAGATGTAAAGGCCCTCCCTATGACAGAAGAGGTACACACATTTGACAATTGTATTGGTTATGCTTTGTGCCAGAAATGTCTGTATCTAATAGCTCATACATGATTTGTAACTGATTGATAGTGTTATAGTCATTTTCAAAAGTGAATTATCGATATTTACCCACTGAAGAGAGTAGATGGCAAATGTCATCTATAATGAAACAATGACCTTTAAATGTAAAAATTGAACAGTACCTGTCCTTTATTAAAACTAACATTATCTTCTCTCTTTAGATGCTTACTGGGGATTTTGTTTTGCACTTTTCGTGGCCATCTTGAACCTCAACTCATATCATGGTAAAGTAAAATACTTTACAGTAGATATGCAGATGCTTTTGGAAATTTCGACTTCTGTGGTTACATGGTGTGCTTTTTTCCAGTCTACACGCTGTCTTATGGATGTGGAATCATTGTGTTTGCTCTTAGAGGAGCAAAACGGAAATACAGCTCTCTCTGGTAGGTGGGCTTACTAAAAAGCTGATTTAAATTTAGCACATTTTTCCAATAGCGCGACAGCCTTTGTAGCTTCATCACAGGTTGAATTCTGTGTCTTAAATCTTCTTTGATATTATGATATTTGTATGATCTTTTGGACAGGAACCTGCGAAAGAGACAGCGCCCCTGGTGGTAGAAGGAGTTTACAACCACCAACTTTATATCTGTGGTTTCTTAAAAGAGCAGTCGTGTTTGATGAACAGAAATTCAGACTCAAAGATGCTGAATTCTACCAGAAAGTCATACACATCTCCACAGAAACAAGCACATCTGTCAGACAATGTTATGACCAGATCTCAGATCAAGTGTATTCTATCTCAGGAATGTATGGAGAAGTAATTAATTTATGAAACAAGTGATGCAGATATGTAAGAATTGTTTATTAATGTATGTTGTCGTGAATCATGGTTTTGCATCACTTACTTAGACAATGTTTTAATTAAAACTTGAAATACAGATTCCTGTGTGTATACTAATTGAACTACACACTTCTACACAAATGGACTTCTAGGTAAAAAAGGACAAACTGTTGTAATCGCTCAAAGTCAAATGCAGAGGGCTTTATTACATGAAAGTAAGGTACATACAAAATTTCAAGTAACAAAGAAAGTGTTTGTTCTTGGGTTAACTTTAGCATCAGCCACAGCCACATTCTCCATCAGTTCTTGAAGGGCCTTCAGCCCTCCACCTTGTATTAAAAAAAAAAAGTCACTGACGACATGATGCATCATCACATTGCTGGTATGGTCCAGTTGTACAGCTAGCACAAATGAGCATTGAGGTGTGTAGGTTGATGGTAACATCAAAATCAATAACAAAAAATACAGTGCTGAATAGAAATGACACAACTTTTGAAACTTTTTAACTGATCTGAAGACGTGATCTGATGTTTGGAGTGACTGCTGTTTATGACCTACCTACATTTGTTTGATTTTTTTTTTCTCCTCTACTTTCTACAAACAACAACTCGGTTAGCTTATTTCTGACACTATTGTCATGATAAACTACTTTAAAACTAAGCCCCACCCAAGAGCTACATCAGAACAATATAAAAACATTTCCAGTTTAATTAATCAAAGAGCATTAAAAAACACATGAGAGCACCACACAGTACTCATGTTGAACATGTAATAATGTATTGTTTTATATGGTGAACATCCACCAACAACAAAGTCAATTATGGCGACATTTTAATTACTGAACTGGGTTTATGATAATTAGTTTAGGAGTGAGGACATTTGTTTGTCTATGTTCTTGTGTGTGATGTGATGGATGAAAGAAAGGTAAATGTGGAACTACTTCAAAGTGTACAGCACAAAATCACATTACTACACACTCAGGGGCATTCACAGTGAAGGAATTTAAAGAGCTGGGTGTCATGTGAATCAAAAACATACTTGACTGTTTATCATTATTTGCAGGGGTGTGATCAGATAGGTGGGTGGGGCAGCGATAAAGTTACTTGGCGTTGGTAGAGGTGCTGAGCATCTTGCGGACGGCCTGGGTGATGGAGTCACGGTCGATGCCATAGATCTTGAGCAGCTCTTGAGGTTTGCCACTGCGCGGGACATGGGACACAGCCAGGCGATGCAAATTGAAGCCAGATTCGTTGACCATTGCTGAGGACACTGCCTCCCCAAGGCCACCTGTGGAGCAACAATTAATCACATGAGAGACGTGTAGAGGGAAGACAAATCCTCATTGAAGGATGAGGGACACACAATTGCCTCAAAGGCTTTGGATCTTAATTGATAGCAAAAATTAGGCTGTGATACTAAGCATGATGTCATCACATATACAGTAAATAGAGAGGACCAGAACATATTACAAACAAGCTAAATCTAAACATGTCCTCCCCCACAATAACACTATATGGTCTAGATGTAAAATGAATGAGATGCCCAACATCAGACCGATGCCAAAAATCCTTTGTCTGGTCAAATCCGTTCCATCACCCATCCCCTTTCTCTTAACAGGCATAGGGCATGGCTGTCTGTGTTATCTAGGTCACACAAAGCCCCATGGGCACATGCTCGGTTAAGGAAATCTGACAGCACTCTGCCTCTCTTGCTCTTGCACTTACAAAATGCCCCACAATACCAATACCTTGCCTGCAATGAGGGCACGCAACAGTCAGTAAGTCTCCCCTCAGCCAATAAGCAAATGCCACCACATTGCGTCTCAGTCGCTGAACCAATGAAAACATGCCACCACAACACACCCGAGGATACGGGCCAATGACATTCTGCTGACAGGCTTGATGCTGTTAGGTTGGTGGTGGTCATACAATATGCAGAAGCTGAACAGTATGACCAGCTTTCATGGAAACCTACCTTCATAGTAGTGGTCTTCCACAGTGAGGATTCGTCCCCTGGTTGCACGTGTGTGGTCGATGATGGTTTTGATGTCCAGTGGTTTGATTGTGAAGGGGTCGATGACTCTGACAGAGATCCTCTCTGAAAAGAAAGTTCATTCATTTGAGGGATATGATACATAGCTTAATAATGTTAATGGCTTTGCTGCAACTAAGACATGCAATTCATATAGTAGTTCTAAGGCCAGGATGTCCTTGTAAATGCTGGTTTTAATCAGTAGTGATTCATATCAACACAAAGATCCAGCCTTTAAAATAGGTTTTATTTCAGCAAATTTCAAATGTAATTTATTAAAAAAAATGATATAATTGTCTATACTAGTTCTGATAAACAGTGAATCATCTTCAAATATGGCAGTAACAGTAACAGTATTTGATTAAAAATATGCTATTGTATCATTATATGTATCTGTTGGATATGTCAGATGTGATTTGGTATATATCTTATCCCTTTTTATTTTCAAAAGGAGTATTCAATGTACTGTACCTTTCTTTAATTGTTCAGCTGCAGCCATGGCCTCATGCAAAGTCACTCCAGCTGCCACCACGGTCACCTGGTCCTCTTTGCTCTGGTACACCACCTGGCAAAGAGAAAGGTGTCATCTTCTGTTTCAGGTTACAGTGCTGACAATGCTTGTCTCATTACTTTCACAGCTATGTGAGCACACAGACTGTCTCACCTTAGCTTGTCCAACATGGAAGTCCTCATTGCTGTTATAGATGATGGAGCAGTCTTGGCGGCTGGTTCGAATGTAGCAAACACCCTTTTTTTTAGAGAGAAACGTGACAATTACCACTGGGACATTTTGACAGTGAATAGGCTGTTTTGCCAATAAATAATACATATAATAAGATAGAGTAGGGGACCAAAAACTCTGCATTTAGGTTTCACATACCTTTGTGGAAGCAGCCAGTTCCACAGCCTTCTCTGTAGACACGCCGTCACAAGGAGAGAAAATGGTCGCAGTGGGAAGGGCCCTGAACATAGCCACGTCCTCTAGACCCATCATAGTGGGGCCTTCCTCTCCTGTAATATGTACATTTAGATCATTTCATACGTCCAACATTCATAAAATCCCCAAATCTATTGACAGGTCAGGTGAGCTGATGCATGCAGATCACAGACATAAAGCCAGACTTTGCATGCGGAATACCTGCACTAACAGAGGGACACCTGGTTCCCTCTTGACAGCTTCCAGGGCAGACAGGAAGGGAGAAAAGGGAAGGATTGAATACTAGCTGTAAGGGCAAAGGGGTTAAATACAGCAAGGAAAACACAGGATTAGAGGGAAAGTGAGAAAGGATTAAAAAAACTGCACACTCACAAACACACAGAGATCATTCTTTTATACATGTATCCCCTTTCGGGGATACTGTGAATACGGTCCAAACAAAGGGGTGTTTTGAAATGTCTGGCTCCAGTGTAAGGGGAATAAAGGTGTGTGAGAGAGGTCGTGGTGTGTCTGGCTCCTCAGCAGCAGGTTACTAACCGGTGGACAGGCCGCAGTGGGAGCCACACAGGTTGATGTTGCTCTCTGAGATGGCTGCCATGCGGAGCTGGTCGTAGGCGCGGGTGAAAAAGGAAGCAAGAGTGCTAGCGAACACAACGTTCCTCTCACGGGCAGCACATCCCATTGCAACACTGACCTGGTAAAGGAACACATTTTTTTCTCAGTAACTAAGAGCACAAGAGATATAACCTTCCAACGGTCACGCATGCTTGATCCCCAAAACATCACAGAGAGGTCCAAATATGCGGCACAAACCATATTTGAAAGTGTCTTTGAACCAAAGACCACGTTAAGTCGAAAGTCAATGAGAAGAGTTTTCTCCAAAGCTACAGACCTTATTTTCCCATCTGTGTGGAATCAGCGGCATACCTCCTCATCCAAATAATTTCCTTTGTCCTGTCTCTAAAACTCTCCCCAACCCCCAACTTCTTCCCTTGCTTCTGAAAAAGCAACAACTAAGCATCCATGAAAGTACAAATGTTATGTTAGATCAATTCTTATAGATACAATTAAAGAAAGCGAACTACTTCTTTAGGAATTTGAACTAGCAGATGTTTCATCCAAACCAAGAAAAGGATGCCATTTCTGATTATAGTATATAATAACAGCATATGTATCTGTGTTTAATTGTATAGTGTCAAAAGTATAATATATACTAATATTCATTCTTCGTAATTACAATGTAATTTGTATTTATCGTATTTCTATTAGCCACAATCCTTTTGCTATTCAACCTTTGACTTTTCTCGTGCATTCAGCCAGATGGTCCCACCCTCTGCGCTGATTAATATTTTACTTCTGACTACACTTGTCATGACTGCTTATCATCATACACATGCCTGACCTACATTGGGGTTGGCTGCTGTTGGAGCAATAACAGCAAAAGGAATTATCGTCTGGTCGCCTCTCTCCAAATTATTAATCCAAACTCTGATAAAATATTGACAGAGGCAGAAGAACGGGGGCTGTCAGCAGCAGCCACAATGGCTGTAAAAAGGCAAAATACTCACATTATGGATAGACAAGTTATATATAATTAAATCATCAGACTGACAGCTGTGAGGTGTAAGTTTGTACTTATATCCAGTACGAGGAATTTACTCAGCAAAATCCCCACATTAAAGAAAGAGAAGGTGGTTTTATTGAAAGATTATCTAGAAGAATAATTCTATTTATGTGTTTTTTAAAATAGTAAAGTAAAAAATAAATAAGAGAGCCATAGACAAAAGATAGCTAAATATATGTCCTAAAATATCTTTGTAAAATCAGCTTAATTCTGTAGATTCATGAGAGGTCGTACCATGTTCTGCTGAGCGATGTAGCACTCCACAAAGCGGTTGGGATGCTCATTCTTAAAGATCTCTGAGTAGGTGAGGTTGTTAGTGTCTCCATCCAGGGCCACAACACGTTCATTGTAGCGGCCTAATTTGGCCAACGCCATCCCATATGCCTTTCGTGTGGCAATCTATAAAGACAAAGAGGCCAAACAAATCAATAATTAACAAAGGTTGTTGGTTCATCTGTATAAAGAACTAAATGATTTGCCTCTGTGGTTTCTGGGTGACAAACCTTTTCACCAGCCTTGTAGCTGGGTGCGCTCGGCATCCTGATGTTCCTCAGGCTGACCGGTGGGGAGTCCTCTACGGGAGCAGGAGGGTACAGGTGCTTGCTGCTGTTCATGATGCGGCTCTGCAGATCCTTCGTAACCATATCCGCCATGTCTTTGGGCAGAGGTTTGGCATGCCACCCCTGCTTATCCTCTGCAGCTGGAACCACACAGCGTCACATTGGTATAGATTTAAACATTGTGAAAGGGTTAGACACTTGGACTTGTCACGTAATGTGTTCTAGAGTGAGAACAATGCATTTGCAGATGAGGAGTGGACCGTGACAGACAGTTACCTGGAATGCCTTTGCCCTTGATGGTTTTAGCAATGATGGCGGTGGGCTGATGACGTGGTTGGCTCAGAGCCTTGCAAAGCTCCTCCACACTGTGTCCATCCACAACGATGGCATGCCAGCTACACACACACACACACAGCAAAGTCACACATTAAGACACACTTGTATAATTGATACAGGTAGATGGCATGTACACACATCAGGACAGTATTAACTAAATGTAATAGTTATTGATAAAAATCATAAAATGCTACTTGTTTTACCACCACCTTCGATATAATCTTCCAAAACAGTACATTGACACTATCAGCCTCACATTGATTTTCAGTGTTATGCATTATTACCCGAAAGCTTCACAGCGTTTTTGATATTTCTCTACATGATGCTGCAGTGGTGCAGAGTCACTTTGGCCCAGACGGTTGATGTCCATGATGGCCACGAGGTTGTCAAGCTGGTAGTGAGAGGCGAATGACATGGCCTCCCAGACGGCACCCTCTGACATCTCGCCATCCCCCATTAGGCAGTACACACGATAACTGAGTCAGAAAACAGGGTGAGATTATGCGATTAGTGTGTGTCTCTGTGTTTGTGTATACGGTATATATATGTGTGTGTGTGGTGTACAGTGGAATGAGGGTGGGGTGCAAATCTCACAAAAATGTTATCTGACACTATTCCAGTCAGACTGATTCTCTTTTCATTATTTGACAGTTGAGATCGTAACCAGCTGTGACATGATAAACGCTTCTTGAGACCGGTAAAGGTGAGCTTACCAAGTTTCACACCTGCCTCTGAAACATGTCTTCCATAAGAATCCCACAGTCTTTAAATGGGATAAATCATCATCTTATTTTATAAACCAGAATAAGTGTTTTTTCTCGCTTTAATTATTAATGTCGACATATGGGTCAAATAGTTGCCTACCAGAGGAGTCAAAATGTCCACTATATACAGTATTTAATTCAATGTTTTACAAAGGAACAAATAATGAAAGAAAATTAAATCATCATTGATACCAAGTTAGAACAATAGACTTTGAAAAAAAATTATAGTTGAAAGCACAATGACTGAATTTGAATCTGACATTAAATCAGCTTGCATGGTAAAAATAAGTGAGATTTGACTGCTGGGCCTGTGATTATTAGAGCAGAAGAATCGTGAGAGCAGAGCATGTAGCCGCAGGACACACCCACAGAATCTGGAAAATCCCAATCACTGAACACTCGAGAGAACTACAATGGGGACCTAAAATTAAAATTAAGATAACCGTAAAAACGTTTTGTACATCGACACACCACATTGTTGAGTCAGTGTGTATTTATAAATGGATGGATAAATGCATGCAAGAAATCTAAAATGCAAATATACCAGAACAATGAAATGTATATTCTTTCATTTGTATGTGTCCACATGTATGAAAGATTACCTGGACTTGTCAAAGTATTTCCCTGTGTAAGCCATTCCACAGGCCACACCAAGACCCTGCCCCAAGGAGCCAGTGGCTACGTCCACAATTTGCTGCTTCTGAAATAAATACACACACACACACACACACACCCACAACACAAGTGTTAAAGAGAGCTGGAACACTGTCTGTGCTGCCTGAGATGATTCACAAGGTGTGGTACAGTATGTGACAGCTTACAGGGGTTGGGTGGCCCTCGAGGGCAGAGTCAACCTGGCACAAACTGAGAAGCTCGCTCTCCTTCAGGAAGCCTGTTTCAACCCACATGGAGTACAGGGCCGGAGCAGCATGACCCTGTGCAAGAAAAAACAATCACAAATCAACATTATCTTTGTCATAATACACTGAAGTAGTTCAAGGAAAGGTTATGATTCTGTGGGACAATTAAACACCCGACTCTCACCTTAGACAGGACGAAGCGATCGCTGTTGAAGTTCCTCGGGTCTTCGGGGCGATACTTCATGGTGTGGAAGTAAAGCACGGACATGATTTCCGCCACACTGCAGCATGATGTGGGGTGTCTGTACAACAGAGAAGACAGTTCAGTCAGACATAAATACATAAACATGCACACAGGAATGTGCAGTAGCCTGTTGAGTGCCTTTCCTGTTGAGTGCCTTTCCTAAAAGGCACTCAACATATTAGATAGGGAACTAGTTGTGAAGGCAATAACATGAAAATACTGTTTGCTTTTATGGACAATAATTACTTTGAGCCAATAAAATGAACCAATCACCAAGTGTGCCATCCAGTGCTAGTAGTGGAAGTAGTTTGGGTGCCCTGATATCAATGGCTGGTTATTGGCTTTTCCCACAAATAAAGTATTTACGTAATTCACACAATAATGTACAAATATAAATAATAAACATGTGCAGAAGTGATTTCAACGCAGCCATTAGTCATAAAATATTAATAGGCTGAATATTTTAGATGAAGAAACATTCTTTCAATCGTATTCAGTGTTTCTCTTTGTTCTCATTCAACACTGCATAACTGTGGAATGAGGAGTTGGGCTCCAATATGATAACCCTCTTCACACAGGTGTGAATAATAATAATCAACATCATCATTCTACTGATCTCTAAAGAGACATTTCTTCTGGAATTTGAATTTGAATGACAAACATTGAAAATTGCAACAGCAGTCTTTAACATAGCTAAAAGAGGACATGATATACAGGATTACAGTTTATCAATAACACTTCTAAAGCCCTTTTATCGCAGCAGCATGCAATGCTCAATTTGCAACATACAATCCACCCGGCATTGCACATGGCGGTCTATGGTACTATACTGCATAAGGGCATTTTACCTCTTTGAGGCCAGAAATCAAAGACAATATTTATCCAGCAAGCAAAGTAAATATAAGATTTTTAAATGCAACCAAAGACCATTTTCAATTCACGTTCTTCTCAAGAAAAAAAAAAGTGATTATCAGAAAAAAAAGGTATTCACTTTGAATTTCAGCTGTGATTATAATGTTTTACCCTTGTGTATGACATCTACTCTTCGCTCAAAGGATAAACTGATGCACTGACTTTTCTGCAACGTGTTGTATATTTTTAATACCATACATTTTCCATAAAGCAAAAAATAAAAATGGTGTAGCGAAGATATTTTTTATTAAATGTATTGAATGATAACGGATTGAGAGCTCAACTTATCAAACAACATTTATGGATGTCGAAATGATTCTTCCAGTAGACCAAATGAGGAGAACAAAGGCAGGACATGTTGTTCCTTTGGCCTTTTTACTTGCATGCCTGTATGTAATTCACTAGATGTGACTGCTGGTGTTCAATGTATACATGTTGCAAAGAAATATTAAGTGTGCATTATATTTTGCTTTGCATTCACAGTATTAAAGCTCCTCTGAGAGTCAGTGGAGGCAACTCACCCGCTGCCCGCTGCAGTTGTTGCCTTGATGGAGTTGATCCGGAGGCGGTTGGCGATGTTCCTCAGCGCCTGCACTGTCTGCTGGTCAGGTTTGTGGTAATCCTCCATGAAGGCAAAATGTCAAGTTTCCTTAGCACCAGAAAAGTGAACCAACTACAATCCTGTGACGAGTTTGTGTGTTTTAAAGTTTGTATGTGAGAGTGAGGGTGAGGGTTGCCAGAGAACAGCACCTGTGTGTGTGAGAGAGAGAAAGGGCCAGAGAGAAAGAGAGAGAGAATAGAGGAGAGGCTGGATTTATCCTGTCAGGCATGCAGACACAAAGATGCACAAGGACACACTGCACACAGACACACACACACATATGCACGCCGCACGCACACACACACACACAGAGGAGGAGAGGAGGGGGAAGCCAGTGACGTAAGCTGCTAAAATTGAATGCCAGTCATTTCATTGGCTACTGTGTGACTGTGATGGTGGAGGTGTGTCTCGGCTAGATGTGCATTAGCGTGTCTGTAAGGAGAGGCTGGATGATTGGGAGGAGGGGGTGGGGGGCGTATTTGAAGCATCTCACCCTGATTTACTTTGGCATTAGCTACTGTCTGAACTAATAATTCAGATCTTGATGGTAGGTGTGAATGTGAGCGTGAATGGTTGCCTGTCTCTATGTGTCAGCCTTGTGATCAAATGGTGACCTGTCCAGGGTGCCCCGCCTCTCGCCCAAAGTCAGCTGGCATTGGCTCCAGCCCCCTGTGACACTAAGAGTATAATGGCGTACAGCTAAAAGATGGACGGTTGGTTGTTCTTTGTTATTTTCTCTCACCATACACCCCAGTCTAATTGCCAAAGCCCATGTTTGCCCTGATTTGCTTTTGCTGGAAAAAGTAAACAGAAAATAAAGATGATTGATGTGAGTAACAGAGGCTGAATTAACAAGAGAAAAATAAGACAAAACAAAAGAGATAATGTGAGATGTAGAGAGCAATATAATTTGAATATTTCAATACTCTTTTTCTTATATCAAATCACCATCTGCAAAAAAACTAAAACATTTTGCAAGCTCACATACAGATGAATTTCTCCACATCTTTTAAATCAACTTATGGTCTTGGCTTTCACCATGCTGATGATAATTTAGAGGAAAGACACAGAGAAAGATGGCTACTGTAACCCTCTTTATCATAAACAATTCATCAGTAACCACACACACACAAATACATGCACAGCATATACAAGGTGCAGGGTTAATGTATTGCAATAGTAAAACACAGTATGTGGCCCTCTAGTGGTGGCCCTGATTTGTATACCCATTTTGCTACATAAGAAAGTACACACACAAAAACAATATATGTGGAGGATGGAGGCGGAATTTCAGAGTCTGAGGAAAGCAACTGCTCTGAAGTCTGGTGGTGCGGCAGCTGATACTGCTGTAACATTTGCAAGATACAGACATGGTGAAGAGGCTGTGGCTTGTTGGTTATTGTTGGTTACAGTACACTATGTAGTAATGCAGTTGTGTAGTATAGCATATAATATAGTATATGTTGTAGTTTGAGGCCTATATAGTGTTATATATATATATATATATATATATATATATATATATATATATATATATATATATATATATATATATATATATATAGTGTTGAGGCCTATATAGTAAAATGTTATGCAACTGAGATAATTTCTTGCTCCAAGATGTTTTTACGCTCAATGATTTTTTTCACACATTAATTACCGTATTGTTCTACTATAGTGTCACTTACAAGTGTAACAACCCTTAACAACAAATCAACATACTTACTTTCATTTCATCATGGTAACCTTCTGGAAAAATATAATTGATTAAGTTTTGAATTTCAAAACATTTCAAACATGCTTGTTTTACGTAAAAGGCTTTGCGTGGGCTTGACCCACCTTCTCTAAATACATGCATTAAATAAAGGGCTGAATGGCATCAGGGCCACCACTAGAGGGCCACATATGCCCACCACATGTAGACACAAACTGTCTACATGTAAACATCAATAAAGGGAAGTAAGTATTGTGGCTTACCTTGTGCAATAAGGGAGTGCATATTCCACTTCTAAAACCCATTGGAAACAATGTCAAACCAGAACTGTGATCACTTTTAACTTGACATGTAATACAAAGTGTGTTGTCATTTCTACTGGCTTATTGTATATTTGTATTATAACTTGTAATGTTTCTGTTACCTGCTAGTGACCAAGGATGTAAATTAGCATTCTTGCTACCTCCAGCATGTTTACATATATGTGTTATACTGATTCTCATTAGCATGCTCTGTCCCTATCAAATAAACACATAAATAAAATAAAACAGAATATACTGTGGTGTAGTAACTTGCAAGCAAACTGTCATATTTTATGTCATATTCAAGCTGCTTTGGAATTGCTGTACTTAATTATGGTCAAGCCATTCGAGCAAACTTGAATTTGAGACAGGGAGCATCACGAGAAAGGATATGAGAGAAACCGAGAGAGAGAGAAGGACAGAAAAAGTGAGAGAATTTAATGGAAGAGCATAATATACCTCATCAGTTTTATTTCTGTCTTCTGTCTCACATGATGATACATTTTGAGTTTTATGACTCCTCTGAGAACACTGTGTTCTTGCCACATAAAACACTCTGCAGCAGACCTGATGATGGGCCAAATATCCTCTCATCAGCTCACTGCTCAGATATTATTCTACCTGGAGTGTAAAACAATTGTAGTACAGTACAGAGCATTTATACGAGCTGCTGCCAGGAAAATATTATAAAACATCTGAAACAATGTCTCTAAATTCTCTATTTACACAGAAAAAGGGGTAGTACCGACATTATTGTACAATGTCATTCTTGTTGTGGAGCAGAGAGAGGAAATCAAAATAATATAAGCACATTTTAAAAACCAAGATATGGACTTGCAAATACCTTTTAAGATTTTGGGTCTATCTGTGTTATTACAATGATAATATAAGAGTTCAAACAATATTTGCTTGACATGAAAGGCCAACAAAAACACAGGCACATTAAATCAGTGAGGCCTTCTCTGGAAAGAAGCTATACTAATCCTGCATGTGTCGCTTGAGCATTCCCTGTTTCATTACTCCATTTTGAGCAGCCTTTCTCACAGGCCATTTGTGTTCCTAACATTAAACACCAGAGGGCAATGTCTCCACAAAAATGTAGGACGGCAGCTTCTATGATGGTTTGTAGGATATTCCACCCACTTCATTAGCCAATAACTGAAGAAAAAAAAGAAGAGAATCATGACATATTTATTCAGCAGAGATGAGACTTTGAATTGATTAATTATTGTTGAAATCATTGAATACTGAATCAATACTGAGGTCAAACAGCAATGAGAAACGTTGTTTTAAACCATGAAATTACACTAGATGTGCTTAGATATAAAGTGTTGGGGAACCGATTGAATGACAACAAATCTAAGTGTCAGCTGAGTTTATGTGGTGGCTACACATGTGTGTCATTTGTACAAATCATCGTCCTCACCTTCCCCCCATTCATTTCCCCCTGCACCTCTTCAGACATGTGATCATCTCTGTGGATTCTTGCCTTTCGCTGTGACTGTGAGGTCACGTCCCAGCACCTCCTCGCTCACAGCCATGGTGATGCCATCTCTTGAGCCCCCCCACTGCTCTCCTGGTTTCACCGACATTGTCCTTCTCCCAGTTTCCAGCAACTCCTCTGGGCTCCTAGGTCCTGTCAGAAAAGCTTTTCTTCACAGAGCCCCACAGGTGCCAGCCAATGGCAGCCTGGGAAGGAGATGTCACGTGATGATGTGTAGCCAATGTCAGACACCCACAACTGCACACTTCCTGGAGGGAAAGTACATTCAGAGAGCATGAATGTTTCTATTTTTAATCTCTCTGGCAGAAAAAGAGGAGCAAAGCAACCACTTTTGAAACAATGCCTTAATATAACGCAGAGCATGTGTGCTTGGCTATTCAAACACAATGCAGAGCTCAGGTAAACAATAATGTACTCAGCATTGTTGGGCTAAATGAATAATGGGATTTCAGAGGCAGCACAAATTAAGAGACGCAATACACATATACAGGCCTAAATACATGCACTCAGGCTTGCTGACGTGCATGTATTGACACACAAATGAACTCTGGAATATTCTCACACTCCTATGCATAGAATATTACACACATCCATGAAGATTTGTACATTGCTTTAATGCCAGTCGCTCCTTCAGGCTTGAGCCTCTTCCTCTCTGCTCTTATCACTCCATTTCCTTAAATCGCTCTGCAGTCACCATGATGACATAGTGCTTGCCCTTTTATCTGAGAGCTGTCTGTCAACAAAGGCCCCACCCCCTGACAGTGCATGAGACAAGAGCATAATGATTTATGATTGAATTATCGACAGAGCATTCAATCATATAGCTGTTTGCAGCTAGACTTGGTGATCATCCTGGAAGTCAGATTCCGGGCCTGGTTGAAGGTGCACGTAGGAAAAATAAAGAGGTGAAAAGGACTGACACATGGCATAGAGGTGTATTCAGTACCATGAGTAAATAACGGAACTGGTTGGAGATGAGCGTTTTCAAGATTCAGACGCAGAGCTTTAAATAAACAGAGAGAGTGGATGAAGAGAAACAAAGAGAGAAAGGAAGATTCAGAGAGAAGAGTAGAGTGTGCGAGCAGGGGTTAAGGCTGAGCGTGTGTTGTGAGCTCAGCAGTGAAGTTGACGATGCACTGGGAGAACAGTTGCGCTGCAGGGCTTTCAGGCTCCATCACTACTGCTCTCCTTCAAGCAGCACCACCAACACACTCCCTCCCTCCCTCGCACACACACACACACACACACACACACACACACACACACACACACACACACACACACACACACACACACAGCTTTCTCATGAACATGCAAACACAGATTGTTGCATCAGTGCTTTTGCATGAGTGCCGGCTAACCAGGTTTTACATGCATGGCGATGCCATGAAATCAGACATCAAGTGGCATGTGCTAATATTCAAACTTGTTAAAAACATGCCAAACCCTCATTATCATTACATTTTAGATATGCAGCAGGTGAAGATACAGAAATGCTAAATGAGACTGAGATTAAATGAGATCAGCACTAGAAAGAAAATAGCAGTTTTGCAGCTTATGAATGAGGAGCTCATATAGCTTTATTGCAATCTGATGTAAAAAGGGAGGGAGGGAGGGAGAGGATGAAGGTGAAGGATAAAGCACATAGTGTTAAGCTAAGTGCATTTAGAAAGAGATCTAACAAAATAACATCTGTTTGAATGATTTTTGTGTAAACTAAAAACCTGCATTTTTATCGAGTCAACGCATCATGATCTCCTTAGAGGTTTGCCAAACACAAACATTTACACAGGACCTTCACCTCAGCAGAGCTAAGAGCCAAAGACCTACTTTGTGCAGAATTATAGCCTCTTGTCTGATGTGCCTATGTACAGATTACAAGACATCTTCATAGGGATCTTTAGAAGAAATAACATTAACAATTAACAATAACATAATCAATTACTGGGGAAGATTATAATGTTCCTTTATCTGTTAGTAAAGCAAAAAAGCCTAAAACTCCTGTCTTCTAATGATTCACCCTATTTGAATAAGGTTAATTTTGGTTTTGAGTGTTTGGTGGTGCAGAGAGTAAAGAAGCAGATCAAATGGGCAAGTGGGCAGACGGCTGCATGGAGCCAAATGGCATCCGTGGTCCCTGAGGGCCACTGCACCCTCTGTTTATATGTTTACTCCATTTTCAGTGAAAACTAACTGCAATGCGCTTTCCCACCAGGGACTTGAGTGTGTGTTTGAAGAGGGAATATTTTTTTTACACAATCTCAAAATAAAGCACAAACACACGTAGATACATGCACAGGCTATTCCAGATGACTGAACACAGAACCTAAAACTATTATTTCCACCATCCTCACTACCATACGGCCATCTTTGGAGGGAAATCAACTCATCGGAAACCAGGTCGAGAACAACAGGAGAAAAGAAGCATACAAAAATTGAAGAAAAGAATATTTCTCAAGAGTGAGTTTGGAAAAAGAGACAGAAGGGCTATGTTTCCTTTTAAAGTACAAAGTATTGCTAATAGGTTACTCTGTCTAAATCAGGGTAAAGTGATATCCACCTCAAATGTCCCAGAGGGGAAGGCTGTCAACATATCTTGGGAAGACTTGCTTTCTTGTCAGGAGTTATGAGAAGATTTGTGCATTGAATATGAAATTAGATTCAGCAGGCTTTTAGCTTAGCATAAAGACTTGATGCAGGGCTAAAAACAATGTCTAACACCTCTAAAGCTCACCAATTAAAACCTATACTGTATCTTGTTTGTTTAAGAGGTACTTCACTAACAAGGACCACACTACTCGCAACTGGCGTTCTTAAATGGTTTATTTTGGAACCTGTTGGGTTCTTGAACAGGAGAAGGAAACGGGATGCGGGATGAGGGGTGAGGGAAGAGGGGGAGAGGGTCGAGGGTGAGGGATGTGGGCTGTGGGATGAGGGTCGAGGGTCGAGGGATGAGGGATGCGGGATGAGGGGAGAGGGTCGAGGGTGATGGATGGGGGTAAGGGATGGGGGTAAGGGTTAGGGATGAGGGAAGAGGGGTAAGGGATGAGGGAAGGGAGTGATGGATGAGGGGAGAGGGATGGGGAGAAAGAGGCGGGTTCGGTGGCGGCGGTTGCGGCGGTTGCGGCGGTTGCGGCGGTTGCGGCGGTTGCGGCGGTTGCGGCGGTTGCGGCGGTTGCGGCGGTGGCGGCGGTTGCGGCGTGCGGCCGGTAGTGTCAGGGGTAGAGACTGTGGGTGGGGGCCGTCTCATGGAAGCTCTGCAGATCAGAGTCCCCCCTTTGTTCCTGTGAGAGAGAGAGAGAGAGAGAGAGAGAGAGAGAGAGAGAGAGAGAGAGAGAGAGGGCGAGAGAGAGAGAGAGAGAGAGAGAGAGAGAGAGAGAGAGGAGACGAGAACGGGGTGGGTGGGATGGGATGTAGAGACAGAGTCAGGGAGGAAGTGCCAGGTTGATTGCGTTTTAAGTACCCTGGTGCGAGGGACGAGCTGCGTGTGGGGCGTGGTCCAAAGTTCCTGAACTATGTTTAATAGAAACATCATAAAAAAGGATTTTGTGCTGGATCTATTTCTTAGCCATGCGCAGTGACTTCCTGGAGTGTGGCCGGATTTTAAAAAAAGGGATAAAACATGTTATTTAGTAAGCTTTAGCGGTGCAAACCCAGTTCATGCTAAGCTAATTGCCTGCTGGCGCCAACGTCATATTTACTGTAAAGAAATGAGAGTGGTATTGATCTTTTCATTTAATTTGTGTTTTACCCCAAAATGTCATAATATTGGAGTGCCTTTTATGGGGCCAGTTGTGTACATTTAAACATGTAGCAACATATTCATCCTTCACACCAACATGACTGGAAGAAGCTTGAGTATAATAATCATGATAACAGATTTTTACCAAAACAGTTTCAGCACCAAGCAACCCGATGAGCACACAGTAAAAAAAACTGTAACGGTGCATGTGCAAACATGCGAGCGGCTTTGCTTCTTTCATGCTTCCCACACAAAGAAAATGGTATTAAGCCTGAGACTCAAAACTCACTGAACCAGCAGCCGAAGAGGAGAAAAAATAAACTCACTTTATACAGCCATAACCATAAATCATGGCTTACTTTTGGTGTTGTGTGATCAAAAGTTCTGTTCGATATACATATCAACACTGCTAATGGCTACTTCAATGTCTCTGGATTTGTTGTTGTCAAATCCAGCTGTCTTTGTTCATTTGTATGGCATGGAGGAGCATTTTCACTCTGCCTTCCTTCAGCATCAAACAGCCTATCCTCAGCCTTACATGTGAAAACACAATCTATGGCTCTATCGGGTGGATAAATTATGGTACTCCATTCATTCTACAGGCATTAAGCTTCAATACAGAGCTGTCCACATCAATTAATGAGTTATGGTCTTTTTTAAATTGAGCCATGTGCAGATGCCTAACTTTTAAAACTAAGCCAAACAGACACAATTAATACCAATAGTGAAGTGTAAGTTACCTGACATTAGGTTACCCTGAGTCAGGTAAAATACAAATTATATTCATTAAATGATAACACAGAGAGGACAAAATAATAGAAATACCTATCAATAAACCCTGGTGAAATTCTGAATTTAATTTGTTTTTGTATGTTGATTTAAATACGTTTTCAGATCAGTTTCTTGTTAATCAAATATTCTATAGATTGTATTTCAGTCTGCGTTGGTGAGGGGGCCAATCATGATTACTGCTTTTTTAAGTACATTTCCCCAGGTGTGCCTCTTATTTGCCAACACTTGAATTACATAATCAACAAGTGCCAATTCATATTTAACAAAGAATGCAATCAAACCATTTTCTGCCCTTTGACACACGCTGCCACATAATTACCAGCAAAACACACACACACACACACACACACACACACACACACACACACACACACACACACACACACACACACACACACACACACACACACACACACACATACACACACACACACACACACACACACACACACACCACCTCATCTACAGGTGAATAATTCAAGACGATAGAAGAAACCATTATCCTGGGCAGACAGGTAAAATGATACGATGAGCCTCGTCCCTGCCTCTTCGCCCAATCGTTCTCCACCTCTCACCAAACACTGCTGCCGTTCACTCACTGACCAGCCTGCCAGGGAAGAAGATGAGTGTTTTCTGCTCTTTGTTGTCAGCTGGGACGTGTAGGTGAAGCAGAGGCCTAGGCCTTCTACTCTGTCAGGTATTTTCACAGCACACTACAATATCTAGTGAACTGTGGTCACTGCTATTTGAGCAAACTGCAACTAAAACATTGTATGATATCAGGTTCTGTTTTTTAGGTTGTAGTATAGTTTATTGATATTATTGAAAGTGTTATGTGGAAAGGGAAATTCCATAAATGTAAATACTTTAACATTTATATTACACTGCGTCAGTCTTGCCTAACAGTTGCTGTTTCATAGTATTGTTAGGCAAGACTGACCAGCATAACAAGTGTCTAAAAATAAAATGCAGAGAAGAGTTTTTAATGGGTCTTCTGAGGGTCAGAGCTATCATTTGGTCATTAGTTTTTCATAAGGGTAAGCTTAACATGTGCTGTATGCATGACAGATGTACAAGTGCCTCATTTGCATTTGTAAACTGCATCAAGTTATAAATCAGCATATTTTAATGGTACAACAATGTTAACAGTGTTGGTGTAAGACAACGTTATGTATTTTATAAAACTTATTAAACACCACAATAAATTACATACATTGAAATCAGAAGTTATTGAATTGGACTAATGATTTAGTCTTTTATAGAGTTATAAAGATCCAGTGATGACAGGGACAATGACTTTTTTGTTGTTGCAGTATCTCATTGGAAGCATTCTCTAAAATATTCATCCCCGATTGACTCCAGAGTAAAAGCGGCTATACATTAAATACATTATTTCTGAATGTAAAAGAGTGTCACATTTACTCTGTATGTCTCTTTTACAAAAAAGGTAAAGGAACAGTTTTGTATACACAGTTTAAATATTACAGAATCAGCTTGCTCACAAATAATGGCTGTAATGTAGAGAGGCATGTATGTGTGTGTTACATATAGATCTGGCGAGGTGGTGTTGACTTACTTTCTCATCATGACACATGCACTGACAAATGGGAAACATAGTTACATTCAAAAGGGAACCGTTTAAAGGAGGGCAACATATTGTCAGTTGAAAGGACACATTTTCACTGACTTTGGCAGGAGATACATGAATGTCATTATTGCAACATTAGCTTGGATAATGGTCGACATGACTCAGTATATCATTTGGAATACAGAATTAATGTTTTTAAAGCTGCTATAATCAATATGTTTATTAAAACAATGTAAACAACGTGACAATGTTGTAATGAACCTACAGAGAATTATCACCTGAATCTGAAGCTCCGCTATAGTGTGTTTCAGATCATTGTTTCGCTGTTTGTATCACAGCTTTACTTTTTTTTTTACTCTTACTGCTTTCAGTTTTTTGTTTTCTGCTGCAGCAGGGAGCTGTTTTCAGCAAAAACAGCTTTAAAAGACGTACACTACCTGCTCAGCACTGAACAGCAGACAGAGTTAGTAAGGGAGAACAAAGTGGAGCATTTAGCAGCCAAATAAACAGATATGTCCCTCAGGAGTTGGTGGAGACCTAAAACAAAGCTAAAAGAGAGTCAATATTGGACTTATAATATATATTTTATCAGAAAAAAAGTTACATTACATACAAAAATACATTTCAAATGGTAGGGCTATTATTTTGTGACCAAACAGTTCAAACATAATGTGTGATTATGTCTTGTCCAGCATAGTTTATAGTTGTGGATATGGGAATTCAGCAATTGTTTTCATTTGATTAAACAATTTAAAAAAAAGTCTGAACATCAGGGGTTGTATTCCTGGACATTCCAGAATGGAACCCGGACATTCCGTAACCAAAAAATTCTAGAACGAACCCGGAACTCGGACATTCCGGGACGAAACTCGGACATTCCGGGACGAAACTCGGACATTCCGGGACGAAACTCGGACATTCCGAAACAGAACTCGGACCTTCCGGAACTCGGACATTCTGAAACGGAACTCTGAAATTCCAGAACCCAAACATTCCAGAACAGAACCCGGAACTCAGAGATTCCGGAGCAGAACCTGAACATTCTGGAACGGATCTCGGACATTCGGAATCCCTGACATTCCAGATCTCGGACATTCCGGAACCCTGAGATTCAGGAACCCTGGCATTACGGAACCTAGACATTTTGGACCGGAATTCTGACATTCCGGACCTAAACCCGGACATTCCGGAACGGAAGCTTGACATTCCAGAACCCAAACATTCCAGAATGCAAAAATTAAAGAACAGAACCTGGAACCCAAACATTCCTGAACGGAACCCAGAACACTGAAATTCCGGAACGGAACCCAAACATTCTGGAACGGAACTCTGACATTCCGAAACGGAACTCGGAGATTCCGGAACCCTGACATTCCGGAACCCGGACATTCCGGAACCCGGACATTCCGGAATGGAACCCGAACATTCCGGAACATTCTGGATTTTAAGATGTCTGCAATATTAGATACCACAATAAGGCAGTCTTTATAAAGGCTTAGCCTAATGGTTAATTGATCATTTACTAATGCTTAAAACCGGTTAAAAATAACAAGCATTGGGTTGCCAAGATATGAAAATATCTAACAGAATAAATGTGGATTAATTACCTATTAACATGTTTAACCACAGACTTGATGGCTTTTCAGAAAATAGGAAAACCATGAATAGTTATCACGGCATTGTTTCCAAATATTATTTAAAAAACAGCATGCAGGTGGGATTTTCCACAATTTGGCAAACCAGAATTAGTTCTGAATTATTCATAATTTATTGAATGTATTTGCCATAACAAAGTATGGGGTGCCTTATTCGAAAGTGTACCCATGTAAATGTAATGAGATAAGTTGCTGAACCAGCGTGTTAATGGTAGTATGTCTTAATGACCTTCACGTGACGGGTGCTGAATGTGACACATGTTTAAAAGTTGTCTCCTTTTATCGCAGAGCGCGACATTGCGCACAAGCCATAGCACCTATTTGATGTGAGCAGTCTTGTGCAGCAGCAGAAGGAGAGCTCGCTTTCTGGTGTAGTCTCGTTTCACTGTTCACTGGCGCCGTGACGATAAGTAGGCAGCGGATGAGGATGCTCTGTTGTGTGGTGCGCACTCTCCTGTCTCCAGCTCTCCGCGATCACCATGGAAGAGCTTAATTAATGCACAGGCTTTATGTGTCCCTCCTGCAGCCGGAGCTGATGCATATTAAACCGCCGTTTGAGACCGGACCTGCGCGATTTTCGCCCCGCGAAGCACTGGACCCCTGTTACCGAGCGGAGAGGACCGCGGCCGAGTCATAAAGTCTTCAGAGAAGGTACAGCACGGTGCGGTTTCTGCTCCACCAACTGAAGTTAGCCTCTTAGCATAGCTGCGTTTTCCTGCATGCGGGCAATGATGATGCTCTCTCATTATTGTCAGAGGACAGCAGTTTTTATTAAATGGCCACTTTCCTCTCGACGTTGTCATGTTTTGTGGATTCAGGGGAGGAGATTCATCGCCTTGTCATGAACGACACATTTAAATACATTTTAATAGAGCATGGCCAAGGCTGACATCAGGCTGGCACCTTTTCTACAAACGGAGGTGGGCTCTGGTCATGTGGACTGTCCACTATATTAGCCCTGAGTGTAAGAGCATCGCTGATTGAGGTTTGTTGTAATAACGTTAACAGCTGTTTCTGCTGAGCAGCGAGGACCATCTCTCGGTTGTGTGTTGCTCATTTTTCACCATGAGCGCTCGGAGTCGAGTCAGTCTGTCATTTCACATCATTTTTGGGGGTGATTTTGTTATCACATCCTACCTTGGTGGCGTCCAAGGAGAAACACGAGGACGCTTGATGATGGTTAATTTGTCACGAGTTGCTCATAGAAATGTCAGCGTTCGTTTTGTATCACGGGTGCACGGTCGACGTTGTCGATGCAGCACTGAAATTAATATTACCCCCCAAAAAATTGTACGCATTGTTCCCATATTAAGCTTGCTCTAGCCAAGGCTACATGAAGGCATCATCGTAGCACAAAGGAGATGTGAAGCTGGCAGCCTGTATTCTCCACAAGATGTGCAGTCTTACATCACAGTAACACTCATAGCCCATTTAAAAAAATTTAAAATATGAAGATGAATTCCTCTTGGAGCATCACTGCAATGTGACCTTTTCTGTTTCTTCCTCTGCGGGCCTGCTCATCAGTTCAAGGACTTACACAACTGATGTGACCAAGTGATGCCTGAGAGTGGCAGCTCTGAATTTACAGCTTTATTTGTGTGTGTATGTGTGTGTTGTCATCTGCATGTCATCTGCTTTCAGTTTTTTTCCCTCATAAAATATGTTCAGTTTCAGGAAATTTTGGTTAATAAATGTAGACTCTTGATGGCAACATGAGAACCACGCCAATGTGCCTCATTTCTAGTTTTGAGCGATTCACTATTTTCACACCAGGATACCTTTCACATAAGATCACATTATTTTATTTGCATGTTATAGGGTATTTAACATCTTAAATATTATGTGTGGGCCAGTATGTATACACCAATATGAATTACTCCTGCACCTTTTTACTTCACTGAACTCCCATGTCTTTGAAACCATTTGGAGCATAATGTTGTACTATATACCCTCTGCAGCACAACAGACTGCTGGCAAAGCCTGATTTTGATTTAGCTCCAATGTCAAGCAAAAATTACAGTTTGCAGTTTGAGCAGCATTGTCAATACTTAGCTTGAAGAAAAACACATTTAGTTAAAGGCAAGGGAAGCATAATTTACGTTGCACGTTTCATATGTTTATGAAAAGACAAGAAACAGTAATAATAATAGTAATTCACTATTAGCCATTCTCCACAAGCATACAGGAAGACGTGCATATTATTCAGTTAGAAACAATGTATTGCACATTATCAAACTATCATTTATCAGTAAGCTTATTAAAGCATCTTGGGGCATAACATCTAAAGGCAGCCTCACCAGTCGTTGAACTGACTCAAGAATGATTAAAGATATCAGACCAGTTGATCTGAGAAGGCCATTCATGGCTTTATGGAGAAGCAGAATAACCTGAATGTCTATTTGAGTGTGTAAGTCAATGTCCTGATTTGAAGACATATTTAATGTGCTCCTCTCTTAAAAGCAATATCAATAATAATCATTTTAGTTATAAAAATAAAGTGTAAAATGACCCGATGCCATGATCTCATCTCACCCTTCTTTCATTCTCAGAGGCAAATTATGCCAGCAGCACCAGAGTCGCTCTCCCTGGTGACGAGCCAGCTCATCGGTCAGACTATTCTGCCCTTCTCTAGCCACCCAGTCTACCCTGGCAGATCCATGCTGCTGGATGCTCCTCACAGAGCCACGCCCACATCATGAGCGCCAACGGGCCTGCCCCGGACCCGGCCCCCGTGGCCCCAGAGGCCCCTCCTGCCTCAACCCCTGCCCCTGCCCCTGCTGCGGCCCCAGCCCCAGCCCCTGTGGCAGCACCGGCACCTCCTGCCCTGCCTGCCCCAGTGTCCAGCACCATCCCGGTCGGTGCGTTGGCACAGAAGAAGCGGCAGCAGTATGCCAAAAGCAAGAAACAGGGCAGTAACGCCAACAGCAGGCCACCAAGGGCTCTGTTCTGCCTCAACCTCAACAACCCCATACGCAGGGCCTGCATCAGCCTGGTGGAGTGGAAGTATCCTTGACAGTGGTATTATGTAGAGCTGGCTGAATGTCTGAGTGTTGGGATTCGAGCAAAGATCATTACCAGTTCACAGAGCTGAAGCGGTTAGATTAGAAAACTAATTGGCAACTGCTTTCATAATGAATTCATCGGAAAAGTAATTCATCAAAGAAAAACACTAAACATTCTTAGTTAATTAATCCATGTTTTTTTTTTTCGTTTTATATCGATTTTATGTCAATATGGTTTTATATTGTAATTAGAACAAAGCAAAACAAGATGTCACTTTGTGCTCTGGCAAGCTGTCATGTGCATTTTTCACTATTTTCTGACCTTCAATGGACCAAATTATTAATGGGTTGGGTAAAAAAAACTGCCACATTAATAGATAGTGAAAATTATCATGAGTTGCTGACTGCGCTACTCGGTCACAGGTCCTTTGTGTATACATACCTTTGTTTGATCTGAGCTGTGGTAATTATTCATGACGACCAAATCCAGTGATTTCTTGTCGTGCTTTTTAAAGTAATCAGACTACATCAGGGATTTGAAGTATTTTATATCCATATTATTTTGTATTGCTCTGTTACATCATTTTCTTCTGTGTTTTCCTTAACTTTTTTTTCTCAGGCCATTTGATATCTTTATATTAATTGCTATTTTTGCCAACTGTATGGCCTTAGCTGTCTATGTCCCCTTCCCTGCAGATGATTCCAACTCCACAAACCATGACCTGGTGAGTAGTCTGTATATGTCACTCTGATACGTTTATTCATGTGGTGCCTATTGTATCAGTGCTGCTACTTAAAGCCCAAAACAGACTGGTGTTGCTCTGCATAGTTTGTATATGGACTCTCCGAGTACACATTGTCAAAATGTTAATGTCTGGTTTATTAGGTTTGTAATAAGGAGTTAAAACAAATGGAAGATAATCTCCTTTAGTGCCTGTTGTTTTGTTCTTGTTTGGTTGAAAGATTCGATTCAACATGTATTGTTACTTCATAATCCTCTTTCAGTTGAAAAAAACCCGATTGTATTGTCCCTTTTGATAAGAGATATGGTAGGTATAGTATATAGAGATTTTGCTGTAGTAGTGAGACGTTTCATACAGATTGTATCTTTAGTATATTGCTTCATCATGCAGATTGCAAGTATCTGCTGTGCCGACACAGAGAAACACTTTGACAACTACCCTCATTGGTGCTTTATCATGTCATAGTTTCCCTGTACAGAGGTTTTATTCAGCTTTCTATTTTTAGACTTTATCGTCATTGCACCACTCTGTGCACCTTGTGCATATATGTCTGTGTGATGAATTATGGGTGATGTAGTGTTGTAAGCATTGTTCCACAGCTGAGTAGGAGTGGTCTCTCCAAAAGCTAGACAAAAACACAGAATAAGGTCCTCCTTACATGAGCAGAATTTATCTGTAGCGCTCAATGATTCATGAAGAGCGTATACAGTGTGTCTGCAGACATTTGAATGTTCTTGAAAGCTTCGTCTGAGAGCAGGAACATGTTAGCGGAGGTTATCAGCGCGCTGCAAAAGACCGGCGGGAGTATTTCTCAGTCTGTTACGCTGTTGAACCTGCTGTGCAAGATAAGCTACAGCTTTAGTTAAAAGGGTTTCTGCTCTACTTTGGAGAAGTAAGATGTGCTGCTTCTCGGTTTGACCTCCTGGAGGGTGACCTCAGGGTGTTTGTTTACGCAGCGGTGGTGCATCGGGGGAAAGTTGGCCATCTGGGACATTACAGTACCTGATACAATATTATGTACAGTGTGCTGTCAGGGTACGTTTGGGAGTGAGGTTTGAAAGAGTTGGATTGTCCTAATAGTGTCAACTGGAAGAAGAAAATGTTCCGACTTGCTAAAGAAGAAACAAAAGAGTGTAGAAAAACGTTGAGAGGTTGGTTGCACCCGGAAGAAAGCAACGCCGAAACGTGTGTATTTTGCTGATGTGAATATAAATACAGCAGCAATATAGTTAAAAGGCTATTCTAATCAGCAAGCAAGTCTTTTTGGACTGGGGTAGTCACACACACACACACACACACACACACACACACACACACACACACACACACACACACACACACACACACAGGCTCTCTTTTTCTGCACCTACACTAACCATATTAACATAAATATAGTTTATTTTTGTTCATTTTCTGTTTTGAGCTATAGTCTTGATGCATAAAGTCCCTTGATACATATATTTTAATATGAAGGCTGTAATATGTGGGAGGCCTTTACTGCCAAGCCAGAGTCGTTAGTGAGGTTTAATGAATTTAAATTAGAGATCAAAGATATCAGATCGAATCAGTATTTGTTATTGTATTAGGGAAGAATAAGTTGCATTGGTGCACCTCTTACTCAACAATGATTACTTATTTTGCTTTTATACAGTACAGTACAATTACATATTGTGATGCACCAATCTACTTTCAGTTGTGAGTTTTCAGAAGCCATTCACTAATGTGTCCCAGCCTCAGATCGATAGTAAACCATGTGTATAGTGTTGACAGGTGCTCATTTCATACTGGTAGCTTTATGTATAACCTCTAAACCTCAGGTGTTCTTATTAAGTTGCAATGCAGTCATTATGGAGCCTAACTGCAATGTTAATAAATTCAGAGCCATAATTTACATTCATATGTTCAGAGCTTCTCCTTCTCATGTGTTCTGATCACATTCAAGTGTGTCTGGCAAATGGCTAAGGTTGCTTGGAAGCTAAATACTATGTCTCATCTCCGCCTTCATAATGAAAACCAAATCTGTAAGTGTAAACATGTGATGGATATGTTGGCCTTTTTTAATGATGCCTTCATTATGTGTTTTGTCATAACCTGTTGCTGCATTGCTGTGTAATATTTGTCACTGTATTCTAATGGATGTTATATTATGTCTCCTATGTCCATGATTATAAGATTAGAGTTGGGGATGCTATTCCTATATCTTATTTTGAATGAACCACAATGCTACATTTTGTGCACTTTTGTGCAGACAGTTCAGGACTGAGCAGCATCATTGATGCGGCCGACATGCTTCATGAACAAGATCATTAAGTAGAGATGAAACGACATGTTGATGATTAGATATCAAGTCATTTATCATTTAGTCACTTCCTTTGTAGTCAGGACAAAGCTTAACTGTTTGAAAATGCACAACTGCCTCCTCTGTGCTTATATGGATGCTTCTTTAACTGCACTATACAGTATATGTTTTTGCTGATCCTCATACTGATCCTTGTCTATTGCTTGCACAGGACTTTGTTATCTGATTTAATGTTGACACTGCAGAATTAAACCAGAGGGCCAATGCTGCAATCTTTCCCTTTTCAGCAGAGGTTGAACAATAGAGTACTTTGTAGGGCAGGTGTGCCAGCTTGGCCTTAGTTGTTCTACAGAACTCATGCTGTAGTCACAGGAGGAGCACTAAAGACAAAAGTGCTGAGCTATGTTTTCTGCAGCGGCCAGCAGGTACGGCTGTAGTGGAGATTGCCATTTCACACCGCTCTGCTCTGCAGCCTCAGAGGTGGACTGAGAACTCATATGAAACCTGAGATGGGGTGCTGAGGGGCCTGATGTGTAAAGCAAGGATCAAATTATATCACTAGGCTGTTGAACTAAGCAGGTTTTTACACACACACATACACATTCAAAAAGCGGTGCAACTTTCAACAAAGAGAGACTCTGAAATGTTGCAATACAGACAAGCTGACGTCTTGGCTTGTGAATGCGTAGACTGTTCATTTAGTGCATTCTCAGTTAACATTAACACCATGAACCATGAATTTGTTTGCTGGTGTGACTCTGTCTTCGCAGCGCTTAGGTGCTGCAGAGCTGCTCTGGGTTAGAACAGTGCAATGCTGCAAAGTCACAGAGGCCTTAATAGCATGAGTCTGTCCGTCTTGTTAGTGAGGCTTGGTTAAATGCAGCAGCTCATTATAAATAGAAAGCAATTTCCTCCTCAGGCAGAACATTGGGCAAAGGAGGTCCTGCTTCCACCAGGAGGCACAAGTGAGTAACAGGATGTAGCGAGCACTCACGTGCGTAAGACAGCATACCCTGACAGGAACTCAAAGTAATTTCTTCCCTCTTCTGCTTAGCTTTCTCCTTTTTCTTCCTTTGTTTAGTCATTTCTCTGCAATATAAGACACGCAACCCATCCTGCACGTGACTGTGTCTCCTCCAAACCCACCTTGTCTCGGGGACAGACAAATAGTCTACAACCCTCCTGCCTTTGCTTTAAGGTCATTTCTGACTTATCTATCTGAGACTCAACACCCCGGGCAGCTCCAGCTGAAGGTAGCTGAGCAAAACAATGACCTTTTCATGGTGAATATGATTCATACGTCTATTCCTTAGTGAGGCAACACACAGTGAATTGCGTATGGTATCATGTAGTGTTTGCCTGTACCACTGTTATTGCATAACTCTGGAGCCGCAGAGCGATTTATTTTACTGGGGACAAAAGGACACAAACATGTAAAGACGGAAATGTCTCACACAAACCAATGCAGAGGTCATTTGGACAGCAGCAGAGAACTCACAGCCTAAATCAGCTTCACGCTTGGATGCTGATACATTTGAGGATATCATCAAGAGAGTCGGGCAATATAGCCAAAATCTTCTCGTCATTTCATATCTTGCTAACGATTTACATCAAGATACAGCATGTTTCCTTGTAGTTTAAATAAATAGTCTATATGAAGTAACCACATGGTAAAAAATAAATAACAGTTTCATGTGTAACATATAGAGAAAACTAAATTAATAAATATTTCCATTTACACACAATCCGATTAAGACAATAGTTTGACTAAACTACACTGGGGTAATTCCAAAAGCAGAATTTGTAACACTTGCGTTGTCTGCTCTTGTTTTACACAATTTATATGACACACTTGTGTATCTAGATATATGATTTCATTATGACATTTTCATATAAAATTATTGCCCAGCCCTTAGGTGAATAATTTTGCTAAATCATATATGATTTAATACTATTGACAGGGGGACTGAGAAATGAAGACACACATGTTGGTGCCAGGTTTTAGTGAGATCCTCGTTTTAATATCTGGATTTCTGGTAGTTTAAAAAAATAATTTGCTTTGATGTTGACATTTGGTGTCAGAATAAGCTCAAGTGGTTGACACAGCAGGAGGTGAAGGGGGCAGGAGATGGTCATTATAAACAACATTCCCCTCTGTTTAAGATGAAGGGAAGCTTGTTATGACACTTACATCTAATGTAATGTTAATGTGTTTTATACTATTACACAACTACACAGCACAGTATTTCTCATTTAATCTTTATTGAGATAGTAGGCTTACACATTATAAATACTATGTGTGAGTGAATACTAATGAATGAACAAACAGAAGCCAAACATGGCTGCTACCATGTTGAGTAGTAAGATATAACCCTTTTTGCATAGGTTCCCCAGTTCTATCCTCAAAAGTCACACACAATAAACTTGTCTTCATAGCGCACGATTCCTGTGTTGCAAGACATATTTGAAATTAATTTATAAATCTGTGCTTAATTATGGCACATGAATGTATTTAAACATATACTGGCTTTGTTCTTCAACACCATGTGCAGGCCAGCAGAAATGTGTGGTTCACAGGTTCAAATACACGGAGGTGTTACTAATCAAACAGATCTATCATTAGTTATCGCCTAAATCTTACACGGCTTCAGTCAGTTCATGCACACAACTTCAATGAACTCTCAGGCCTGTTAAACAAGACACAAGTCACCCGAAGCAAAGTCCTGTTAATATATGTATGCCTATAATACTGTTATAGGCGTGAAATGCACAGAGCGACCGTGCCCTACAAAGTGAGCAGCTACCGACAAAGAAGTCATTTCTGATGTAAATGCAGACCAACAACCATCACAGAGCCAAACTTGTGACTGGCAGCCAATGCCTGTTGACTGATCACAGTCACCAAGTGCTTCAGTGTGACACCCAGCCACTGAGAGGCATCCGCCATATTGCAGTGGTTCTTGTCCAAGATTGTCAGAGGCACAATACAGTGACATTTCTTCTTTTGAGCGGACATCTGATGATATTGCAAGTCCCTCCATGACATCCTCCATCTTGCCTTTTCAACCTTTTTAAAGGATGCAGATCAGGAATGTGTAAAAGTAGAAATAGCACTTCCATAGATATTTCACATATTAGCTGCTCAGGTTCTACCTCCGTTTGCTTTTGTTATTCTCTTGTAGAAAAAAGGGCTTTGTGTTATTTGCCAGCTTTGTAGTCACCAAATCAAGGTCACAGGCCCTGCGCCAAATAAACAGCGTGTACCGTACATTTATAGAATGGCAAACAAATAGAAACGCTTTTGGCCAACACGCACCGCAAGCTTTCAGCTAATCGCCCAGAATTGACTAAATCCTTTCTGTAATTACAATTCAAAACTCATTATGCAATTGTGTTTTTTTAAAATACTATTGAGTTGCTGATGTTGCATTTTGCAAGTCTTTGATAGTATTTGTAATCTATGTTTTGAGTCTACGCTTGGGGAGTTGATGACATATTTCCATCTGAGGAGGGCTTTGTGTGCCAGTGTTTTGGCTGCACGTGTAAAGAAGAGCGTAAATGTGTACGTGTGTGATGGATGAAGCAGTTGGCGGTGTGTGTGTGTGTGTAATGGCTGGCACAAGCAGCAACGTCTGGACTGTGGACTCCCATAGAGATGATGTTAGAAGTATGTGTTTAGTCACTTAACCAACTGCTCATTTGTGGCTCACACTAGCAATGTCCCTGCTTGTTATCTTGAATGTGTATTTCTGCACGTGTGTGCAAGTGTGAGAGTGTGTTTGTGTGTGTTTGAGAGAGAGTAAAGAGAGGAAGTCAGAGCCGCGCTAGCTTTGTGTGGATGGTGTGTGAAAGTGCAGCCATGATTAAGAACAGAAGAGCATGTGCACACTGTGCACATAACCTCAGGACAGAGTGAGACATTATTACCTTTCAGCAATAGTACCTGTTATAATGCACACTTGTTAAATTAAGGTAAAAGTGTGAGTTTGATCCCTTTGTCGCATGACACCTCAAATGCACTTCAGTACAAACTGAAGAGCCAATCCAAGTTCATTTTAATACAAAACTATAAAAAAGTACTGCACATAAGGTTATTAATTCAGCAGCCTATTATTTATGACCAAGTTATGATTGTTTCTGTGGCCCTTACTGTCTTTAGGTTTTTAATGTAAATTGTTCCTTTGCTTCTTTCTTGTGTTTTGTTTGCTTTGGTTGGTGAACATATTTGTTTAGTGGCATGATGTTAAAACACTTGCACACATTAGAGTAGCATAATACATCTCTCACATACAGCTGATGTGAAATGGAGCAAATCTATATATTTGATCACTCACTACTATTAAACTATAATTGTTCAAGTGAAATATTTATTTGTATGTACATGACTAACTTTCCCAATGTGTGTGTGTGTGTGTGTGTGTGTGTGTGTGTGTGTGTGTGTGTGTGTGTGTGTGTGTGTGTGTGTGTGTGTGTGTGTGTGTGTGTGTGTGTCTGTGAGGGACACAGACTTAGGTTGACAGAGTGCGAGAGATGAATTTAACATGCAAGACATGATATCTGAGGAGGATGCCAAATCATAATGGGTAGAGTTGTTAAAAAGAGAGACAGGGAAGAAATATCATAAACTCAGACAGAGAAGTGCAGTATTTCCTAATCATGTCATGCAGATATTACAGTCATTTTAAGATAGATACTGTATTTACTGGATGTCAGTAATAACATATATTTTTGTGAAAATATTCAACTTAAACGAGTCATTGTCGGACGTCAGCTTGAGCCAAAAGCTTTAGGTTTAATAAAAATAAAAATAAACTGAAGAGCCGAGTTGATTGGTTGACGTCCAGCATGGAGCTGAAGAGCTGGTTTGGCTTTTGGGATCTAACTTTAATTTCCTGAGTTTAACCATTTTCTTTTGTTTCCATTGAGCTATATGTGCTTCCTTAAATGGACACACATCTGAAAGCATGAACATGTGTTCTACAGATTTACAGCACAGTATGTATGGAGCACTAACACAGTGTGTGTGTGTGTGTGTGTGTGTGTGTGTGTGTGTGTGTGTGTGTGTGTGTGTGTGTGTGTGTGTGTGTGTGTCCATAGTTGTGAGTTTTGAGAGAGATATGAGTGTGTTGGCTTGACTGAAATGGGAATACATGAGAATGCAATGAGGGGTTGCAGCATTGAGGTTGTGAATTCGCTACTTGCCTCTTTCCCTACACTCAGTCACATGCAACCACGAACACAAAGAAACAACATCAAGAGAAGCTTTGATGGTTTTGCTCATGAACTCAGCAGGTTGAATCTTTTTGGCTGACAAACAGGCCATTCTGCACAAGTCGTGCTGTATTGTAGACGACCGCTTTAAAAATACTGTGATTATAGTCATACTGCACTGAGCTATTGCTGTGTGAAGCCAAACAGAGTCTGACAGCTGCAGTATTTTACAAACTGAAAAAAAAAAAACATCTTGATTGAACAACTACATCTCTGTGCAATTCTGTGTCGATGGTGTAACTTTAGGGCAAAACTATAAGCAATGCATCACTGAGCTTATGCAACAAGTATTCAGTATGATGTTTTCTTCCTTTGTGAAGACATTGCTAGCGTGGGGTATACTTAAAATGACCTGTACTTACTTGTAGTGTTTTCCTTGGCAGAGTGACATCCACATCCTCACACAAATCCTGCCGCCCCCACAGTACTTCACATACACACACAATTCGCTTGTACACATACACCATATACAAAGACACATTAACATACTGTAATGTGCATTCAAACATATGGGCCCAGCTATATAGAGCTATAAAAAACGTTGCATACGAACAGATGTGCGATACACTTTGTATTATCTTGTGTCCTTGCTGAATTCAAATTTGATAGATTCATGTTATTGTTGGATTTAGTCACTAGTTCAGTACTAAACTAAATAACATTTACAACAATAAACAATAAAAGCAATGCGAAGGGATTTCCGCAAACACATTATACTATTTCCTAATGAGAAATAGAAATACATTTTTAATAAACTGTGATAAAATGTATAAATTACTGCACATAGCATCACCAGGTAATGTGACAAGCTTTATTAAAATATACAGACAATTAACACAAACTCCATACATAACACACACTTATGCACAGGCACCCCAACATAGGCTGCACACTCAAACACCCGTATTTATTGTGCAAACCTGCAGGAGTAGGCGGTGAAGAAGCACTAAATGCCGGCTGCCCTCAGCCCCCTCCCCTGGCTTGGCTGGATGGCACTGACTGATCTATACAGACAGGGAAAGGAAAGAGAGTTAGCGAGGGATGGAGAGTGCATGGGGGAGGGAGATGTAGCTGGAGAATGATGTGGGAAGTCCTACCGAATATATGTCTCCTCATTGTGTGCAGGATGAGTTTCAAAATGATATAACGTTTCTGTGACACTCAGGAGAGATCTGCTCTCAAACTGTCCCGTGGCGACAGAGTTTGCATTGGCTGCTGTGTCGTCACACCGTGCTGTTTGGTTGCATTCACTGACTGTGTGTACTCTCTACTGTACTATATATGGTTAGCATTGGCATTAGTATCATGGCTTGTGGTTTGTTGTGTTTGCTATGCTTAAGCGCTCTCGTCACACACAGATATCAAACACGCATTATACAACTCTGAGTCACGTGACTGTGGGCTCAAAGCCACACGCTCAGATGTGGCTTGTCATGCACATGCAGTAACACTCAGGTGGTCATGTAATCAGAAATACATTAAATAGGCTGAACAGTATATTTGTTAGATAATTCATAGATTAGACCTCCGGCGATTCCTCAATTAATTGATTGACAGAAATTGTATTTGCATTGATCACTAAAAGTTATTTACAGTAAAAAGAAAAAGAAAAATATCTGTAGTAATTCATATTTTTTCATCATTCTCTCTTTTCCATGTTACCATCATAATATGGTCACAGGCATCCTCCCAATGTCTTTAGTACTTAACATATAGTGACCATCAGTCAGGTGGACTGCCCTTCCTGGTTGACTTGTACATTTCATTACCCCAGACAATTTAATGGCGAAAGTTGCGAATGGTTTGTATTCAACTAAATACTGAATATCTCCTCAAATTTTTTATTGTGGAATAGTGTCATTAACATGAAAAATTTACTTATATTGACGTTTGTTTTTGCTGTATCACACCAGAGGCCCTATTTTTCGATTTCCACCCAACATATCGCCACACAGCTAACTATGCAGACAGCGCTAACAGTGTTTACCTCAGCGCAAACCGGAAGGCGGGTGCAGCGCTTCCACGACGACGCTGTCGGTCGGGCGTCGTTACCACCTATAACCGCCGTATGAGATCTCACATGACAGGGCAGCGCAGCGGCTGTGAGCTAACCGGAAGTAAACAAGTGTTGCAGTTCACGTGCACTAACATGCACTAAAAGCATTGCACAGCCGGTCTGACTGTGTCTAGTTTAACATGCACACACAGGGAGAACGACTTCATTCAGCTCAGGTAGACTTTACTAAACTATATATTTACACAGCACATAGTTTGCTGATATATTAATGCTCACAATGTTACAGCTGCTTTAATACCATGTTTTTAACTATCTCCGAGGTACAAGCAGAGCAAGTTGAACATACTGTACTTCAATTCTGGTCATAGTGTAGTATTTATGAAGGTTTTCTATCCTTTCATATAATCATCTATTTTTGTTTCACATCTATTGCACTTCTGTTCATCCTGATAGAGGATCCTCTGTTGCTCTCCCGAAGGTTTCTTCCCTTTTTCTTCCTGTTGAAGGTTTTTTTTTGGGGAGAGTTTTTCCTGAACCGATGTGAGGTCCTGGGACAGAGAATGTTGTATGTGTACAGATTGTAAAGCTCTCTGAGGGAAATTTGTGATTTGGGGCTATACAAAATAAATTGAAATGAATTGAAATGTACCAATTAGTCCTACATATTCAAGATGATCACATGTCTGAATAAACTGAAGCATTAGTTTATTCTCTTTTTAATGTGATATTGTGTTCAGACTAAAGGTTTAATTTCTTCATCAATGCCGTCCGTTAAGCTTGCAGACATAGGGGTATTTTTGTCTAGTAACTGTTCTGTTGATAGTAAAGCCCCTTGATGCAAATTTGTAATTGGGTAAAATGATATTGGGCTGTATAAATAAAATTGGCACAGCACAGTGCTTCATTTGAAATGTATTTTAATTTTATACAGTATATAAGCCATCAGTTTGAAACTCCTAGTCTCACTTTCAGGAGGCTACTTTTTATACTGACTTTATTTAAATAATAAAGATAATGTTTGAACAACGGTGCAGTAATTGCATTATTGTACTTTATAGCTCCCTTTTAACTCTTAGTACGCACAAAATGTAATTGCTTATTTTCTGTGTGTAGCCTGAAGGAAGATAGATGGAGCTTCATGGGCATTGTGCACAGGGCCATCTGAATTCTTAATAGGTTTACATTGCCGCTGTCCGCATATCTCAGTCAAATGGCAAGTTATTTAAAGGAATGCATGGTTCAGCAGGTTAGCATCCTTTGTCATATGGTGATCTGAGCTCTGTGAGTGTGTGAAATAAACTGAGTTGTGCCTGTAGACATGAATACTCACCCTGTGGCAGAAGAGGGACTGTATGGCTGTGGGGGTCGAGGAGAAACACGCATTTTGCCGTGTGATGAGTTTATCATATGCTGTTGGCGTGTATTTCATAATCATGTGCCGTGTAAGTGTGTGTCTGTGTATGTGAGAGTGTGATCTATCATGTTGTGTGTGTGTGTACATAACAGAAGAGCAGCAAGTGAACTGATCACTAAAAATTGATGTATTATATACTGTATGGGAAAAGGGAACATATACTGTAAGTCCCTTTATAGCACAAATAACCTAAGATGAGTCAGAGATATTTATGGTCCTCCCCAATGGCCTCTGCCTCACTCTCCTTCTCTTTCCGTGTCTCTCCCTCGTTCTATTTCTGGTCGCAGAATAACGTGCTTATGATTGAATAAATTGCTGGTTAATTAAGAGGGAATGGTTATCATTTGCTATTATATTTAACATGCTTTCACAAACCAGGAAGTGGCAATTTGCATAAATTGACTGGGCCTTGGAAAGCTAAAACAGTTCTGACAACGTATTACATGCTACGTTCTGTATCTTTACAATTATTACTCAAACCACACAAGAGGAGATATTATATCATATTTTCTTTTATTCACATATACCACCAGGCACTTCGTTGATGCATCAAACACGCCACCTAACTGAAGCCTGTGTTACACTAACAGATAACTGCTGCTTTACTATTGCTCCTTTTGGCCCGCAAAATGCTTAATGTTCACTGGTCTCTCCGTCACTTCCCTTACATCCTCGATTAAATCATTCAGTTCTCTCTGCTCCCTGCGGCCCTGAGCATGCTCTGTCATGGAGGGAGCAGCCACAAGCTTAACTCAACCTTTTACTTCACTAACAAAGAGGCCCATGTCTCCTATTCTGGGCTAAGTGCTTCTCACAATCTGCAGTAAACTGTTGGGAAAACGAGCCCCTGCAGCCCACAGTGCTCTTGCATGATGCTGTCCGCAGAGAACACAGAGCAAAGGATTAAGGACTCCCTCAGGCGGTAGAGGTTATTATGTATATAATAATGTATACGTGTGTGTGGCTTTTAACATTTGTCTGCATTGTGTATTATAAGAGCTCTTGTGAAAAGTTAAATGACTCTTCTATTGACGGAAAGATATCCAGTGTACCAGTGTGCAGAGTTTATGTTGACCTGCCTCATGCATAAAGGAAGAAGAGGGCCTCTATATAGTTACATATCTCCAGGGAAGTCCCAGGACTGTCCTAAATAAACTGAGTCACCCTGGTGTGTCCACCTAAAGCCTCTCACACGTCGCACTGCACTAACATGCACATACCACCTCTATCTGGCAGCGTGTGCCTCTGTTATTAGCTTCACTCGACCTCAACCTGATGGCCTGATGTTCCTGTTCTCTCTCTGTCTTTGAAACAACAGTAGAAAGCTGCAATGCTGTGTTACATCACTGCTTATAGTCTCTACATACCATCTTTTTAATTAAAGTGTGTTTTTCCTTTTTTAACTTTTCTCAGCCGATTCATACAGTGGTGGACGAGAGATCTCTGACTGGTTGCTCTGTTTAGTGAATCAGTGTTTTCATCCATCACTGTGGTTAAGTCCTTATTTGTGCTTTCCCATCATTTTCAAAGCAAAGCTACTTTTTACCTTAATATTATATCTAATTATAAAACAAGGAATAACTGTCTGTATGTCTGTTTTCCTCTGAAGCAGAAGCCCTTTTCAGTTTGGCTCCCAGGACCAAGTTACATATCTTTACTCACAGAGTGTATTTCACTGATGTTTCTGACTTTGAGAAGCTGTGACTTGGGTGTGTGATGCAACTATGTCATAGCGTGTGTATTGAGGATGCCCCAATGAAGGCCAGTGTTGAGTGTGAAGTTGTTTGTATGAGTGGTTCTGAACAGATGTGTTGCACTGGACTAGTATTATCAATTAATCTTCCAAGCTAATTAAGTTTTGTTTTGTTATTTTTGGATAAAGAGTAGACTACTGATTTGTTATTTGCTGCTGTGGAGGCTCAGAAGGTAGATCTCCGTGGTCAGCTGTGCGTTGTGGTGTGCCTTCCACTTCCAGGTTGGTTTGGAGTGTACTAAACAATAAAGCTGAACAGCTTCTGGTCTTTCCAGTTTTAACTTGAGGTTACATGATACAAAATCAAAACACTTTTTTTCCTATTTTTTTTCTTTCTTATATTGAAATGTTCTTGTGCACCTCAAGGTTTCTCATGTTGTTTTATGTTTCTCATGGAGTTCTGTGAATATGTGCAGAGATAAGTGTTGTAAAGCGTGACGACCTAATCAGATCAGAATGAGCTCAAGATTCGGCTGCTCTGGTTAAACAAGGCTGTTTTTAATTTTTTAATTGATTGACGTTAAGAACATGTGACACTGGTGAACTAGATATTATACAGTCATCCTCCTATTCTTAGACTCAGCAAGCTTGACTAGCTCATCCAATATGAAATACCCCATTAATACTCTCTTCACTGCAGCCATCTCTGTGACTGGCATTTGTGTAACAACACGCACCTCTTTAATTTAGTATGCAGATAGGTAATATTTGAATGTACGGTACACGATGTGCAGTGTAATTCTCTCCAATCTACTGTATTGTATGCTCTGCGCTGGCAACGGCAGAAGGGCAGAATGTAACCATATTTCACATTTGGTAGGACACTGAATTGGTGACCCGAATCTTGTGAGTCCACCTAGAAACTGTGGTGATTGTATATATTCAGTGCTGCCATGTTGAATTTTCAGCTTCTTTGCAGCAATATACATACATATTGGGACCATCTATACATCACAGACCGTAATCTAAAGCATTACCCAAAAACAGCCGTTTTTTCATGATAATCCATCATATCTATAGTTCTTGTCAAAAATCTATTGTTCTCTCTTCTCTTTTTTTCTGTGTATCTGCAGGAAACGGTTGAGTATGCCTTCCTCATCATTTTCACAATTGAGACCTTTCTGAAGATTATCGCTTATGGTTTGGTGATGCACCAGAATGCGTACGTGAGGAACGGTTGGAACATGCTGGATTTCGTCATCGTCGTCATAGGGTAAGTCATCAAGTTCAGTTATTTCAATTGACCTTTTCTTCTATCTAAATATAGTATATAATGCATTTGATTATAAATATTACCTGCACCAGTGGGCATTATGCCAGGTGATCCAAACAATGTGTCATTTTACAGACCAGATCATGAGGTTTTGTTATTTCAATGGATTTAGACTTTAATCTCAGTTTTTTTAATTGATTAATTAAAAGATCTCCTTTACAAAAGTCCCGGCCATGACAGGTAGCAACACATCAAACAAAGTGTCAGATATACAGTATGAGTCAATAATATCCAGTTTAGTAATTGAACTGCACAAATTCAGTTGGATGAAACCTAGATCAGCCCATGATTTATAATCAGAACAGGTATTAAAACTTGAAGCTTCCAATTACAAATTGTAGTATCAGCTGGGCCAGTGTTAGGCTCCACAATTCTGGCAATCAACAATAATTCAGAAAAGAATCAAGAATCTCTACTTTGTCACATTGCAAGGAGCTTCCTCTCTTGAATTCATCATGTTAACAGAATAAACATAAATAAAGTAAATTATCAGAGCGTATAAAACACCTCAGAATTACAAAAGTATGCATAACATGTTGACAGTGTGTACAGTGTTTCAGAGAAAGGCAGTCAGTGTTAAAGTTAAAGTTGCTTAAACCTCTGCTCCAAGTGGCTAATAGAGACCCTCACACACCCACAGTATATGACCCAGAAAAGACAGAGAGAATAAATCAGAGCTTTACCACCATTGGAATGAGTCACCATCTCTCCATACTTCATCTCTTCTCCAACACTCCCTCCCATTTTTTCTCACTGACTTTCTTTCGCTCACACTCTTCCATCCGGCTCTGCTTTGTCTCTGCAGCAAGTTCTATACTTCCCCCATCCATTTTGATCTTGTACGTCATGCTTTACACTTCCCCATCTCACTCTGCCCTCATTCTTATCTCCTGCACGTTCTCCTCTCGTTATCTTCATCCTAATCGCAGCGTCTTTTTTTTCTCCTCTATTTTCCTCCCTCTCGCTCTCCTCTTATGCACACAGTCCAGTGGGCAGCTGGGTCAGATCGCTGTCTGTATGCAAACATGCAAGGTTTATCTGCCATGCAATCAAATGCAACGATGGCTGCTCGTGCTATAAAGAGTGACTGTTCCTGCTACATCACTGAAATAATACTGCCAGAATCAAAATATATGGCTAAATACGGCCCTGGAGTGGCTATATAAATTCATGTTGCAAGGTCAGAGTTCAGCCCACTTCAATATGTTTGTGTGTCTTTGTATTTAAAGATTATTAGCAGGGCACGTAATGGTTCAACAAATGTTGGAAAAAGGTTGTAGGCGCTCAAGGATTCAACTTTGTGAAGAGCTTGAATGTATTTCGTCGTTCAATAACACTCTTCATAGAGAGAAAGGTTTTCTCTTGTCTGAAGATTCAATATAACCCATTGCTGTCTTTAGGGCTGCTGTAGTCGTACAATGCTTTTAAAAAAAATCTGAGATACAAATATTGTTTGTGAGTAAAAGTTCCTTAAATTGCTCAATCAAGAGGTATTAGAGAATCTTAGCTAAAACAGATAGCTTGGAAATTAGCCTGTATGAAAGATGAAAGATGCATGAAAGATATCTAAGGTGTTTAATGTATAATGTTAGAGGGAAAAGCCTCTTTTCTGGACTTGCCTGACATGTGGGGAGAAATGCAATAAAGATTTATTGAAAAAACAATTGTATTAAAAGGACATTTGTGTCAGAAATGTAAATCAGCTCCGCAACAAAAACAAGTTCACAGAATTTGAGTAATTATGAGATTTTTCTTTGTTTTACTTAAATGATCATGCCAGTCGGAGTTCTTAAACCACACATATTTTTAAGGCTGCCCTAAGGAATATTGAACGGGTAAATACTAGTGAAAAATTATAGAAACTATATAATTATCACCCTAATCTACAGTTTCCCTCATCTTTTATTTAGCACTTTGCAGCAAAAGATACAAATAGTTCCCTCAGGACTTAGAGACCAACACATAAAGACAATGCATATTGGATTTACATGGTCCAAATAAATGCTAATGTTGCCTTGTTGCTGGATTGTCTCTAATGTAAATATGTTTACATTTTAAGATTTTTGTTGACCATTTTCAAATAAAGATGATATAGTTCCAAAAATTGGGATGTAAGCTATCCACATTTTTACATGCAGCAATTGTTTACGTACTTTTCTGCTTAGTGTGTAGAATTACAGAATTACCATGAACCAATGGATGCCTATAAAACAGAAGAACAGACTATTAAACTTCCTAACATACAGTTAGCATAGTTTACGAAATGATTGTAAAGTGATTTGCATTTAAAACCACTTTGCAGGTTATGCAGCTTGACTGGTAAAGAAAGAGGTATATGCAGTAAAAAGGTTGATGTGTCTTGTTTTCAACATGACTGGATGAGTAATGAAGCCCCAGTGGCTGCCGGTCAGTCTTACAGCTGTGACTCAGTATAACATAAGCCGGAGCAGACTGTGCTTATGGGCCCTCAGAACTCCTTCCTATCGGCAGCTTCATTCACTGCTTTTAGTCCACATCTTTGATGTGATTTGTCGAGATGATTTCCCCTCTTGGCTAGGTGAGGAACGTCTCACTGACTGTAATGTAGTGGCCTCTTTCATGGTGGGAGATTTGTTCACTGCTGATTTCACTTTGTGATCACAGCAGGAAGCCGTTCTTGTACTTATCTTCTGTTTGTATACTCTTAACTGCATTGACACAAAGGGGGCGGGATGCTGCTGTACTACACTCTCAGCATCGCCGCTGGCTTTATATGGAAAAGAAATAACTGACTAATTGTTTTGTCAGGTATTAAAATTACAGTGTGGAAGCTACCAGTACAATGTTTATTAACCAGTTTTCATTCCAACTATTAACATGAATGGACCCTGTATGTATTATTATATGTGTAGTACTCTTGTAATCCAACTGTATCCTGGTGATATCAGTATGGTTTGTGGGTGGCTGTAAAGTAAACTGATGACGCATGCGACATTATAGTTTCACAGTTAAATGATAAATGAGCTAAATGTTATGGATGATCAACAACAGTGAATTAAAAACACTCGGCCAGGAAAGAGTTTTAAGGGAAACTTGTCTCAACATTAATGATTATTGATACACTTGGAACATCTGACAAAAAAATACACATCTATATTGCTTGAAAAAAAGTCTACTGTAATGTTCAAGTGAAGAAACAAATCATTAATTGTATTATTGATTAATGCTGCTGATTATTTTCTTGATGAATTGAATCGTCGTTCTTCCTAAACAAAATGTTGAGTATAATTTAGTATAAGAGTTAAAGGTGACAATCAGCAAACATGTAACATACAATAAACATGAGCAGCTCAGACGTGAGCATGTTGTGGTATGTTATACAGTGTGTTTTACATGCCAGACTAATAGTGTGAGGTTTGTTTTCTGACAGACTCTTCAGTGTTGTGCTGGAGCTTTTGACCAAAGAAGAGAAGCCAGAACTCGAGGGAGACCATCCGTCGATGCACGGACACGGAGGTAAACCAGGTGGATTCGATGTTAAAGCCCTTCGAGCCTTCCGTGTGCTGCGACCCCTGCGGCTGGTCTCAGGAGTACCCAGTAAGTACTGAGTTCCACATGCCAACACACAGGTAACCCATGTCAACCCCATATAGATTCACCACATATTTTTTATATATACCATGTAATGATCAGAGCCCTTATTAATCCCAGTAAATTGTAGGTTTAAGGGTTACACACGACAAGTCCAGATGGTCTTTGTATCATCCCTGGGGAGTGTTTTTCAAAAACATCCATTCAACATCTCCATCAGCGCCCTGGAGAAATTAACTCTGTGATTAAAAACTGAGCGTAAACACTAGTGACACATTTATCAACTATATGTCGTTCTAGATGTTCTGAAATATTTACTGAAACTGGTATCAAACATTAGAAAAGCAACTTCCTTCTTTTGGGGAAAACGTTCAGTTGGCTGTAGTATATCACACTGCTCAAATCTGTTGTTGATGAACACAATATTATAAATTAATAACGTCACATTAATGTCATGGTTATGTGAACCATCATGAACCACCAGAGGTTTTCTTTGCAGTAAGACCAGGGATGGAGACTGGCACTGGTGCAACTGAAGTTTGTAGCTGTATTTTCTTCCTGCGCATTCAAGTACAGCAGCTTCATGTGATGTGTTTATTTTTGTCCTTGCTTAGGTTTACAGGTGGTGTTGAACTCCATCATTAAAGCCATGGTCCCTCTCCTTCACATTGCCCTCCTGGTCTTGTTTGTCATCATCATCTATGCTATTATCGGCCTGGAGCTTTTCATCGGTAAAATGCACGCAACCTGCTTCATTCCTGGCTCAGGTACGCCCTCTTTATTGTCTGCTGTACACATGAAATCCTGTCAACTTTCTCGTCTACACAGCTTGTATTAACGATGTACTGTAACAAGCAGTAATATTAGCCTGACCGTACAACTTTCAACAAACATCAGCATGCATTTCTCAATTCGGAAGGTGAAACCTGATACTTTAGCTGACCACATGTGGGCCCAGATAAACAAGTGTTTACAGGCTGAATCATAGAAAGTTTAGGCACCCTTTTTAATTATTTGATTTAAATCTCAAATGGGGAATAAAACATGTTCAGTGTATTTCTGGTTTCAGGACCATGACAAAAAGGACTATCTACTGTTTATGCGCAGCTAGAATTGGCAAGGCATCCATGCTCGTCGAGGTATCGGTAACCTGATTTATTCAGGTCCTACAGCCTGACCAATTGGCTCTCCTGGCACTAACTACGTGAGATTAATGCCTAACCTAAATCAATCGTCTCTGCCTCAACCTGCTACGCAGGGCAGGTCTTGCCAAGAAAAGCAGTGGGATTCATAATAACTGACATGGCAAGTCTCTTCAGGGGTCCCAAACTTAAATAACCTGGTGGCCACTGGCCAGGTTGTTCACCGCCAGGGGGGACGCTTAAAAGTAGTGTTTGTTTTCCCTCCCTTCCGTCCCTCGTACATCGTGCTGCTCTGCATGTTCATAATATCAAGTTAGAACGCTTTCTTGGGGAACAGCAGCTTTCTCCTTGCAGGTGTGAAGTGAGTCATGTGACCCTCCACAGAGAAAGAATCCTGTCATAAAACTAAATGACCTTGTGGTCAACCTTTCTTTGAGGTTTCGAAAGTGTAAGGTGCAGTCGGTCATATCTAGTGTTAATTCAGCTGTTAAGCCTAAATGTAAAATAACTATTTTGAAGTCTTGCTTGAACATTTAATGATTTCTCCAATTACAACAATCAAAATGGGAAAAAGTAAATAAACGTATTTGTAGGCCAGAGCCCTGTTTCTCGTACCTGGCTCAACAAAGTTGAGCAAATGTCCTAATCTCCACCTTAAATTAGCGAGATGATTGACGTCAGGCTAACTCGGTTTTCCCACGGCTGATCCGCGCTGAAACGGTCTCGTTAATTCTAACCAGACGTCAGTCCTCTGGATAAATGTGCGTGCCCGCTCTTCTTCAGAAGGGATAATAATCGAGCACTGACACCACGATGTTCTAACAGTACAATGGCAAATAAACTCAAAGAACCTCTTTTTTTTTCTCTCCGCTGAGAAGCAGGAGATGATCATGAACGCATATGAGGAAGTCAATACCTTAATCATTCACAGCAAACGCTTTGCGAATATTCGCAACGCGTTTGCAACGTTGTTGGTGTGAACGCAGCTTAACATCGCCCCGCTGCGAGACATAAGCATCGCAAATATATCAGACAAGTTAAATGCGTCAGTGTTGGGAAAATGTATCGGCTAATTTTAAGTGCTTCATCACCCAAATCAATCAGATTATATTTATTTAAAAGTAGTATACAAATTAATATATACTTATGAGGATATATGTACTGTATGTGCGGATGTATCATGTACTATGTGTATATACATGTATGTGTAGATTACCATATAACCAGCAGTTTGAATCTGTGTATGGGCAGATCAGTATGTATGTATTATAATCAGAAATTCAATCAATTGAAGCAGTGAAAATAAATTGTGTGTGATTCTCTCTATTCTTATCACGATCACCTTAATCATGTTCTACAATAATGATATGTATGGTGTACTAATAACACTGTCATATAATTATGAGTGTTTTCAACACATCCATAAGTTTCTTAAGCGCTAAATAAACTTAAGAACAGCGCGGCATGCAGCGGGTGAGAGTCTGTGTCTGTGAGACGGGCGATCGGATGCGCCTGTAGTGATCAGTCTCCGCGGCTTGAGAAGCTCTCGTAAATAAATGATTCCTTTTGCAGAATCTATAGCGCCGCGTACAGGAAGTCATGATGATGTGAGAACGGATCTTGGCGATCTGGTAGAACTCTCTCCCTATAAAACTAATATAACTAATATTGCTCCTTCATCAATGAGGAAGGGAGCTGCCTTTTTTGTCCCGTGGGAGTGGCCAGCTTATCCAGTGAATTTCAGTAAGCCTGCCCGGGAGCAGGTTTACATTTTTGTCTGTGTTGCTATGGTGATTTATCTAAGCTTGCTTCGAAGAACCGAAAAGCCAGACCTACGTCATCTTATCCTGACAATTAGCCCGCTAACTCAGTAAGCCAGCTACGAGAAACAGGGCCCAGGTATAACAATACATTGTAAACATGGTGAGGGTCTGGTTAAATCATCTGAGGGGATTTAGTTTGAGATAATGTTTGAAATAATGTTGTTGTTTTCCACAATAATTACAGACACATTTCTTTCCTCTCTTTCTTCAGATATGATAGCAGAAGAGGAACCAGCTCCTTGTGCGATCTCAGGGCACGGGCGACAATGCCCCATCAACGGCAGCGAGTGTAGGGAAGGCTGGCATGGTCCCAATGGTGGCATCACCAACTTTGACAACTTCCTGTTTGCCATGCTGACAGTGTTTCAGTGTATCACCATGGAGGGCTGGACGGATGTGCTGTACTGGGTGAGTCTCTGCCCTCACAGTTCAACATCCTGTGACTGTCACACGCCTTTAGCTTAAATGTCTATTCAGATCAGACTCACAACAATGATGTGACTGACATTCTGATGATGAAGCTGCTGATAACTTCCTGAGGCAGCTCTTATCACTCTGATGTGATTGATTGACTAAATGATTGGATGCATTCAACAACTCACAACAAAAATAAGATGCTATCCTGGTACGTTTAGTTTTCCTGCAAAATCTCTATTTTTCTTCATCTGAAGAAAACGCTACTTTTGTCAAACTTTTTCTTCTTGTTTTTCTTGTCTGACAGTTGATTTCACTCTTTTCTCCCTTTCTTCCCTCTGTTCTCCTTCCTCTGTGCTGATGCTTGTTCCTCCAGATGAACGATGCTATGGGCCTTGAGCTTCCATGGGTTTACTTTGTCAGTCTTGTGATCTTCGGCTCCTTTTTTGTTCTTAACCTGGTTTTGGGTGTGTTGAGCGGGTAAGCACCTTCCTCCCTTTGCTCTTTGTTTGAGTTTCTGTCTGTTAACCGTCTACTTCTGGCTCCTGTAGGTCAATGACGCCATCGGATGGGAAACACCGTGGATTTATTTTGTTAGCCTGATCATACTGGGATCCTTTTTCGTGTTAAACCTTGTGTTAGGTGTGCTAAGTGGGTAAGAGGAAACTTGTGCAGTGATTTTGGTTTGCAGTGTGCAAAGCGTGTTTGCGGTGGTTTGTGTTGCACTCTGGCACAGCTTACGATGTATTGCTAGCGCATAAATGAGTGTATGGATGTAAGATCCTGACTATCTTTATATTAAAACAAATATTGAACTATTACTCCGTGATTGACTATTGAGCATTTAGAGCATGAGATAAATGCATTTTCTTTCTCAGGCATTCTTCTCTGACCTCTGTTGGCGTCAAACTATCACGTTTTTTTCCACGGCAACTGCAAAGTGAGCGTTTCCTCCCCCACACCGTCCTCAAACCCCCAAACCTCCTGAGAGAGAAATTAATCTTATTCCTCGCCCTTCACTCCCTCTGCGCTACTAAGCTCTCTCAAACCCCAGTTTGCTTTCCCAGCTCTGTGGAGTGGGGGTGGGGTATTACAGTAGAATTATCTCTGGATGGTTGACCAGCCAGCAATGCCCAATTTGTATAAATAAGGCACCAAGGTTAACAGAATCTCCAACTCTGACACTCCTGCAGTCCTATCGGCTGCTTTAGATTGTCACAATGTATTATCTGCATCAACTGTCTAAATGCAGTTTTAAAAATGCTGCTTTTCTACCCTCTTACAGTATCTTTGTTTTTGTCTTTTTCAGTGTCACACCTTACATTTATCTCATTCTCAGTAACGACAATATTCCACCATACATTTACGTACCGTCTTCTGAATTCCTACACATCATAGTTTCCATAGTCGTTGTTTTATATAATCTATGAGTTTAGATGCTATGCAAATGTTGTGTGTCTCTTGAAACCATCTGTCTACCTAAATTGCCTTTTCTGTATGATTAAGATGCTCGCCAGAAGGATACGCTACTGTACTTTCGGCTCTAAATAAAGTGCTGTGTTGTTTGTCCGAAGGTGCACATCTCCCTCCAGTGGCTAGGGTTCACAAAAACACACAAGGCATTTAAAGGTTGTGGTTGAAGTATGTGAATATGCAGCATGTCTTCATGCATTTTAGTGAAGAATGTCATAAAGATTATTTAATACAGGAAGGAAGATTTGTTTATTTCCATTTCATGTGAAAAAAAAACGTCACTGCTGTTAAAGTAAGTGTCTCTTTGTATGTGTATTTGATAATTGATGCACTCCTATGTGTTTGTGTTTTTTGTGCATGTGCGCCTCTGCAAACCCAGAGAGTTCTCCAAGGAGAGAGAGAAAGCCAAAGCGCGAGGAGACTTCCAGAAGCTGCGTGAGAAGCAACAGCTGGAGGAGGATCTGAAGGGTTACTTGGATTGGATAACTCAGGCTGAAGACATCGACCCCGAGGACGAGGCCGATGAGGAGACCAAGCGCAACCGTAAGCACCTTCTCCCGTTACTCCCGGAGTAAGCCTGCGCTGGCATCCCAAGAGCCCATCGATACTGATCCAATCTGTCCAATATGCAGTATGGTTTATTATTGTTGGCTTGAGAGTGTCGCGAAATATCATTTTATATTTATATAATCGGGAAATACAAGAGTTTGTACTCTAGAAATCTACAATGTGTCATTGAGTTTTGTAGCAAAGAAAAGAAAAGAAAAGAAAGAAAAAAGTGGATTTACTAAAAGATCATTACGCTGAAGGAGAAATATGGATACCAAAATACTGTTTAAAACAAAAGAGGTGCTTTTCCTGGCATTCCTGTGTCCATTTGGGTGCATAGTGCTCTATTTATTCCTATTGCCCCATATAACAAGTCCACCATGTTGACACTTATCTAGCACAGACACAGTGGGTATTAATCAGGAGAAAAAGAGCCTTCAAGCTCAAACATGGCCTCCTCATTTAGCCCGACAATTGTGCATCAACTTTTAACAATCATGCAAGAAAAAATCCACTAGACAGGGTGTAATGTCCACTTTCTCCACCTACAGTAGCATCAATTGTCCATAATGCAATTCATGCAGCTCTGTTGCTGGTCTTGATTAAGCTTTTCAACAGTAATACTGGGAATTGTAGTAATCACTTAATGAAGCAGATGAAGTAGGTTAACAATTTAACAACAATTGATGATGGATTTTTTTTCTGAATTTTTTTCTAATGCACAATTATTGACAATATTTAATCGAAAGTCAATGACACTTTCTTGGCCATACACAATACACACACATAGTATACATACCTACATAACGGAGAGGCATCTCTTGGTTAAGAGAGAGTCTTTCCCTCGAGCTGTTCACGATAAACAAAGGTGTTTGAAGCAGAGCGGTGCAGCATGTTCTTATCTTCACGCTCAATGTAAGTCACTGATGGAAGTGCAGCACGCTGTGAGTTCCACTAGAGTTGATCTAAGAAGAGAAAAAGGGAAAAAAGATGTTACTTGAGCTCTTAATCCAAATCCTCTTTATATAAGCAGCACACACATGATGCAAAACAGAAACTGCGACTGATTCACCTTATATTTTGAGTGTAGGATCTTTATTTTTTACACTCTGCTCATTACAATCAGTCTTCCCTCATGTTTGATGTACTTGTCCATTTATTTTCACCTCTCCCGCCTGTCTTTTCCTCTAGTCATACTTCATTTATAAAGTTTGACTTTTAGGGTCCTTTAAAGCTGTGGAGGTTCTGTGTGACAAGGAGGCAAGTCCATACTGCTTTCCTTCCAAATCCATCATGGCTTGTGTTGTCTGTCGACGATACATGAGCCCATGCTAACACGTTAACGTGCAAAAGATTGAATATGCACTGTAACATGTTAGTACAGGGCCTCGTCACCTGCAGGCGCTTCCAGTGACTAACAGCTCTCCGTGTTGTTCTTCTGCCCTCCTCAGTGTCTGCAGCCCCGGTGGCTCCTGCTGCTCTTGTCATTGTTGGATATTGATATTTTGAATACTGTTGTTGTCCTGTGGTGCTTGTCTGCTCTGACCCATTTTGATAGCAGCCCATTCTCGCCCCCCATGTCCCTCTGCTGTGCCGTTGTGTCTGAATGCATGGGCTTGCATGCATTACACATGAAGGGGTGACTCTGGCTGACCTTACTGAGAAGAAGAAAGGAAGGTTTGGGTGGTTCAGCCAGTCGTCCGACACTCATGGTAAATCCTGTGTTTTCCCTCCAGTGTTCTTATGCTTTTGTGTGTGTGTGTGTGTGTGTGAGTGTGTGTATTAGATGCTCAAATTACAGAAAAAATTGTCCGTTTTCACAAAATGTTCAGATCAGAATCAGATCAGATCTGAAGTCTTAATTGTGTTTCTTGTTTCTTTAAGTTTTGCTTTTTGTTACATTTTGTGAGCCAAAACACACAAAGAAAAAGTTGTACTTTGCCCTTACTTCCTTATATCAGTGAAGAAGGGTTGTTCTTCACAAATACTCTACATTATTGAATTATTGAATACACGTGAATACATCACAAATTAAAACCAGGAAATGAATGAAAAAGATAAGCAGCAGTGGCCTTACAATCCCAGTTGAAGCATCTAAAGTGACTGTTGAGTGAGTCTGTGTGTGTTTGTGTGTGTATGTATTGATGTGCAGCCTAATGTAATACCTCATCACTTTGTGCTTTACTATTTTGTTAAACCCGTTGTGTCCGAGCATCACAGCCTTTTTTTCAGTTTTTGTCAACCATGTTTTGTTTTTTTCAAAGGTTTACTAATTCTAAATAAAAAACATTTTACTCATAAAACGAGTCTGATATGGAATAGAAATACGGCTACGTTTCTTAGCAGGCACACCCCGTTTCCTTTCCATGTCCCATTTCAAAAGCAGTGGCTCAGTGTGACTATAGGAAACAGGGCTAAACCCAGATCACTACTCTAGCAGTCAGCACTATTTTCAGAGCTGAGAGCTGTCCGACCACTCAGGAATCAAAGCCAACACGTCTACATAAGCTAAGCAGCAGCACACACCACGCTCCCTCATACGAGTTAAAGCACTGAGACGTTTTGCACAGTTAATCATCATCTGTCTGCGCAGACAGTCTTTCCGCAGCGCTGGCAGTACTTTGACTGTGGCATTTCAGAGACAGCTTTAAGAGCTCTGTCCTCCTCGGCCAGCTCCCCTCTTCTCTCTGCTCCCTCATTGTGTGCATCAGTCAGCCCTCGTAGAGCAGCTGTCCACTCGCCTGTCCCATGTCAGCTCCCTTTCAGCACTTGGTAAATGATACTAATGATGACAGTGATGCACAGCCACAGCGCTTAGTTCCTTTCTTTCTATCAGGTCAAAAGTTTTGTGGCTGCAGCATTGCTTTCGAGATTTAAAAAAATACAATCATTTTGTTACTTCTTTTTTTAAACCTCTATCAAATCATTTTGATGCACTTCATTTTTGGAGTGCAATCCTTTTTTGGGATCTTTTCCGATTTATTAAGGATGTTCTTTAGTGTATCTTCTTTGCTTCCTTTTGAAATAAATGCCTGTCACAATAGCCTGATGTGATGAAGGCAGTCTCCATTTTATTTCTTTTCACGCTTCTTCCCCCTGGGATGCACTGCACTGTGACTATGTAAAAAATCTCTTGAGTATTTTTTTGTAAATGTCTGCTTCATTTGCTGCTTCAGCGAGCGTTCCAGCCAGTGAAACAGAATCCGTGAACACCGAGAATCAAAATGGGGAGGATGAAAAGACACCATGCTGTGGACCTCTGTGGTGAGACAAACCTTTTCATAAACAAGACCATTGTTATTACTTGGTGGTGCACTACCTTATTACTGAATTACAATACTTTGATTGCGGTCCCCTCTGGTGTGACCGCTGCTACAGAGATAAAAAAAAAAAAACAGTCTCTAACGCTTCAGCACAAACAACCACTTGTATCCCGTATAAGTGCTACTTTCTTTACTTTTTGATTTGTAATAAAAGAAAAATGCTCAAATGGTTAAAGCAAACAACTCACTTTCATGTTTATACTGCCTTCCTTCCTACCCTCTAAGCTGTTGACTCTTGTGGTTGAACATGCTTTGTGTTGTTATCGATGAGCCCTAACAACCAATCAATGCTTCTTACACACCTTTACTACAACCTGCATTCATCAACTTTGACAAATTCTTCTTTCTTTCAGTCAAAAAATTTCCAAGTCAAAGTTCAGGTCAGTATCTTTGTGGGTCTGCGTCTCTGCTTGGTGCATTTATGTGTTAGTGCCCAGCATTAGAGCATACTGATTTCTTTTGTAAGTGCTTGGCTTTCATTTCACTGTATTTTAATGAGACTGTACCAGGGATGATAAATCAACAGCTTTTAGAAAGTCAGCATGTACCATAAGGTATTTTTGGAGAGAAGTCTTACGCAGTATTTTTCAGCTCATTTACTGAACAGTATGACTTGCAAAAAATATATTGATGCCGTTCCCTTTTGGCTCTTCCCCCTCATTCCTCCACATTCCTCTCAGTAATAGAAACAAACTATGATTTCCTTTTAAAAAAAACACTGAGGTATTTATTCTATTGCTTAGAAACTTTAATCATTATGACCAGATCCTGTGTACCTCTAAATCAATTGATTAGCAAAGTGAGTCACACTTTTTTCTCCTCCAATAGTCGGCGCTGGCGCCGCTGGAACAGGTTCTGCCGCAGGAAGTGCCGGTTGGCTGTCAAATCGGTGCCTTTCTATTGGCTGGTCATCATCCTGGTGTTCCTCAACACGCTCACCATATCATCAGAGCATTACAACCAACCTATGTGGCTGACACAAGTGCAGGGTATGAGGAGCACTACAGTAAACATTAAAAACGTTTGACTCTGTTTATTACCCAATTTGTCAGTTGTTTAGTTAGTAATATATCTTATCTTACATTTAATTTTCAATGAAACTAGGTAGACATTTTAACCATGAACCATTGTAAAGGATTTCATATTATACCTCTTAATATTGCTCTCTCCCTTATTGGAATAGAAATGTAAAATAGAATATTAGTGAACATTTTTCACATTTTTATATATAGAATAGAAAATGTATGTATTTGTGTTTGTGTGTGCGTGCTGATATTATACTTGTGCAGCCATGCCAGAGTTTAATAGTACAATCTTTCAAGATTCAAGAGATTCAAGATATTTGTCATATGCACAGTATCTCCGTACAATGAACACACACAGAAACCACACAGAATTACAATAACTTAAAACTTAAGGCTTATGGTAAATATTAGAATTTAAATTAAGAATTAAGAATACAAAAAAAAGTGCTATAAATGCTACTAGTATAAGAAAATATATCAAATAAGGCACAGAAATGTGAGAACAGTATTCACAATCAGTTTCACTGAGTGTATAGAGTGCACTCAGTGCACACATCTCACAATCTCTGAGTGGTTTAACAGCAGCAATGATTAATTGCATAATTTCTTTCTTATTTTTTTAGCAAAAAATATCTCTTTATCTCTCTCTCGCTCTTTCTCCATTTCATTGTGTTTCTTCAATGTTCTGGGTTTCAGATGTGGCCAACAAGGTGCTGCTCGCCATGTTCACATGTGAAATGTTGGTGAAGATGTACAGCCTCGGGCTGCAGGCCTACTTTGTGTCACTGTTCAACCGCTTTGACTGCTTTGTGGTTTGTGGAGGAATCACGGAAACCATTCTGGTCGAGCTGGAAGTCATGTCTCCTCTCGGCATCTCTGTGTTCCGCTGCGTCCGCCTGCTGAGGATCTTTAAGGTCACGCGGTAAGACCACGCTGCGTTCGTGTGCGCGCTGTGCATGTGTGGTGTTCGGTTAATCACTCGTCTCTCCTTCTCTCCTCTGCTTCATAGTCACTGGCAGTCTCTAAGTAACCTGGTGGCATCTCTGCTCAACTCCATGAAGTCTATCGCTTCTCTGCTGCTGCTGCTCTTCCTCTTCATCATCATCTTCTCCCTGCTGGGCATGCAGGTGTTTGGTGGAAAGTTCAACTTTGATGAGACCCAGACCAAGAGGAGCACCTTTGACAACTTCCCCCAAGCCCTTCTCACTGTGTTTCAGGTATTTACTGTTCGGATTATGGATGTACACCACAGTCACTCCCAACTGAACGGCAAACATTCAGCGTATAAGATTCAGATAAAAATGTTAAGAGCTGTTGTACAATTGTTTCCACAAACAGACATACGTCATTTTGGTAAGAGACTGTGGAAGGCTAAGATAAGAGAACTTGAGCTCACTGCAGATATTAGTTGAACAGAAATGCCGAGCTGGGTTTGATGACATTTAGAAACAGTCAGTTTCATATAGTTTGTCCACCAAAAAGAACTGACAAGTTGATTTTTCAACTGTCAGATGTACCGCTTAGTATATATAGTTGTCACCTTTTAATAAACAAGAAGAAATCTAAATACCAAGATGCTTGTTTATGTACAAAAATAAAAATAAATTCTATCGGTCAATTTATCGTTTTGGGATCTTTTGTGCCCCCAAATATTGATGCAGAATCACAAATCCAGTGTTCTGTTCGGCTATAAAGAGAAATTAATGGATTGTTGCAATCCTAGTGCCAAGCACTCAGGGACAATTCCTAAAGGTGGTGCACTACCTCAGTGTCAAAATAAGAAACATACATGGCCATCTTTCAACAAACACATGCATCTCCTGTATCTCTGCCCATTTCCTCTCAACGGGGACCGGGGGGTTGTAGCAGGTGAAAAAGTGTTGTCACGGTTTATTATCTGTTGGAGTACATGTGAGTGACATAAGCTGACAGGAAGGATGATCCCAAGCTGTTGCTTAGCAATGCAGATCTGTTGAAGCGGTACTGATGATGTATCTCCCACATTATTTTTTTATTATAATTGATTTTAGATCCTGACCGGAGAAGATTGGAACGCTGTTATGTACGATGGCATCATGGCTTACGGAGGGCCTTCCTCTTCTGGGATGATTGTGTGCTTTTACTTCATCATCCTCTTCATCTGTGGAAACTGTATCCTCCGTCACTGATGCAAACTTTAAAGTGTTGAAACAGCGAATACACGAGTTAACCTGCTCTCATCATTTTATGTATGAAAGATATAAAGCCGTTTTTTTCGAGAGAGTTGTCCTTTACTCAACACTTTCCTCAGATATCCTCCTGAATGTCTTCTTGGCTATCGCTGTGGACAACTTGGCAGATGCAGAGTCTCTCAACGCAGACGAAGGAAACAAGAAAGGGTGACACCGGGATCGTTTATGACGTCTCTCTGTGGCAAATATGCTTAGATATGTGCTCAAGCTCTACTTTATTGTTTCTAACAATATCTATGTTCATTACAGGGATAAAAAGGAGGAGGAAAAAGATGACAAGGTATCCCTACTCTCTGAATCACACAGTAGCTTGCCTTTACAGTTTGAGGAGTTCTACTCACTTTCTACGTGTTTGTAAGGAGGACGAAGAGGAGAATGACGACAATGCGGCGACGGAGGAGGATCCAGAAGTCCCATCGGGGCCTCGGCCGGTCATCTCTGACCTGGTGAAGAAGGAGAAGATCACTCCTATCCCAGAAGGAAGCGCCTTCTTCATCTTCAGCACCACAAACCCGTAGGAAACACATTGTGCTCACACACATGGACACGTACCCACCGGTTGTGCCTCATATCTCACTGATGTCTCTGTGTTTCCTTTGTCCTCTAGGTTTCGTGTGTTTTGCCACAAACTCATCAACCACCACATATTCACCAACCTCATCCTGGTGTTCATCATGCTCAGCTCCGTGTCACTCGCCGCCGAGGATCCGATCCGTAACTTCTCAGCTCGCAATATTGTAAGTTCACAAACCCTCAACAGAACTGTATTTAAGGCTTCTAAAATACAAAGAGAAGCAAAGATAAATAACATTATTAATATATCCCTTTTCTGGGTGTAATGTTAGTTTACACAATAGTTTAGTATTTTGAGTTACAAATCTTTGACCACACTTGTGGTTTTGCATGTTTCAGCCCATTTATTATGACATGTTACATTACTGCTGACCATTTTCCAAAGCAAGCAGCGTCCATAATTATGTTTCAGTAAGTCAGTTTGAATTATTTGACATGCAAGACAAGATCAAGTTCCTGATATCTCCTCTTAACAACGCCATTGTTTTGGGACGATTTAAAGCATTTTTCACAATAAGTAAAGCAACAAACAAAGAATGCATTTGACTTTTTTTTTTAGAGAGATGTCATCATCATTCTACCGACAAGAGGCATTTATCGATTGAGGGTCTAAATACTCAGGAGCAACCTTTTAAAGACATTCACGTGATCTTTTTGCCAATGTTGTTTGTCTCTTGAAATTGTTTTAACAGCATCCTACCTTTTGAATGCAGTACAGCTCACAAATCTCAGATGTCAGAGTGTCCTTAAACGCACCATGAAGGAAAGCTTTTCTGAAATACTTATATTCAATGAACCTTTGTTGCTATCTGGATCTTTGAACTTATGTCACGGTACACTTTGGCTGTCAATAATGTTAAGTATGGATTTAAAAAAAAAACTAAAACAGGGTCCTGTTATAGTCCAAAAAACTAAACATTCAGCCAGGGGTCTCATTTGCAGTGCATTGTAATAATTGTTTTGCACTATGAACACTAATGTTCTGTGGTTATTTCTGACATATATTGCATATAGAGTAGTAAAAGCACCTTGAACTATATGAACTAGTCATTGGATAAGTATTGAATACAATGTGTGATATTAACTCTTAACAAACAACTCTTTCCAGAAAATGCTCCTAATTTAATTTAATTTTTTATTCATTTTGTTTACTTATAATGTATGAAGCTGCGCAATGAACTGTCTTTGTTAAACATGTACGTTGCTTTTTGCAGATACTTGGTTACTTTGACTATGCTTTCACGGCTATCTTTACTGTTGAGATCATATTGAAGGTAAATGCCATGTGTCCCCTGTTCGTGCTGTGACTAACCACACCCCAATAACACTCCAAACGTCTCGTTGCCTTCCAGGTCCTAGGCTATGCAGATTATGTCTTCACTAGTATGTTTACATTTGAGATCATATTAAAGGTAACCCCTTAAATGACAACGAGAGCCTTGCTGCATTCTCTCCTTGTGTGTCACCTGCCACTCAGTACAACCTGGCTTGTTTGTTTCCTTTCTCTTATTTACTTTTTTCTTCACGGCACCTCTTTTAAAAAGCAAAAAATATTGGAGTTGCTACTTTGCACACACTTACACAAACACAAGATTTGTTCAAATTACACTAATCAAAGAACTCATGATGGGGGAAGGAAACATCACATCTACATTACATTACATACTCACATGGGTGTCACGTCATTCGGGCAGTCATCGCTGAAATGATTTTGATGATGCAGATATGTAAAACATGATGCAACCTTTTGTGTGATGCAACAAATTTTAGTGGGCTGTTCAGACATCAATAAGGCATTGGCTGAAGTTGAGTTCGAGATCATCAGGGAGGTGTTCGAAGTCAACTCCAGTCGAAGCTGACTCCATGCCTCTCGCACTGACTGCTCTTCAGATTACCCATAAAAGAGGGGGCAAAACCAACCATGTTCCTGCCGAGCATGGTTCAGTCTGCTTTCCCTGACTGAGTGCATAGAAATGTGGAGTTGCGTTTGCAGCCATTTGGGCAAAAAACTTGCCACGTCCATCGCTGTTTTACTTCAAACGCTCCAATGCTCCTAGTTAGGGCTCTCCTCTCTCCGTCTTTCTGCAAGGCTCCACATTTACATGCACTTGGAAAATTAATCCTTTACTTGCTGGTTTTTCTTCTCTGCCTGCTCAACTTTTAAAAGTTTTAATTGGGAGCTGCTTCCCCTTATTCTGAACTATTAAAGAACATAATGGAATGTGCTTTAACATGACGGTCCACATGAATGTGACAGTAAGGCCATTTCTACTTTCCAATCACTATAACTAGAGCTCTTGCAGGTAGTAAATATCCCTGACATCATGGCAACTAAATGCATGTTTTATTGCCTCATCCCATAGTAGATTGTGAAATGAATGACTTACTACTACATTCATGTACTTACGGGCTGTGGGGGTGGCGACGGTAGATCTAGTCTCCTGTTTCACCACTCTGAGCTCGCCACCCTGAATCAGAGTGATCTAAAAGAGTGTAAAGACGTGTGCAAGATGCAGAGTGATGTATGTGAGGATATGTTTTTCCTATTTAACTTGTTGATACTGTGTACAGTATGTGTGTCTGCGTCCTCTGCAGTGTAACTCTGTATGTGTGTGTGTGTGTTTCGAGTGCTTTGGATGAGATATGTATTTTTTTAGGTGTCATTTGCTCCTTTAACTTCTTCTGTCGTGTCCTCAGATGACAACATATGGAGCCTTTCTCCATAAAGGGGCATTCTGTAGGAATTACTTCAACCTCCTGGACCTGTTGGTGGTGGGAGTTTCCCTCGTTTCCTTTGGTATTCAGTGAGTATAAACAAACACAGACACATTCGCCCACCACATTGTTGCTAGGGCTGGGCGATATGGCCAAAATCTTCTATCCCGATGTAGGTAATTATATATCTCGATAACAATATTCATCACGATATAGCATGTTTTCTGGTAATTAACCTTTTAAAATCCAATCCCCCCCCCTATTTTTATATAACAAGACTGGATGATTTACAGTCTTGTTATATAAAAGCACACATTATTTAGTTCCTGGTTCTTCTGGTTGAAAAGTTTGCAAAGTTCCTGAGTTATTCAAATGATTCCTGGGCTTCTGGAAAAGTTCCTGCAGTGAAACTGGAACTCTTGATGTTGCTTTTAAACTGGACGCTACAACCTTTTGCTTTCATTGTGCAGGTCCTCGGCCATCTCTGTGGTGAAGATTCTTCGGGTCCTTCGTGTTCTTCGACCCCTGAGGGCCATCAACCGAGCCAAAGGCCTGAAGGTGACAAAGTCATCCCGCAGCTTGTCCGACACAATAACCACATTCAGTGTTTGGCGCAGTGTGTGAACATGTGTGTGTCTCTTTGTCTTGCAGCACGTGGTGCAGTGTGTGTTTGTGGCCATCAGAACTATCGGTAACATCATGATCGTCACCACTCTGCTCCAGTTCATGTTCGCCTGCATAGGGGTGCAGCTGTTTAAGGTCATCAGCACTGAGATTGAAAATAAGAAAATTACACATGAAGTCAGAGATATTGAGTGAATACTTTTCTAAATATGCATCATTAGACTGTAAATATTGTGTTTTCCTCCACAGGGAAAGTTCTATCGCTGCACAGATGAAGCCAAGTCCAATTCAGACGAGTGCAAGTTAGTTACTTGTCTTGCTCCTTCACAGCTAATTACCTGCAATTATGATCCTGGTTTCAGTCATAACCTTCATGCAACATGTCATTTTCTCATAGGGGCACCTACATCCTGTATAAGGATGGAGATGTGAACCAGCCAACCATCCACAAACGACTGTGGCACAACAGTGACTTCAACTTTGACAACGTCCTCATGGCTATGATGGCTCTGTTCACTGTGTCCACTTTTGAAGGCTGGCCTTCGTAAGATTCTAAATGTTTAATCCTATTAATGCTCTGGAAATGATATTTCAGTTTTATCAACAACATCTGCAAAAAGTTGAAAATAAAGGTTTGGGCTGTGAGGCTGGATCACATGCTCTCTCTTTGTTCTCTTCCCAGTTTACTGTACAAGGCCATCGACTCAAACAGGGAGAACCTGGGTCCCATTTACAACTACCGCGTGGAGATTTCAATCTTCTTCATCATCTACATCATCATCATTGCTTTCTTCATGATGAACATCTTTGTAGGTTTCGTGATCGTCACATTTCAGGAACAAGGAGAGAAAGAGTACAAAAACTGTGAACTCGACAAGAACCAGGTCAGAGTCCGCAGCTTCACAAAGTATTTGTTCGTGTGTTTGGTCAAAAACTACAGCAAAATGAAGGAGAACCTAAAATATTCTGATTTGAACTTGTTCCACAGAAAAGCTACAGTAATAGTGGATCTCTTGACTTTGTGGTAATGTGTAGAAAAAGGCTGAGGCACGATTTTCTGAACAATAAGCACTAGTTATTGCAGTTAAGACATGTCGTATTTGACAATGTTTTGTGAAAATCCTAAAACTGATTATACCCATTACATTGTTTGTCGTTAGTATGGCTCACATGAATACTCTCGGTTGGATTCAAATAAAGGTATCAAGTGTGTCATTACCTGAGCATTAAAACCAACTTTGTTCATCTCTGTGCAGCGTCAGTGTGTGGAGTACGCGCTAAAGGCACGTCCACTGAGGAGGTACATCCCTAAAAACCCGTACCAGTACAAGTTCTGGTATGTGGTGAACTCCACTGGGTTTGAGTACATCATGTTTGTGCTCATTATGCTCAACACACTCTGCCTGGCTGTGCAGGTAAGAAGTCACACTGCATTGACAGCGCTGAAACCAACCAGCTCTGTGACAAAAATGAAATAACATCCGTTCAAAATAATGCGCTCATACTGAACAGCAAGAATTATTAAGAAGTAGTACTAGAATTAAGTATATATTTACAGATTACAGGTGTTTTGAATGTGCTAATGTGTATTTAGTTTGAAAGCGGAGGTTGAGAAAGGGTTTTTGTCAGTGAGCGTTCAATAATCATTCTGAAATAAAACTGTTTGTCATTATTTGTCATTCTTAGCACACCACTTTCTTGTTTTTTCTTTTGTCTCAAATTAATTAAGTACATACTGTATATATATACACAACAGCAGCTCTGTTTTCTTCAGTTTCTTTAACTGTCCCTCTTCTCTGCCTCTCTGCAGCATTACGGACAGTCAGCGCTCTTTAACTACGTCATGGACATTCTCAACATGGTCTTCACTGCTGTCTTCACTGTGGAAATGGTTCTCAAACTCATCGCTTTCAAACCCAGGGTGAGCAAATGTCTTCACTGACAACCACTTTCATCTGACTCACAGCAAGAGAGCGAATAAGCACATTTCGCAAAATGTTGAACTATTGCTCGAATGTTTTAAGAATGAAGCAGTGTATAGTGAACGTGTGACAACTGATGAGTCAGTGATGTGTTTTTTTGGCATTTTCCTTTCAACGCCTGGCCAACAGCTCTGTGTTGCGAAGAAGGACAGGATTCTAGTAAGAGACAGAGTGCTGTGGGGTGCTGATCATTTTTATTAAAGTAGCACTCACTGTTTGTCAAACTGGCAGCAGTGTTTCTGCATGTAACTTTAGTATCAACATCAATTTGGTGCAGAGCTAGTACTCTGCAGATTTATTATAGCACTCTACCCTGAAGCTGAAGTAGCCAGCGGGGGTTCCTGTGTGTTTTTAAATGACCAGAAAGAATGAGTCTGTATTTCAGTGTGAGACTCAAAGACTTTGTATTTGTGCTGCTCTCACGTCCAACTTGCACACTACTCGCTCCACCTCACTCAGGGCTATTTTGGGGATGCCTGGAATGTGTTCGACGCCCTGGTTGTGATTGGCAGCATAGTAGACATTGTTCTCAGTGAGATTGATGTAAGTAAAGCTCAGCTACAACGAGTCCCGCTGCTCTCTGACCTCTCTCTGTGTGGGCCACCTCGGCCCACACCGCTGGTTTCCATGGCACTGACTCTGATTTCTGTCTTTTCATCTGCTCAATCTTAATACTTGATCTCCTTTTTTCTCTCTTTTTGTCCTCCCCTGACCCTGCCATTTCATTAAATCCACTCTTCTGATCATCTGTCTGGTTCTGTCTTCCTTTTATGTTTTTCCTGGTCTTTTTCTTTCATTCCCATCTTTACCCTTACATATAACGCCATGCATTAACAGCACTATTTCGCTGATGCTTGGAACACATTTGATGCCTTAATTGTTGTCGGTAGCGTCGTCGATATTGCTATCACTGAAGTGAATGTAAGTACTACTTTTTTCTTCCTTCCAAGTTGAACTGAAGCCTTACAGGAAAGCCACCAGGCATTCGGCGGGAGTATTCTCAGCCCCTGGTGCAGTGGTTTCCAAACGTTTTGTCTCAAGGAGTTGGGAGAAGATTAATTAATGAGGGATTTTTTTCTTCTCTGATTTCTTTCAGTGAAAAGATTTTAGAGTCTTAAGGAAGTAAAAGTAAAACATAAGAAAAGGAAAGGAAAACAAACCTCATTAAGCTTCACAGATCGTATGACGACCCTTCAGACTTTGCTTGGGAATGTCTTGTGGGAACCACTTCTCTAGTGTGTTCAGTTGTAGCTTCCACTTTAACATCTTATCAGCTAAACTATGAGCTTCCATCGTCACGATACTGAGCATGCTAAAACTTGACATTTGTCTGTGTGAAAAGGCATTCATAGTTGTTAAAGTGCCATTGGCTTATTCTGTAACGCTTCAGTTTGACCTTTATCTATGTCCTGTTGTTGTTAGTGCTACATCTACAGTACAATGAATTAATCCAATAGTCGTTTTTGCTTCTGCTAAATGTGTTATTGTCAATGTGTTGCAGTACTTTGTTGCAGGAATCATGACAAATATCTGATGAACGTGCTGATTGTTAACTTTTGGACACTGCAGTGAAAATATGGGTCAAAAACAGAAGTCTCTCTCATTTCTTTATGAAATGAAGCCTGTATTTGGTTCATAGCGGGATGATTTATGAAGTCTAATTCTTACTAATTCTTGTTCATTTTGTTTCCATAGAAACTTGTAGAGGCAAGTATGGCAATGAAAACAATTTTTGTGTGTGTGTAACCTGTTGTTTATAACAACTTTATCTCCGGGACCCCATTTATAGTGGATCAAAAACTAAATTGGTCATTGAATGTTTTATTGACTCAAGCAAAAATAGATTTTCTTTGTATTTTTGTTGAACAGTAACACATGGATTTCATTTGAATCAAAAGCTTATTTCAATATTGATCAAATTCTAGGCTCGCTAAAACAGTGGATGACTACTTCTCCACATTAGCCAACTGCAAAAATACACTTTATGGCTTGGTTCTTCACAAAAAACCCTAAAACAACGACTAAACGTCTGTGATCGACTTCGTTGTGTTTGCTTTGAGTTTAAAAAAAGGCAAAGATCAGCTTTTTAGTCCAAACAAACACTAGGAATGCTAAAGTAAAGGTTCTGGGGATGATTGTGCTGGTCAGAGTTGCAAAGACTCACTGCTCAACCTGCCCCCCTCCCTTCTGAGTGCTCTCACATCTGAGCTGCAGTGCTGTTTCTCTGGAGTTATATTTCATGTTTTCTGTGTTTTCTTAGTTTGAGTCCCTAAATGTCTGTCTGCATGAGTGTATAATAAGCACTATCTTTGTTTAAAGCATACAGTGGTGGTGTGTGTAGGTTAATATTGTTATGCATGTGTGTTTAACATATGTATAGTTTGTACTTTAAGGTGAATGTATGAACGTGTGTGTGTTGTTAATGTTGGGGACATGATGTTGATTTCACAAGGACTGTCATAGTGGTTCTTGTGAGGCACTTTTCATCCACCATTTACAGTTTATTTGTTGTTTCCATCGCATGTGGTTGTTGCTGTTTGTGTGGGACAGCAAACTGACTAGATCAGATATTAAACTTCTCCACGTAATTAATTGTAATAGCTGATCTACAAAGAGTTTGCATTTTGATTTATCGATGTTTGCTATCCCTTCCAGTCATGAGCCGTGTGATTGTTTGTTTCTTGCCTGACTGCTGTGATCTCTCCAAGTGCATGCTGGGAAGCGTCAGCCATTCACCTCACTCCCTAACATCCTTTCCATGTCCCGCCTCCCACAGATGGCGCTCGGCCACTCGATCCATTCCCCTCCGGTCAGTTTTGTCCATAGAGCCTTGTGAAGTTTGCTCTTTTCTCTCTCGCCCCTCGATCTTTACCTCCAGACAGAATGGCCCTGGAGCTCAGAGCTTGGAAATGTCCATCCTACTAAGGACCTACCTATTAAGGATCATTTTAGTATGGAATCAGTGGAGCTCAATCTGCTTGAAAATCTAAAAAATATGATTAGATTGTTAAGAAATGTCAACTTTTACTTTCCTTAAAGTTGTGTAGACCGCAGCTTAACATATTTTTGATTTTGTGAATCAATATTACCTCAAACAGATGTCATGGAGTGAAAAGGAAAGAAACATAAGCTTTAAAATACTAGATTAGGCTTCAGATACATTTCTCAAATACGTTAAAGTTCCAGCATCCTTTTACCAAACAGTTATCAGGTAAGAATCTGTGAACTAAAAAATAATCAGCAGATAAAAAGACACTGAGTCAGTACTTATTTTTTTACTTTTACACTGATGGTGGTTTAATGCAGCTGGGTTTGAGGTTCTTTGATGATCTTGTGTTTGTGTCCTTGTGAGTGATTGTCTCTGTGTTTTGTTCTGTCTTCCTGTAGTGAGCTCTTAAAGCTCAAAATGGAGCTCATGTGTAGCGCAGGTGTGTAGCCTCCAGTCAGGTGCATGAACCCAGTAACTCTCTTCTCTTTACACCTCTCTGCGTTTCCTCTTCTTCCTCTTCCAGTATGACTCAATCTGTCTGGTTCTACTTCCTGTCACAGTGTTGGTCTATATCTCTGGTTCTCTCCTCCTCCCTCTCTCTCCTCTGCTCTTCATTCTCCTCTTTCTGCACCGGACTGTGAGAGCGCCCTGCTATGGCAGTTTTGTTGCAGGGCACTAATGACATGCATGAGTTGCTGCATTGCTATGAGTTCACCAATGGCTCTTAATCATCCAAATGTCTTGCGTGTGCGTGCAGTGCTTCTCCAGCAACGTGGCAATGCTGAGCGCATGCTCCATCAACGCTGTGGCCAGGATTACCTAAAGAACCTCCTCAAGCTAATTCTACATTTCTTTTATCATTTCTGCTCATTATGCACCTCATACTGACGGTTTGTGAAGTATTGTGCTGAGGGATTTGAATGAATCTGTCTGGAGTATCTCTTTGCTTTCAATGCTGAGCCTCCTGATATGACTCTTTTCAGTATTAAGTTAATCTCATTATTTTGAAAAAAAAAATCATATAATCATTATACAGGTTCAATCTAGCCGCCCCCACCACTGTGATTTATTTTATTTTGCACCTAAACTTTCTCTGTGTTCAAATGCTCGCTGAATACTGCTGATATCCTGTGATTTGTTGTTAATGACATGAATCGCAAACAATAGCGTAATGTATGGGTGTGAGTTTGAGTGAGTGAATGTGTGCACAACAGACTATTTTAGAATGCTCGATCTCTTTTTGGTCAGGAAGCATTTTCATCTCAGACACTGAAAAATGCTTTACATGAAACATGTTACACCACAGAGGATAGTGAGATTACAGCTGTTTTACTTGTACTACAATTATATTAATGATGGCCATTAATGATGCACGCAATGTATGATTGTCACCTAGTGAAGTCGTGGTAATGTGCCCGAATCTGATGCCAAATGTGGATATATATAAAACTAATACTTAGCTATTTGTTGAGAAGAAAAATAGCAGACGATGCTCTTATCATGACATGAATACATAACATTTGTTGTCAGTCAGTTAACTTCTCATTAATGTTGTCTGAAGCTCGGTGAAAACATCTCAGCCATAAAATCCAGTCAATGCCATCATCAGTAGTGACCATTACACCGGGGGAGTGATAAAGTTGTGTGCCAGTCGTACGTGTACTAAGTAGTTAAGTAATTTCATGTTGTTTGTCAGTCTGACATGCCAGTCCCAATAGGAATGTTGAGCTGTAAACCTGTTGTGTGGCAGTCCTTTAAAGTGTTAAGATAATGTGTTATGTCTGTCATTATATTTAATACGTGTACATAGACAATGATACGTGAATGTCTGTCTTTGTCATAGTGAAATAAGACAATTTGTCCCGTCAATAAGAAGAGTAGTGACTTTGTTCTGTCTGCGTCTTGACTGACGTGTGCTGGACGTTGTGTGACACTTTTCCAATGTGATGTTTACGTGTTTGGCCCGATGTGTGTGAGACCTGCGGGCCCTGTACAAGTCATTAATACAGGTCTTTGATTTTAAAGCCAACGGAGATGCCTCAGGTGGATGAGCAGGGGGTAAGATGCTCTGCACCCCCCACCCCCCCAATCCCTATCCCCCTTCAGGGCCATGCCATGTTTAGATCTGCATTTCTTTGTTTGGTATTTTTTCTATTTCAATTATTTTCCTATGGTATGTTCCCATTCTCTATATTTGTTTTTACATTTTTCTTGCATCTGTTTTGTTTGTTAATTTGCATTTATCTTTAAAAAAAAAAGCTTTTCATTTTCCTAAATGCTTGGAGTTATTTCAAAGGAGAGTGTGTCACTCAAACGTGGCACTGCGTGTCCTGTTAGGTGGGAGAGGTTTTAGTGCCGCTCCTCACGTTTGTGATGTTGACACTGCTACATGGTCCTTCTTGCGTGGGGTAGTGACCCATGGGTGACCCACGGGATCAGGTCACTCCGCTCTGACCCCCTCTGTGAACCCCCTGGCGACCCATTGGGGTTGGTCCCACTGTGACTCTGCATGCAGTGACTCTGGACTGAGGGGGCCATGCTTGTGCAGATGTGTCCTTTCAAATATGGCAAGGTTTTCTCCAGCATGCTCGCCTCCTTGCTTCCTCCCTTATAGGTCTTTACAGAGACAGGGCTCTTGACAGTGCTTTTGACGCAGACAAACAGAAACATATCGGCTGCAGCTGCTCTGCTTTAAAAAGTTTGATTATGATTTGAGCAGAAATTGCCTAAAGTCTGCAGGCTTGTATATGCTGTATAGAATAACTGCACAACATGTAAACTATGTTGCCACCACACTAGAAAACTGCTCAAATGCAAAACTAGGTTTTCTCTAAACACGCAGTTTTGTCCATAAAATGCAGTGCTGCTTTCTCAGCCCATATGTATCTGACACCGGGGTCTCAGTTCTGACCTCTTCATCCCGTAAGGCGCAGCCAGGTGTTCTGTGTCCACTGCATGTGCTGTCGCTGCCCTGTCCTCTGACTCCAGACTGTTTCTCCTCAGAACACGGAGGACAGTGCTCGCATCTCCATCACCTTCTTTCGTCTGTTTCGAGTCATGCGGCTGGTCAAGCTCCTCAGCAGAGGGGAGGGCATTCGCACCCTGCTTTGGACTTTCATCAAATCATTCCAGGTGAGGTGTCGTAGGATTATCTTATTGGCAACTGAGGGAAATAGTAAAATCACACATATTAATCTACTGTTTTTCCTCTCTTCTGCCTGAAGGCTCTGCCATATGTTGCTCTTCTGATAGCCATGCTGTTCTTCATCTACGCTGTCATTGGCATGCAGGTTGGTAAATAAACATGACAAAATATATATTTCCCTCTGTGTTGGTAGGGTTGCAGTTACATTCATATGAGCCATTTTTCTGCTTCAGGTGTTTGGGAAGGTTGCCATGGTGGACGGCACACACATCAACAGAAACAACAACTTCCAGACCTTCCCTCAGGCTGTGCTCCTTCTCTTCAGGTGTGTAGGAGTTTTGGGGTCAGGGGTCATCAGGAAACCGGTTCACTCTGTTTTTAGTTTTCTGCTTTACTTAATTGAGTGATTCATTTGTGTCTGTCGTGCCTGTCGGTTCCACCAGGTGTGCCACTGGAGAGGCCTGGCAAGAGATTATGTTGGCCTGTATAGCGGGGAAACTGTGTGACCCAGAGTCCGACTACAACCCCGGGGAGGAGATGACGTGTGGCAGTGGATTTGCAATAATTTACTTCATCTCCTTCTACATGCTCTGCGCCTTCTTGGTACACACACATTTTAAACAGTGTTTGTCTTAATACTAGTTATTTACTTTAGCATCGGTAGAATAACATGAGATTAAGACAGCATTTTAGTAGTTCCTTTCCAATAAAAATACCAAACAATGTCATTAATCTATTGTTCTCATTTAGTTTAACTGATCTAGTTAGAGCATGTAACATTCATAATTCACAGCCCTTTTTATGACTTCACTTCACAGTTCAGATTTATTGTAACCTAGATTGCTTAAATTTCAAAAACAACTTTATGCATCTGTGTCTCGTGATTGTGATTAATATGATTCATTGAAACACAAAGGCCGCACAATGCCAAGCAAATGTAAGTAAGACAATTTTCTTGTGCCGCTCCAGATTATCAATTTGTTTGTGGCAGTCATCATGGACAACTTTGATTATCTAACACGTGATTGGTCCATTCTGGGTCCACACCACCTCGACGAATTCAAGAGAATTTGGTCAGAGTACGACCCAGAGGCTAAGTATGTGCTTTATTACCGTCAGTATCCAAAAAGTATTTTCACATTCATGTTTCTGTGAATTCGTTTTTCTGTAAGTACATTGACAGTTAATGTTTTTTCTCATACAGGGGCAGAATTAAACATCTGGATGTTGTTACACTTCTTCGTCGTATCCAGCCTCCGCTCGGCTTCGGCAAACTGTGCCCTCACAGAGTGGCTTGCAAGGTCTCTTCTACCTTATTTTATCATCTAATCTAAAAAATGAAAACAGACGTACTGATCATTTAGCTGGCCGGACCTGACCTGACTATGATAAAGGCCTCTTTGTGCTCTCTTCTTTCAGAGGTTGGTAGCCATGAACATGCCCCTGAACAGTGACGGCACTGTCATGTTTAACGCCACTTTGTTTGCACTGGTGCGCACTGCCCTGAAGATCAAAACGGAAGGTATGAGCCCTATATATATTTATATATCCCATCACACTGCTCTGCTCCTGATAAAGACAGATTACACTGCTGTTGCATTCACTGGATGTTCTCTGTGGCCTGTAAAAGCTGTGAGCTGGAGCGTTGGGTCTTAAGGAAGTTTTTATTTCCCTGTGGTGCAGGTAATCTAGAGCAGGCCAACGAAGAGCTGCGAGCTGTCATCAAGAAAATCTGGAAGAGAACCAGCATGAAGCTGCTGGACCAAGTGGTGCCCCCTGCTGGTGGTTAGTGGAATCTGCCTCACACACACACACCTCCCTGTCACACCATTGACACAAATCAAGCTTAAGGCGCTCACACACACACACACACACACACACACACACACACACACACACACACCAGATGATGCCCACACATATATAATGCATATAATTACAGAAAGCTCCAAACTGCTCTTTCATAACTATGTCCTGAAATAAATACTCGCTAACACACATTGATGCTCACGCACAAGTGAAGGTGTATTGTGCTGATTCTGCTCTGCTCATTTTCTCCTGGTTGTCCCTTCAGCAGTGTGTTTCTTATTTGTGTGTGTGCGTTTGATCCACACTCCTCCGTCTTGCCCTGGATGCTGATGGAGGCCACTGACTGTCTGCTGGGCTTTGGGCTTGCATGGCCTTGTAGACCAAGTGCATGCTCTGTCTTCCTCACTAATACGTCTCTTGTTTCTTATTTATCTGTCTCTCTTTCTCTTTTCTCAGTTTCTCTGACTCACTCTGTTTGTCTTAATCTCTGTCCTTTTCTCACTGCTTAAGCTTCCACAGCTTACTCTTCTCACACTTTTATATCTCTGTATCCAAACTCTGAAGCACTTCAGAATATTCTGAAGCAGTTCTGTTTTAGGGTGGTGGCATGGAACTAGTGTTGCCTCTCTCTCCGGTCTCTGTCCCCAACGCTCTTGTTCAAAGTGAATCAGACCCCTGCTTCAGAATGATTCTCACACACTCTTCAAATAAATAAATGAATCCAATCGGACAAAAATACATCTGTGAACACACAGTTTTGAGTATAACCTTCACTGGCTAGTACACATATAACAAACAGGCATACATGAGCACAAACAGGTGAATTTACGCAAACATACTGACATGGATGATGCATACTGTAGATCTGCTTGCTTGCATGTGCTAAAGTAGTAAATTAAATGGCATTCTCTGACATTTAAAACAAATAATTTGGTTCGCACACCCTCCTCTCTCCAAATAAGTAACTATTATATACTAATATAGTAAATATTTAACACATTATAAAAGTGTCTCAAAGGTAAATGAATGGCAGTTGTTTTAGATAAATGTTATCCTAATATTTACAAGTCTGGGTTTTGCAGCCTGTACTTCACTACTAATTGCATACTGCTGATTGAAAAGTGGCAGTATTTTATTATCATAATGTATGTGTATGTGTTGTTTATTGGACCTTGAGTCTGCTCATACTGTTCTCTTCATCAGTAACATTAAGGAAGAAGGGACAGAGAGGTTACATTAGTTATTAGCTAGTTATTAGCTTTTGTGGGTCCAAATTATACAATTTAATTCATCCAATTTTAAAAACAATTTTACATTTAATGTAGAAAATCTCTTCTTTTAGTTATCATCTAAAACACATGAAGGGTTTGTAGCAAATATTTGATTTGTTTTGTTCTTTTTAAAACACAGCAAAGGCTCTCATGTGGGGCAGATTGAGGTACAGTATATACTCCATCAAGATGGATGTATATAATTGGGATATACAAATTATTTGGTTGATTGGGGGTTGAAGAGTGCCTCACTTGTCTGGAGTCCTGAGGAGAAGAAGACACATTTTATGTAGAATGGACGAGAGAGGAGAAGAGTCTCTCCTTCTCTCTGCCGGGGTTCTGTGTGTCGTGACCTGCTGACACAGGAAGCATTTGTGTGGTCTGTTCACTCAGATGATGAGGTAACCGTGGGGAAGTTCTATGCCACCTTCCTGATACAGGACTACTTTAGGAAATTCAAGAAACGTAAAGAGGAAGGCCTGGTGGGTGCTCACCCGACGCAGAACAACACAGCTATCGCTTTACAGGTGAGTCTCGTCTTTTTTGTGTGTGTTTTATTTATGAGAGCGAGAGACTGTTTGAAAACGTGTGAAAACGTGGATTTATGACCATTGCAATTCTGTTGTGTCAAGTCTGTAAAATGTGTCTTTGTGCATTTCATTCAAATGCCATTAAGTATGCTAATGTTATGGTTTATGATCCAGCAGGACGTTCATGATCTTGGTGTACAGTATGAATCTGTTACTGTGTTGTTGTTCTTTCATGTTTCCAATGTGTGGGTTTGCTGTTTGTGTATCTGTGTCTTTAGATACCATAGATGTTGATGTTAAGCGTGTGTCATCGTCTCCAACCATATTTTCATGTGTTTTCACAATTCACTCATCGATTCATGAAATTCACATGCAAAGCTTGTCGCCATTTCTGTTACCTTTATAATGTACTGTATGATATATGGCTACAATATAACCCCATATATCATTGTCAGACAGTATACATGACCAACATTTAATTTAATTATAGTGACATTTTGTGTGTATTGTGCTAAAATAAGTTAAGTACGCCTACAAATAAAGGAAAGGAAGACAAGTAATTATTCCCTCCCTCCAGCAAAGCTCAGCTGGATGCTACTCGAGACATTTCAGAAGAGTAATCCTCCCCGCAGGTTACATTGAGGAGAGCACATCTGTCTGTCTATGTGTTCTCATCTCTCACAGTCTGTCAGTACTGTTAATGTCAGGTGTTGCATATTCCAGCCCAGGTGTGTGTATGCCCAGTGTGTGTGGTGGTTGTGACTGTATGACGTCAGATCTGCTACTGTGAGTTGTAAGATGAAAGTTCCCCGCTGTAGCGTTTAGCCCTTTTATTGTCATGGTTACAGGCTGGCCTTCGCACGCTGCATGATATTGGGCCCGAAATTCGCCGAGCGATATCATGTGATCTGCAAGATGACGAGCTAGTAGACTTTATTCCAGAGGAAGACGAGGAAATTTATAGGGTAACTGATTCAATTTTACATGACTGGAGGACATGTGGCAATATTTTTTTTGAATATTGTGCTTGTAACGTTACTTATTGGTGTTTTCTATTTCTTTTTTAAACTATCTATAAAAGGAAATGTACTCAGTGAAATATTAATCATCTAAATTTAAATAGTAGATGTCTTATTTTTTATTTGTATTGCTACAATATGTAGCTTTTTGATCATTTGGTTTATTTTGGCTTCTTTTGTTTTTCAATTCAAACAAAAGTGCATTCATTTTTGCCCATGTCATGTGCCATGAACCAGCTTTTGAACTTATTTTCGCTCATACAATTTCAAAGACTTCTTTTACAAAGACTTAACATCAATTGCACATTTGTTCTGCTGCTTTGTGAGAAGTTGACGCTCTGGAGGTTTTACTTTGAGCATTCCTTCACAGCGTAATGGTGGACTCTTCGGTAACCATCTCATGAACGGTGGTCATCGGCGATCCAACGGCCACCAGACCAACGCAACACAGCGACCTCTGCAGGTGCAGCCTCCACCGCACTACGCCCACATGGAGCAGCCGGTGGGACGCCTGTCTCGAGCCAACGCAATGTCCCACCCCAACCACCATCACCACCACCACAACCATCACCACCGCCACCACAACTCCTACGGAAAGTCTCCCAAATCCACCAACATCAACCTCAACAACGCCAACGCGTCCAGTCTGCCCAACGGAGGACACCATCGTTACTATGAGCATGCACCTCCCAATGGCTACCCGGGTCTTCGCAACACCTACTACGACTACGACAAGCCACGGACACCCCAGGGCCAACGGTAATCACACGCCAATCATCAGCCTTTGATCTGCTAAAGAAATAGTTTGATGTAGATTCAGACCTCTGAGCACATTTTGTTTGGTGGTGTGTTCTTATTTCTGAACTTTCCAAATTGAATAGATAGACAAAAAAAACCTCACCTGTTTTCTTACTCGTTTCAAGCAGCCACTGAGGAATTAACTTAGAAAATAAAATAGATACATATGTTTCTATGCGTTGAGTGCTTACTGCAACAAGGAGGACATCTTATTTCAAATGATCATCTGTTGCAAAGTTGTTGTTTTTTCCAACAGGCAGAACCTGTCTTCTTATGAAACTTTTCCTTTTCACAAACCTTTATTCATTGTAAACCCTTCACTTCATAACGGGTCACAAGCCTACTCTCACACTGACAGTGCATTCCATAAGTGATCAATAGTGCACTTATCTCATGATTTCCCATCTGCTGTTTAGTCAGCCGCTCCAGTGTTGGCTCTGTTTTTCTTTACTGCCCAATAAGTTTGGGGGACAATTTCATTGCTGTCACTTTACAAAAGACAAATGATTTTTTGTTTCTTTCTTATCGCAAGAATAGAAAATGTAATTGTCAACCAACATTGGAGTCCACATCCGCCATCACACTCTGTCCTCCTCATACATATATATGAGAATGCTGTATATGATTCATATACTGTATATATATATATATATATATATATATATATATATATATATATGTCATGCTTTCTCTGTCCTTTTCTCTGTGTTCTCTCCTCCCTTTCTCCTTCCTAACCAAAATGCTTTCTCTCAATCATCCCTCTGCTTTCTTGGGACAGAAGGCGCTACTATGAGACCTATGTTAGGTATGTTGCTTTTCTAGGTTTGCCTCCAGCAGTATGTCTCAACAGCAAAAGAAGGACTTTTTATTTTTATTTGATTATTTTTGACTTGGTTTTGAATCGGTGAATGGTTGCATCCTTGTTAAGTCAGTGTTATGTGCTATATGCTGGCCAGTCATTTGTCTGGTTGTCATCTTCCTCTGTTATAAAGCAGTTGTGTCAATGCTTTGAAATAATAATAATAATAACATAAATGTTTGGGGCCAACATATCGCTGAGAGCAGCCCTGCTTTATGCATGTGTAAAAGTAACGTGTTTGCTTTGCACAAGCACCCAGATGCTCCAAAACAAGGAGGTGTACGAGAATGTTTTATAGACCGCACTACTAGCCACCGCTGGTTATGACAAAAATAATTGCTAAGTCCTCCACTTAGTTCAAGATCTGTGTTTTCATTGACCACATGAAGGACCTCAGGGTGGATGTAGTGTTGACAGAGTGATGCTCTTCAGCTCAAAACTTCTGCCTGTTGTCTTGGTTTGGATGTGGTTAGTATTTATAAGAGTGATCGGTTGCATCGCTGTCCCCTGGAGACTTCAGTCTGCATGGCAGTGCATGGCCATATTCTAGTTACGTCACTGAACAGCTGCCGCGTGCTTGCTGTGACCTCTGTGCCCTCACCTTTCATCAGGTCCCACGGAGTAGATGGACACCACCCCACCATCCGCAGGGAGGAGGAGTTTGAGGAAGACCGCCTTTCTGGGGAGTATTACAGCGGAGAGGAGTTTTACGAAGACGACAGTATGCTGTCAGGAGACAGGTATTACTCTTTCTGACTTGTGTGGCAGTTGTACCTCAGAATAGGAAACATGTACTGAGATTTATAAAGAAGCACAAACTAAATGGTTTCTTTTTTTTTTGTCACTTACATTTTTTAATCATTTCAATATATTAACATTAAACATAAATACAAAAATGAGGTTTGTCAGACAATAATAATGTACAGAAAAAAAGAAGAAGAAAACAACACAGCAGACTAAATGGTTTATTAAGAGTTTTGAGATAGTGTGTGCAAAAACATTGCCGGCCATCATGCTCTTATTTCTGTATGTTGACAGGTGTCAGAACAGTGACACAGAGTACGAGACTCCCAAAGGTTACCATCACCCTGACAATTACTATGACGATGACGAGCAGCCTCTCTACCGCGACTCACGGCGGTCACCAAAGAGACGGTTGCTTCCTGCCACGCCTCAAGGTATCTTGACCCCATGCATCCTGCAGCATGAGCATGTTTACCTTATACATATCTATAAACTATGTTTTTATTTTTATTTTAAATAAACTAAAACACCAAAAATATCTTGCCACATTATATGAGTCATGACAGAATAAAAAACACAATGTAGGACACAGCATTGCTAGTAACACACACATATATAATCAAATTGTTATCCCCCGGAATAGATCTTAATGAAATGCACTATATGAAGAATATAATACAATATTGTGAAATATCAACATAGTTAAGATATTGATCATATTAGACTGTAAAAATGAATTTGCCTGGTACTCAGGTTGCTTTGATGGTTTTTGTACAATGCTCAGCATCACTGTTCTGTGATGTTGTCAAGATGAATGATGTCACATTCATTTATCTTGTGAACGTAGTAAAAAGGAAAACTACAGGTTGTAGGCTGGATTTAAAACCAACTGTAGACTATGTTACATATGCAGCTCTGGATAAAAGAAGTCATAAAACCGCTTTCTTTGTTATCAAAGAGTCACTCTACTAAATGCATTCATACCAATACATTTTACACCCACTGTATGATTTACTCACTCACCCAGTTTCATATTCCTTAAGCGTCCGCATGCTGTCAAAGCTTCCTGCATGAGGTCACTCACTCGTTCACTCCCGACTCACTCAGGTCACAGAAGGCCATCCTTCAACTTTGAGTGTCTGCGCAGACAAAGTAGCCAGGACGAGCTTCCACATCAGCGTACTGCTCTACCGCTGCACCTTATGCAGCAGCAGGTAACACCGGCTGCTCATGTCTCTTGTGTTTGCTCACTTACATTGTTTTGATCACTGTGTCACATCTTTGACGTGTTAAATTATATAAGACGTGCATTTGTTGAAGCAAGATAAATCGTGCACACATCCTTCTGGAGTTAGTAGTACAATGTGCCTTTTGTGCGGCTGAGTATAGTTGGTGTCATGTGTCTCTTCTGATCCAACAGGTTATGGCTGTAGCAGGCCTGGACTCCAGCAGAGCCCACCGCCTCTCCCCAACCCGCTCCACCCGCTCCTGGGCCACTCCTCCTGCCACACCGGCCAGTAAAGACCAGTCACCGTATTACACCCCTCTCATCCGTGTGGACCACCCACACAGGGAGAGTGCTGCTAGCAGCCAAGTGTCTGTGCGCAAGAGCTCCTGGTACACAGATGACCCGGAGTTCTCCCAGAGGATGTACTCACCTGTCCACCTGCAGGTGCCACCTGAATACCACAACCAGTACCACCAGAAGAGAGGCAGCGCCACCAGCCTTGTGGAAGCGGTGAGTTTTAGGCTCAATAGGGATGTAGGGAGAGGAGAGGTGTGTGTGACCAAAATAATTTGATCTCACAGGCACAGATTTATGCTGCTGTCAAAACGAAACATGACAAGCCAGATAAATAAAACAAGATATAACATATTTTTCCTCTCATTCTGTCGAGCAGGTTTTGATATCAGAAGGGCTTGGGAGATATGCCCAGGATCCAAAGTTTGTCGCTGCCACAAAGCACGAGATAGCAGATGCATGTGAGATGACAATAGACGAGATGGAGAGTGCCGCCAGCCACCTGCTGAACGGAGGGATAGCCCCGAGCGTCAACGGGGTCAACGTGTTCCCCCTGCTGACTCCAAGGGACTATGAACTGCAGGACACTGCAGCCAGCTACAGCGACGAGGAGCCAGAGACAGAACCGAGAGCTCCTTATGAGGAGGACCTGGCAGATGAGATGATCTGCATCACGACTTTATAGCAGTGGCTGGATCTAACGAAAAAATCTGCAACTTAGAACCTTATCGGACTAAAATCAGTGAAGATATATATATATAAAAAGAAATGCATCTGTTGGCTCTGACCAAAAGAAGTGCCTTTTACATTGAAGAGAAAAGGCATATAGAAGAGAGACACATTAGTCCCGTTCATTTAATTGTTCTCATGACACAGAGCCAGATACCATCCCTGCTGAGCACAGAGGGACTGACTGCACCCTCCTGTCAAAGGCCTTGAGCTGGATGTGACATACAGGTTCAGCCTGCAGCCAATCAGACGTGTTTCTATTGATGCCAGTAAAAAATGGACCAATTGGCAAAGGTGTGAGATACTCTCTAGGGCGGGTCTCTAACGGTGATGACAATCAGATGTACGATGTCATTACCTCGGTCACTTTATTAAGGTTTGGCATATCATGCAAGTTTTCAATGCAAGCATAGAAAGGCATATCTCCTCCCGTAGTTGTTAGTATGAGTTGATCCCTTTGTTGTTATTGCAGCCCGTTTTAATGATTGCTACTACAGCTGAGTCAAAAAGTGAAGAGTACCAGTAGAGTTGTACCAGATTATGCAGGAAATAACTGTCCTACTTATAGCATCATTCAACTTGAGATATGTACTTTTGAAGCGACAAAAGCATTTGTGATAAATGCACTAGCAGGCAGGTTATTTTAAATTCTTAGAATATCCTGATTAATATTTCATAGTTGATATGCTGTAAATTGTATTATATAACAAAAGAAACTTTGTAAAGAGATATTCTATATTTTGTAATTATGTATAATTTACAAGATCAGCAATATGGACCCTTGTATCTCTTGGTATGCTATAAAAGCAGACTTGCATTAGTTTATTTGGTAGGTTCTGATATTTATTTGCCTTTTTTTTGCTAATATGCACCCTTTATTTTGCCTATGAAAACAGCATTTTTAAGGGGTTCTACTTGTGTGACATCACTACTGCACAAGATATGCAAATTACTTTGATTTCTTAGCTTAGGAGTACATGTGTTACTTCATTAAACCAACACCAGTTGCATAAGGTTAAGCCCCCTTTAAAGCAGCATTTTATGAATCCAGCGCTGAAATTTTATACAGATGTGATGAACACATTTGTTTGCATATTTTGTGCAGGGCATGCACAGGAATTTAAAATGCATAGTGCATTAACAATGCTGCTTTTTTAGTTGGTTTCAGAGTCAAACCTAGGTTTCGTCAGCCCCCACGGAAATGCCTTTTTGCTGCTGAAAGAACGAAAAATGATAGATGGTAATAACAGGGATAAATTAATATTTCTCATAGCTTGTGCTGGGATTTTCCATGACATGCTCTTTGTTGATGGTGTAATTCCATTAAACCTTTGTACTGAATCTTGGCAATCACATCTTAGCCTTCATGTAGTGTGCGAATCCTCGCAGCCTGTGGTGGCAGGAGACGCACGCACACATCCAAAGGTCAGCAACAGTCCCACGTGTGTTGTAGGTGGAAGGACAGAGGGTGTCCTGGTGTCAGGACGCTGGAGAGAGGCTAAGCAATACTAACCCCCCGCCCCTTTCTCTCTCAGCCGGCCTGGTTCTTGCGTTCAGTACAGTATACCTCGTCGTCAGGCAACAGTAACAACATATCATTGTCTCAACTTACCTGTCTGTCACAGTGTTCCACAGTGGAGTGTTTGATTAGGTAGGATTGAACCTTTGTGTTTTTCCCCTCATCAGATGTATTAATGAGAAAACTCACCCTGGATGCATAAAGAGGAGAAACTGAAGCCCACAAGTTGGAACAAAAGACAACTAAATATCTTTAGGTTGTTATCGATTTCCATTTATTGATATATTACAATACGGTTACTGGAATAAATAAACAGAAGTGGGCTTTTTCAGACATTACCATGGAGAGTTTGAATTAGCGCCATGGATATTTAGGGTTAATGTGTCGTTCATGAGTGTTTGATTTGTCGGCGAGTGCGGACTGTACTCTAATTCAACCGAATACTGTCATGAAAATGTAGGTTTTCCATTTTGTGTGCACATTGAAAGGGCTCTTTGAATTGTTTGTGAGTGAAAAAAAAAATGTGTTCTAGTCCTTTTGTTGACGACTGTCATAAAAGGAGCAATGCACATAACAGGCACATTGTACTATTCGTAGCAATTACAGTACTGATGAACTGAAGATATGCATTATTTTGTAAAGACTTTTAAAAGTTGTGTTAAACTAAAGATGAAAAGAACTTACTTTTACCTCATGTCAGGGATTCCTGAAAAAAGAAAATAATGATTTGGTTCAGTCTATACCAATGGTATTTAAATATTAGCACATAGCTGTTTGTCTTTGCACAAGTAACTGTATAGTGCTTTTGTTTCTCCTTTTTCTAAACTTGTGTATTAAGGTGAGACATTTTTGTACTTTTTGTGGATGTGTGTATGGTTTAGTGGAATCTATATTTGTCATTTACACCTCACCTTACAATGCTGGGAATGAAAGAGTATTAAAAAAAAATATTTTCAAGGTGCAATGTTTCTCTGTTCGCAGGTAGAGAAAAAAATAAAATGGTAAAGTACCAGTTTACAGAGGAACACATATTGATTTGAACGTTTCTATTAGTTTTCTTCATATTGTTATGATTATAATTACTATTACAACTATTAATGTTCTGAAAGCTGTATTAAAATAGATGATAATGTAAAATATGTACAAAAGTATGGAAAGACCCATGGTAATGTTCTCTACTTGAAAGTCTTGATATTTGCTCCTTAATGTTTTTATTCAGTAAACATAATTTATCTTAGTAGCAAATGCTTTACAATGACCTTCTTGGTTTTTTATCGATACATATTTTGTATTTTTCATTTAAGTTTGGCCTTGACTTTATTTGAATCGATACTGATATTTTATTTTCTATTGATCATCATTGAATAAACTTATGCTGAATTACTGTTCTGGTTTATTTGTATTCTGCCATTTTGAGAGACACTGGACACCATCACAAGTCTGTACCATTGAAATTAAAGAGGTCAAATCACTTATAAAAGCACAATTATTCACAGTTTTAAAACACACAAACATGGGTAAACTGATGTATATACATTTCAAGCAGGAGACACTTTGCTGGTGGTAATCTCCACCGTTGTTGTTGCCTCTGAGGCCTCATGGTCCTCCAAGGGCTCTTTCTCACACAGCAGGAAGGGCACTGCGTATTTACGAAACTGTAGAAAGCAAAATTAGCGTAAAAGGTTTTCCTCAGACAAAACATACTGTCTCCACTTTTAATTTATTAACATTCAGACATTCAGCTCAAGGTGCATTATTGTGCACATGAAACATCCAAATCATATAGGTTCTATGTGCTATAAAATAATATGTAACTAATATTTAACAATGTTGTTGAATATATTATTCGAATAAATATTATTGTCAAATAAACTACAACTTAAAAGATTATAATGTCTTTATATCACTTACAACTACATAATATTGTGTTATACACCATTTATTAAAAGTTAAAAGTGTTACAATTGTTCAGGAGACTCAAAATACTTTTGTAATAATAGAGTAAAGTAGTAACAGTTTTTCATTAGTCATTCATTCTAGTAAGGGAAGATTTAAATAAATTAAAGAATTATTATTACATAAAAAATGAGTTATGTCTTTAGAATATATCCTAAAACAAGTTCTACTGTCCATCACTACCACTAGATGGTGCTGACGTGAAGTATTTTAGAGCTGATTCACATCAAGCTTTTCCTACATTTGAAATTCAATTGTTATTTGTATGTGGTGTTCTATTACCTGTTTGTTGAGGTAGATGTAGATGATAGGATTGAACACAGTGCTGCTCTTGGCCAGGTAAACAGGCACTGTCCCCACCAACGGGTGAACCTCCACATCCGGGTTGTAGACCACCAGCATGGCCAGGCTGGCATAAGGCAACCAGCTGATCAGGAACGTCAGGACCATCAGAACCACCATGGATGCCACCTTCATCTCTCCTTTAGCTACTGCACCGTCTGCCAGACAGGCCATCTTTGACACCTGTAACACAGAATATTGTTTTAAATAGTCAAGGCCACTGGTATATTCACAAGACTCGTACCATTGCTGCATGCCACTATCATATGATTAATCGTGGAAGAAATACTCCTCTACCTAACTAAATGTACCAATACAATAATAAATCAAATGCTTTACAAACCACAAATTAAAAACTGCATTCAAAATACTTCTTAAAAAATAATTTTAAAAACCTGTAAAATATGCTTTAAATATAGTAAAATGGCGGGGTTCTATCCCCCTCCAAGGTCTGCAACAAAACATGTTTTCTTTTTTTTCAGGAATCTAAAATCTCTCTATTTAAACAAAACTATCGGAGAAATACAGAGGGGAAATTTACTTTTGTTTTAATTAATTGACATCTGATTTGAGGGACAGCAGGTGTTGGGAATGGCAGGTTTTTCCTATATTGTAAGTTACTAGAGATATCAGATAAATGTATTGGATACAAAAGTTGTATCGCACCTTTCCACCACTGCCTGTGACGAATCCACATTTATAAATGCTCACCTGGTGTAATGTCCACATTAGCTTTGTGTAGGATGCCAAGATAAGGGCAAAGGGAACTGCAAAGCACACAGCAAAGTAAGCCAGGATGTAGGAGACATTGTCAGGGTCCCGGTTGTGCCAGTCAGGTGCACAGGACGTCCCGACACCCTCTAGCTCATACCTCCCCCAGCCAAATAGGGGAGGTAAGTTCCAACTGAGGGACCACAACCAGGATAAGGCAATACCTCCAAATGCATGCTTTTTTTGGAAGTGTATCTGCCCCAACGGCTTACACACAACAAACATCCTCTCCACTGCGATCAGAGCCACTGTACACAGAGATGTGATGCCTGCGAAAAGCAAGGGAAGGCAAAGTCAGGGGGACACGTGGGAGGCGCAGGGAAGTGCCTGCTATTCGAGAAATATGAGTGAATACTGTTCTATGGTTAAATGAAAAATCTGTAAACACAGTGATGAAATGTGTCATCCTTTTAAATGCTTGTTGAACTAAAATGTCATTTTACAGAGGAAAGAATACGCATGTCATCTATGCTGTGCTGCTCTTTTCACTCACCAAACAAGGACACTGAAAAGCCCTCCATCACGCAGCCGGTTCTTCCCAGGGAGAAGTACCCCTGGGCGTTGTTGACCACAGACAGCACCCCTCCGGTCATGGCTGTGCCCAGGTCCGCCACAGCCATGTTCACCAGAGCGTAGTTGAGCGGCTGCCTCAGCTGCTTGTGCATGAGGGACACAATGATCACCGTAGAGTTGAGTATGATGGCCGGACCGGTAAAAATGGCCATAATGATGGCGAGAATGATGAAGCCAGTGCGTGACAGAGCGGGTTCCTCATGTGGACCCACATAGGAGGACCCATTTAAGAAATAAACTGATGGTTGCATGGATGCAACGCTTGAAAAGAGTGGTCAGGTATAGTTAGAGTCTCTGGGTGTACAATAGCTCACTACTGGAGTGTGGCAGCTGAGATAGATGCCCACAGTCTAAGCATAAGTCCTCCTAGATCTGGACTTAACAAAGAGTAATTCCTCCAAATGATGATCCTTGATCCCTCACCTTTTGCTTGATTGTAAAGGCACTGAAATAGGCTCCTCACGAGGATCAGTCCTCTAAGCAAGAGCAAAAAAAGAAATGCTCAGACAGTATGTCTGTAAATACAGTAAATGATGGCTGATGATCTCTTTCTGGTTCTCTCTCTCTCCCCCATTTTTTGTCTTTGGACGCCTTTGCTTTCTTTATAAACCAGGGATCAGAGAAAGTTTAATCGGCAGTCAGGTCAACTTATTTATAGCATATGTAACAATAGATGTTTACCAAACGGCTTTACAGAATCATTCAAGAACATAAAAAAAAAAAAAGTAAACAAAGGTGTTGCCATCAAAATAAAAGGGATCATGTGGTTATGTGATCTTCCTTTTTGAGGAGTCTGGCTGCTGCATCATGGACAAGCTGCCGGTGTGACAAGTTTGACTTCTAAATAAAGAGAGTTACAGTCATCAAGATTCAAAGAGATGAGAAAAGGTAGAACCTTTCTGAAAAAAAAAAAATTGTAAGAATAATCCTCCTCCTTTGATATTTGTTTATATTCTAACCCAAATGTGGAAAATGACTGTCAAATTAATTGATTAAAACCTGCTGTAAAACCATCAATATTCATTAATTGACACACTACTGTACTTTGGTGGACACTTGCTTATTTCCTTCACTATTACTGAAGCATTTACATTATTTAAATTAAATAAACATAAGTAGAAGAAGACACAAGATAGTTTGTTTGTCAGATTTAAAGTTTAAAAGTCTGTTTTAATAAATCAGTATGTGGGAAAGATGTACTTCCTCGTATAGCTTGGGTCTTAAAAATGTCATCCTGATGTACCACACAGCTACATGCCTTATTTCAGTTGATAATGGTTTGGTTTGGCCAACTAGGGATTATAATGATGGAAACATCAAACCCATTCAGTTTATACAGCTGACATTAGACCAACATCACAGCATTCAGTGAGTCATCTGCTAAACAACAATGTAAACAAAATATAAAAACAATTCTTCTGATGCATCTCTGGAAAGTTCACTTTCTTTTTATATCTGACGGACAATGTTGTTGTTCCGGAATGTCGGGGTTCCGTTCCGTGATGTCAAGGTTCCGGAATATCCGGGTTCCGGAAATGTCCGGGTTCCGTTCCAGAATGTCAGCTAAAGAACACGTCTGTGTTCCTGCAGTCAGATCCCATTTAATTCCATTGGTATTCGCCGGATGGTGATGTTAAGCTCTTATTTGCGTCCACATTGCGTCCACAATGGAAAATAGACTCACTGTTCTGTGCTATGAATACATTTCTACTAAACATGTTATCAACCACTGAGTCAGATCGATGCTGGGTTAAACATACCATACATGCATTGGCATTAAAGCTTGATAGATGACTGTGACAATGGAAGTAAGACCCGGTAACAACATATGGTACATTAAGGGGAGATGTAATCTCTCTGCAGGAACACTTCACAGGATGAGAATAAATTGACAGTTGTAGGTGGTCTGACATGAATTATCCCGCGGCTTCTGAAGACCTGAGGTGAGGTTAAGCCTCGAGACTGAACATGACAGGTGTCCGATGTTTAACCCTCTAAGAGGTTTACATCCACTCAAGTCGAGACAGAGATTACAACTGTTTGGGTTGAAAGTTCAACAGCAGTCTGGCACCTATTATAAACTGTATGTCTTTATTTAAAGCGTTTTACCTGTATATTGTCTCAACTGTATCCGTTTACAAAAAACTGCATGGTGACTATTGAATTCAAATAGTTTTGTCAAACTTCTATTTCCAAGGTTCCAACATTAACTTACATCGAGCCAACCTGGACAACAACTCCTCAAAAAGCTATGGATTAAATCATGCATGACAACAGACCAATCTCCATGACAACTGAGCAAACTCCTCTCCTTGTGAAGTCTGTGTGGTATGGTTGAAAGCCCAGAATAATCTTGCAAGCTAACCTTAATTGTTTATATATCATAACGCCTCTGGCTTCAGCTGGCGCTGGCACATAATGATAAAAAACTCTGGAAAGAAAGATCTCCCCCTGCTTTCTTTTAACGCGTTTTCATCCCCTGACCAATGGATATAATTTTTCCTTGATGTCTAGATCTGTGATCACTGTCATCTGACTCCACTCAAATGCACAAATGAAACATTGAAGAAAAAGTTCGGAAATTTGTGTTTGGTAGATTATTTATATGTAGCAATGCTTCTTGGCTATAACTTTTATACCGTTAGAAAGCCTGTTTATTTCCTTTTCAAACGCTGCCCAATTTGTAACGAACATGCATTTCTGGGATGAGCAGCACAGCTGAGTACGTGGGTTGCGCCTATGAACAATCGGACAAATCTTCTCTGCCAATGCCGAACAGCTGATTCTGCTATTCCTATGGACTCTTGTTTTATGGATTGGATGATTGAAGTCTATCAGTAACAAAGAAGAAACAAGACATATTGGCAATTTTACAATGTATTCATTTAATAAACAGTCAGGAGCCTCAGTAGCGTGTGGAAGAACCATCCACAGCCACGGCAGTCTGGCACCTCTTCCTCATGCTGCTCACCAGCCTGGTGAACACAGGGACGGTCTTACACTCCTCAAGCAGGATCTGTCTCAAGTCAGCCAACGTGGTTGTGTTGGTCCCTCTAGCACGGACAGCACGCCCAAGCTGATCAACAAGTGTTCAATGGGTTGAGGTCAGGACTGCTGGAGGCCATTCCAGTCTCTCTACTTCCAAACTGTGCAGGTCTCTGATGAACCCGCTCTGTGGGGGCGAGCGCTGACATCTTGGAGGATGGAGTTCGGTTCCAGACTGGAGCAATGGGATTGCTGCTGGTTGCAGAATCTCATCTCGATATCTCTGCATTAAGATTGCTTCCAATGAAGCACCATTGGTATTCCAACGGTATACAAATTATTGCCAAGGAGCGTTGTTAGAATAGAGAAATAATCAACCAAACACAAATTTCCGAACTTTTTGTTTGATGTTTAGATAATATAAAATAAAATAAGATAATCCTTTATTAGTCCTGCAGTGGGGAAATTACAGGATTACAGCAGCATTGCTCACAAGTAAATAAAGATAAAAATCAAGTAATATAAATAAACAGTAATAAAAACAATAAAAACAGTAAAGAAAAATATGAAATATACAGACTGAATAAAAAATATAAAAGTATATAATAAAAGTACTTAAACGTATTGCACGTATTAGATTAGATATTGCACCAGGTGAATTAATGAATTAAAGTGTTCAGACGTGTCCAAGTTCAGAAGTGATCAAAGTGTTCGTGGTCTACTGGGAGCTCAGCGTATTGTGCAGCCTGACAGCAGCGGGAAGAAAGGACTTGTGGTACCTCTCCCTCAGACACCGGGGGTGAATCAGCCGGTGACTGAAGGAGCTGTGCAGCGATGCCAGAGTGTCCTGCATGGGGTGGGAGGTGTGGTTCATCATGGATGAGATCTTAGCCATCATCCTCCTGTCCCCCACCACCTCCACAGTATCCAGTGGACACCCCAGCACGCTGCTGGCCTTCCTTACCAGTTTGTCCAGTCTCTTCCTGTCAGCTGCCGTGATGCTGCTGCACCAGAAGACCACTCCATAGTAGATGGCTGATGCCACCACAGAGTCGAAGAAGGTCTTCAGGAGTGCTCCCTGCACTCCGAAAGACCTCAGTCTCCTCAGCAGAAAGAGTCTCTGTCCCTTTATATAGTGTGCGTGGTCGGACCAGTCCAGTTTGTTGTTCAAGTGAACACCCAGGTACTTATAAGATTTCACAATCTCAATATCCAGTCCCTGTATGCTCACTGGTACCAGAGGAGAGCGTTTACCCCGGCGGAAGTCCACCACCAGCTCCTTGGTCTTACTGGAGTTTATCTGGAGGCGGTTCCGCTGACACCATCCTAGAAAGTCCTGGTTTTGTTCTCTGTACTCCTCGTCATCATCGGCGGAGATGAGGCCGACGATTGCAGAGTCGTCAGAGAACTTTTGCAGGTGGCAGTTGGCAGAGTTATGTTTGAAGTCTGAGGTGTATATGGAGAAGAGGAATGGAGCCAGAACGGTTCCTTGTGGGGCCCCCGTGCTGCAGGACACCTGATCTGACTCACACTTACAGAAGTCTATAAACCAATCAAGGTGTTCCACATCATCTTAAGTGGACCTGATCAAAGGGTGATCCACATCACCCTTTTGTTCAGCATCATGGCCGACCAAGAGGCAAAGAGGAAGTGCAATGTTCAGGTATATCATTTGAGTTTAAACTGTATTTAACATAAACATTAGATGTTATTTATGCATGTCAAAATGTCACATGAAAGATGTATTGCTTTTTTCAGGATTTCTTTCCAAAACATTCATCCATTGGCATGATCTGAATGTCACCAGAAGGGAAGTTGAAAAATGAACAGCAAAATACGGTTTTGATTAAGGATGTATTACGTCTCAAAGCTCTATTTACGTTTATATGTGTACAGTGAAAGCCCTCAAATATAACTCTGTGTATATTCCTCCTTGATATTTATGAAGCAAGTCCCCCTACAATCAAAAATGTGTTGAATGACATGTTTAAACTCCATGTTTAAGCTCCAGCAGATTAATGTGTTTGACACGAGAAGGAAAGTTCATCTGTGTTCATCTTAAATCTGAGTTTAAGATGTGTACAGCAGGGCTTTGTGACATCACAACTAGCTTGGAAGCCAATCATGATCCGTATTGCAAATTTACGCAACCTGAAAACAGAAATGCACACACACTGTGAATGTATTTTTTAATGAGGTAGGATATCTTTTCCAGTGCTCCAACTTTTAAAATGAAAAGTATTATTCAAAGCAGAGTTTTTTTTTTCTTAAAGTCGTTCTTAAGATAATTAAAATTGTGTTGGAAGCTGCTGCTGGAACCCATTCGGATGCATTAATGATGTTATTTCAGAAAAACAATCAAGTTGAGAATGTGTTTGTATCCTGATGCTTTAAGGATGCTGAGACTTGAAAGAACACATTCCTTGCTCAAGGACACTTCAGCATGAGTCCCAGTTGTGTCTTAAACTGGACAAATAAAGTGGACTTTCTTCAATATATTGTGACAGAGAACTGCCTTTATTTGCCGTCAATAGTTAATTAAAGCATTCAGGGAGGCTGTGTTGTGAGAGAGACTGGATGATACTGTCCGTCATCCAACATGCAGGAACCTTATCGGCACGTCCAGACAGTACAGGCTCCTCACAACTTTGATGTACGATGCAATTACCAAACTAATAAAAGCTTCAAGTGGAAACACGGTTCCTGTGGTGGTGGAGGTGGTGGTGCATCAACCCGCCTACTGCATTGACATCATTATCGCTTCCTAATCAGCGTTTAGAGGAGACGACGGGAACACTGTCCAGTCTTATTTTATACAGTAAACACTGATGACACCGACTGAAACTTTGAAGCCTACTTCATAAACTCTATGAGTTGTTGCTTCAGTCGCGCGACAGAGGTGCTAACTCACTGCACCTCTAGTCTCTACCTGAATAATCTCTGGGGTCCACCGTGACGTCATTGATGAATCATTAGACTTCAGTTATTCACAGACAAATGCACAACTTTAGCAGGAGATTTTGCTCAAAGATGTATTTATTTACATGTGTCTCTCTCCAGTGGTGCAAGTAAGTACATTTACTCAAGTGCTCAACTCACAATTTGAGGTACTTTACTGAACTTGAGTATTTCCATTTTTTAGGCGACCACATACTTCTACTTCACCCCCACTTTAGTAGTACATATTATACTTTTCACCCCACTACATTTAAGAGTTATAGAAATGTGTTTCAGTTTAAGAGTTTACTTCTAGAACGTAAGATTATACATTTCCATTATCACAGATGAAATTGCACTTTGACCAACGACCAAATTAAAGTTGGCTGCATATGAATGCATTAATAACAAATCATGTTCAAACATTTTTTGTTACAAACGCTTTTATAGTTTTGGGTGCAGGGCTTTTACATGAAATGTAGAATCGTTATGCTGTACTTTTACTAAAGTAAATGATTTGAATACTTCCACCACTGTCTCTCTCATTTGGGTTGTTTTGTATTAGGCCTGTTCATTATCTCAACTCAGTGTGCACATTGTGTTTCTTTCATGCTGCTGGCAGTGCGGAAGCCTTCATCAAACATCTGCAGTCTCATTATCGCCCAGAGAGCCATTTTATTTCCAGAATCTCCCCTTATTGTACACTGCTTATTTCCCTATTCGTATGCATCTATTATATCAAGCATAATAATAGCATTGCAGTTATAATAAAATCACACGCTTTCGAGGGTTTGTGTGCAGCCCGTGGAGATGGGAGACAATACAGTAGTGACATCAAGCGTGTACAGTATACTGCAGCGTCAGCGTTAAATGCAACAACTTCTGAGCAGTCGACACGAGAGAAGTGCGTCGCAGAGAAGAACCAAAGATCACAGCGGTCGTCAACATTTTGTGATGCAATTAGAAAAATGTCGGTAGATCTGTGGCTGCGAACACCTGCGAAACGGAGGAACCCCAATCGACTCCAGGAATCAGGGTCGATTTCGCCTCCAGTCTTTGTTTCAAACATGCAGACGGAACGTTTCCAGGAATAAAAGGTCCGTGATTCTTGTAGCACAGTTCCGACTGAGGGGGTTTCCCTGTTCAGAGAAAGGCGAAGGAGTATTCCATCTCTCTCTCTCTCTCTCTCTCTCTCTCTCTCTCTCTCTCTCTCTCTCTCTCTCTCTCTCTCTCCCTCCCATCAGATACAGTAGGGTACGTGCTTGCAGAGCCGCGGCTGGAGACGGTGCACCGGGGTCCAGCAGTCCACTAAGGTGTTGGGACGGTATTTTTACTGGACAGATATTTTATGACCGGAGCTGAAGATGTTTGGGAGCTGGAGAATCCTGTTCTCGCGCACGTGCAGCACCAGCAGCTTCCTTTTGCTTTGGATCCTCGTCGGCTTGAACGTGGTGGAGGTGGCGGGGTCCCAGCAAGGGATCCCTCTGTCAGTGTGAGTGAGAAGCAGCTCTGCAACTTTGTTTCACATGGAATTCACTCAAGTTGATCGTGGGCATGCAAGACGTGTAGACATGAGCATTTTTACATTTTCATGAATTTAAGGAGGTTTTTTAGGGAGATAGGGATGTTTTTCTCTCAATGCATCTGATTCGTTTGCCTTGAAATGACACCTGGTGCAGTTTAGTTTAACCACAGACCTCTATGTCTATGTTCCTCTACACAAGCGTGAACAGTTTATCTCATCACTTATTGGTGAATAGTATATTGGAAAAAAAATCATGTTGATTAAACTTCTATAGCAAAGAGTCTAAGACTATCTAACTCTCCTCTTTGTTGTATGTGATGTGATAGCATTATAATAATTTGACATTAAAATGATATGCATTCTTGAATAGTCAGAAATAATACGTATTGCTATTAGGCTCCACTGTGTTCGGCCAAAAACTACACTTGTATATCTCATTGACATAAGGACAATTTTTAGAGGCACCTTTCATCAAAGTAAGTTTTTTTCTAAATGTATATTAATTCAAATTGATTAAGAGCAAGTCATGTTTTTATAACTCTCACAAACTTTTCCAATGACTTTACATGGGTTCAATTTAAATCACAATTGTACAGGCCTTAACAAGTGTGATCTAAAAATGTTCAATTTGTTTACATCTCACACCAATAATTAACTGATGGTGAAGCGCATTCTTCTCCATTAGTCAGATTTATTAGTCAGATTGAGAGCTTTGTTAAATTGCAATACACTTTACTCTGGGAACTTTTCTTTGCAGGATTTAGTTTCCTATTTCTTCCTAAAACAATAGAAAAGGCCAAATAAAAGTCTAAAATGTGAATGCGTATTCAAAAAGTGAATCTCACCCTGGATAACGTTCATGTCATGAGTTTGTATTTTTAAACTCTGAGCACAAACTCAAAAAGGCGAGATTGCACATCTTTAATAATATCCCGCAGGACATTTTATGTCATTAACTGCACAGATCAGAAGTAGCGCTTAAAAATAAAGGAAATAAAGCTTGCTTTTCTGTTCTATTCTATTATCCTTGCAAAGTCTTTGAATGGTTAGTTAAGGTTAAAATCCACAATGTTACGTAAACAATCAAACCAGTAGAAAGAAGAACCTAACTGAAATAATTTTATTTTTAAAGAAACAGTTTAGGAAAAGGTTCTATTTCCAAATACCTCTGATCTGTTTGAATAATGGACTCTGCAGCTATTGGACACTTTACACTGCACATGGGCTAACTACACATCTTTAATCTTTTTAAAGCATTTACATTCATGAATGTAGTTTTCCTTCCTAAGATACATTTTCAGTTTAATAGAAGCGCTAATAACTACTGTATAGATCATTAAAATGAAAGCAATCCTCTGTCAGGAGAGTGAAGGTCAGGGACACCGGGCCATGACAATACTCTTCTGACTGATCATGTCAGAAAAAAAAGGTCATTTATTTAATTCAATCCCTTACCTTCCTATGCATTTCATTTCACAATTGTATGCACATTTTTCTATCATATTTGGGCGACTTTTGGCTAAACTGTTATTTATCTGCACTTTGTTCTAGCGTAAAGCTATGGGCTTCAGCATTTGGTGGAGAAATTAAATCCATCTCTGCAAAATATTCTGGATCACAACTACTGCAAAAGGTATTCTTCTTATTTCTTGTGGACACAAATGTACTTTTTCTTTTGTCTGATGGTCGTTACACACATTGTACGATGTAATCTAATGGCTGCAGAGACAGTTTGGTGTCTCAGCTGAATGCTGATGCGTTGTTTTAAAGGAGACTCAGGTGTGTTTGGCAGGGACACCTCTGTGTGTGTGCGTGTGCGTGTGTGTGTGTGTGTGTGTGTGTGTGTGTGTGTGTGTGTGTGCGCATACGTGTGTTTGTACTCGACACGGCCCATTAACCGCAGCTCTGATTCCTCTCTCATCTCTCCAGTTAACTCTCTGGAGTCAAGAGTTTCAACCTCTGGATGTGAATGCGACAAGGAGACAAATTTAACAAGTGTGTGGTTGAGTTCGATAGTGGGTGAGGCGATGTTGATATGATGAGTGAAATCAGCAGAGAATGAGCGATGACCCAGTGCAGCAGATTTCACTTTCTGACCACTTGATGGCAAAGGTGGGCTCTGTGTTGCAGGCCTCCGGTGTTCAGCACTGAGTTAGGTGCAGTGAATGTTCACCGTTTGCCAGCATGCTTACAATGTGTTGTAAGTCTCCTTTACCTGTTAGATTTAGATGTGTGAAAGATTACTAGCTGTACAACATTGTCAAAGACATTAAATCCTAATTAACCCTGATTTTAGCCATAAATGTAACCTTAATAAGTAAGGATGTTTTCACTGAAAACTAGAGAAAAAGAAAATACGGAGAGACATACACGGATGCTAAAAACATGAACACAGACTGCACAAGCCACACAACTATAACATTATTTTTACATTATAGAAGCCCTACATTTAGAAAAAGTGCATCCTCTCTGTGACAGTTGTCACTTGTTTCACTATATAAAACCAACACATTGTGTTTTTATGGCTGCATCATCACAGCAAAAGTAAATGTTCTGGAAATCTTGCGCCTTATTTCATACAAAAAGTATATTTTGGAATGGGATCTGCACTAGAATTTTAAATACATATGTGGGTTGAACAAAAGCTTGGCCACATAACAGGAATGTTTGGCACGGATGCACAAGAAGAACTATGGGTTTAAGAGGTTAATCCATAATGAAGTGTTATGTACCTGCGCATCATTCGTCCATCATATACAGTTGGTTACCCGCACTTTAGGTTATAGCCAAACTAAATAACAGCTTTATAGACTCAAATGTTTCAGGTCTCTTTTCTGTCTCATCAGCAGATAAGTCTTGTTTGTACTCATCAGGCTGAACATAATGCATGATGGGTTTAATCCAGTGTTTTGTAGAACACACAATACATTCACCCTGCAATTAATAAATATTACCTAACTGTATTTCAGCTGTTGTTGTGTTGACTAGTATGTTGTGATGCTGTAGTTTGTGGTATAATGTTGCATTGAATTGCATTGTATTCAAAGGTGTTTTCAATTCTGTGTGAATTACATTTTACATATACAATATGGAAGAACATCTTTTCATGCAAATCTTTAAAATGCCAACAGAACTGAATCAACACCTCACTGACATGAGTTTAATTATCAGAGTTGTATGGATGCCATGTTTACAGGTCATTAATAGCATCCATTTAACTCATTTACATCATACATTCTGCTTGGACACTGTGATCCTTGTGTCAATAACAACTATTTACTTTCTTTCTGTAAGTTACGTTACTATAAGAGTCCTCTTCATACTTGTTAATCCTCTACATTTGACTCACCTCACTATTTTAGGAGCTGTGGGCTATCTCAGCGCCGCGTCCGGGGACCAACTCCAGTTCTGAGGCCGGTGCCTCGGCCAAGGGCAGCAGGATTAATCCTAAAAACGCTGCATGTCTTGGAGCGTGGGAGGAAGGCGGAGGAACCAGAGGAAGTCCACGCAAATATGGGGAGAGCTTTCAAACTGCATATAGAAAGCGGCTCCTGGGTGCGGGGCCTCTTTGCTCTGAGGTGACAATTCCTTCATATAAAATGGTTTTAAGATCAAACGTGTGGTGGAAGATAAAGCAGTTCTATTTCTTCCCAAACATTTAATTTTTGTACAAAAACATTTTTGTAACATGCCCTGCAGATCGGTTCCCTTTTTGTGTGTGTATGTATGTAATCACTTTGCTCGTGTTTCTGTTCATGGAGGCATGTCTGGAGAGAGCTGTGCCGAGCAAGTCAGCACAAAGCAGTGAGCTGTGAGGGAACTGACGGGTCGTTAGGGGCTGGTCATTAAGGCTGATCATTAGATGCTTTTATGGAGAATTACCCGATTTCACTAAGATTTCTGCAAAAGGGAAACACTAGGTCTCTTCAGGCTCCCGGCCTCACTCCAGCGTTGGTCATTACTCTAATCAATAGTCATGATCAGTGCTTTTGATGGATGGGGCTTAACCTCCTCTTGATGACTGGAGGAGTGCGAGGCAGGAGGAGTGTGAGGCAGGAGGAGGGGGGTCTTTGGGATTCTGGGTGCTGAGGCGAGGAGGACAGGCGTGAAATGAACTGTTCTGCTCCACTGCGAGCCCACACTCTTCCTTTCAGTAGGTAATTTGTCGCCTCATGTACTGGTGTGTATGTGTGTGTGTGTGCATGTGTGTCTTTTGTGTGCGTCCTGTCCTCATGATGTGTAATGTGTTTGATTGTGTGCTACGAGACTAACGTGACATGTGTTTATTTTTAGATCTTGGAAGTGTGTGATGTAGCTGACTGGAGAGCGTGAGAGGATCAGTTTTTTTGTTTTTATTTGGCATGTGTGTGAGTGTGCACCAGGTGTGGGATTATGTAATGTTATATTCCTCCGAGCTGTGGCGGGCTTTGTTCTGTATCACTGGAGGTCCATGTGCATCCAGCAGAATCAGCATTATGTGAGGTGTAGTTCATTACCCAGAATCGCCCGAGCTTGACACGTTATTATCTTTCTCCTGTGCTTTGACTCCATTTCAATTACCCTCTTACCATGCATAGCCTTCAGATGCAGGCCCCCGCCCGTCCACGGCCACCCAACATGGCCATCTCCAGCCAATCAGAGAGAAAGAAGCAGCATGTGCAGCCAATGACTGCGACGGGATAAAGACTATCAATCATTCTGTGTTGCAGGGAGGCTTTTATCAGCCGTTCATCTGAGACTGGCTGCATGCAGCTTGTCAGCTAACATGTGAAAGCTTATAAGCCTTGTTTAACAATTCCCCACTTCTCTGGAGTGGGATGTAGGGAAACAATAGTGCTCTCAAATGTTGCAGAAGACACACAGAAAAGATGATTATCTTATTTTATTTTATTATTTTATTATTAAGTGGACATTCAAGTCACTCCTAATGTGTTAATCAACCATGTGAGCTCCATACGTTTGCAGTATGTATTCTTGCAGCCAATGTTAAAAGATTTACAGTCGTCCCCTTTGCCAACGCCACACTTTCGTTCCCCGAATATTTTCAGAAATATAAAGAAAATGAAAAGTCAGTCAGGGTGGAAGAAATTGATGGTGTGAAACTGGTCAAAAACCTGGCTGTGAGGATGGAAGAAGTGTTCCGGAAAAAAGCAGAGGCAACCAGGGTAGGTACATTATTAAATATTATGGAATGTTCAGCAGCATTTTGTTCAGTTTGCTGAGGCATATTTTTTTTGCAATCAATGACTTTACTTCCAACCCATTTGTTGGCCATGTGCTTTTGTCAAGTTATTAAGGTTTAAATAGGAGAACGGTGTTCTGTAGTTCTGAGATTAGTAGGGGGAGGGTGCATTGTTTCTTTATTAAATGTGTGGAGGATCTTGGTTTAAAAAAAATATCAAACATAACCCCCTGCCCAACACAATAGGCCAAATGTGTGTATTGTCCCTATATTGAGCAGATTAGTCACTTAAAAACGCAGCTGTTCAAAGACCAAATCTGTACATAACAGTGGTGTAAATGGTCCATCTGAAATATGATCTTGCATGTAATTTATTACAGTCCAGGCCTGAGCGGTTGTCAGCCTCACAGCAGCAGCCTCTCTGCGACCCCAGCACAGAGGAGCTTGTAACCATTTAAATGATGCACCTCGCAGGGACTGCTGGGAAATGATAACGCTTATCTCCCCCCGCCTAATTCCACGTGCGCACAAATGCATGACAGTTGAGCCTATACATTACACTTGTAGGAAAGTGATTAATTAAATAAACATGATTTGATTCCCTGAGATGCATCAATATATTGTTTTTGTTTTTTTGTATTATGCGAAAACAACATGCACACATTAGGCTTTTGTAAAAATAGAAAAATAAAAAAACTACACCAACACAGGAGTGCTAAATCCTAATCCGGTGACGGCATCACTTTACTCCAAATAGAGAAGCACATTTTAAAATGATGCAGTGACCTCAACAAAGTGGTGGAGGTCGGGTGTCTGCAGGTATATTTCATCAGAAGGAAACTATGCACAGGCCTATGACGAGAAACCTATACTCTCTAAATCAGAAATATTTATGTAATTGTGTTTTTTATATTTGCCAACTGCTGACGACATGAAATCTCACCACGAGGTCAATTGCATTTGGTCACCACAGCCTCGGTTGTGTTTGTATAGCAGTTATTTTGTCACATGTGACGAACGTTAATTACCTGCTTGGCTCCGAAGGCGAGAGTGACTGAAACGTTTAGGTGGCATTTCCCGGAAACACAGAGCCAAGCACATTTTCCAGCATCGAGTTATTAGAAAAAAACTATATGGTGCTTTGGTACACGACATGAGATCGGCTCCAACCTTCCTCCATCAATCATTTCACAGCAGCACTTCTGCAGTAGTGCCCTACATTTTATGCACATGTTTTGCCCTTAAATATTAGAAGGATTTCCAAGGACGGAGAAACCGTTCTGGCAACATATGCTATTAAAACAAAAGATGGACATGGATTCCGTCCAATCCAAAGATTAATATAAAACCTGGCAATGGTCCTCGATCATGTTCCTCTTCAATGGGACGACATTTGTTGAGATTTGAATATTATGGAGTGACAGAGCACTGGAGGGCTTTTGGGAAGTTTGTTAAAGTTTTAAAGAACATTTACATAATTTACTAATTTAAATATGCATGTTTTATATAATAATTTGGTCGTTTACATATATTTTAAACATGTATTTTGTGTATCCGCTCTAACGGGGTTTCCTCCTCTCAGCGGCTGGTGGAGGCAGCAGAAGAAGCGCACCATCAGCACGAGGATAATCCGGACCTGCAGGTGAAGTTTGTCTCGGACAAAAATAAAGAAAAAAAGGGAACGTGATTGTTAAAAATGTGATCTGTCGTTGTTTAAGACAAGGCAGAACCATTTTTAGCTGCATGTGCTGGGGAGGAGCGGCTGCAAGGTGAGAGAAGGGTAATAGGCCCTAAAAGTCTTTAATTGCGTTGTCTTCGTCCTTCACACTCATGTCCTGTCAGCGGGTTGATACATAATGCTTCTTTGATCAGCAATGACGCACATATTGAAGGCCACGCTGTCATAACTAATGCTGACTGTTTATAAGTGTAGCCTATAGTATAGTTCAAAAACATGTCTGTGCGGCAGCAGCACCTTTAAGTTGAGTACAGTACCCGCATAACTGTAATACAGTATTGGAGATCGTTTGCTATATATATTTATTATAAGGATCTTCTTCTTATAATATATATATATATATATATATATATATATATATATATATATATATATATATATATATATATATATATATATATATATATATATATATATATATATATATATATATATATATATATAGTGTCCTGATGTTGCATGCAGAATTAAAGGCTGCCACAACTTGTAATGCCTGGTCAAATATTTCGATTAAAGTAGTAACATTTCTCGGGAGACTGTCTGTGCAGATATAAAAATGGGATATAGAAGTCGTCCAGTATTACTTGTAATTTTAATCGTATTTCACAGGATATGCTCATGTGCTCAGACTCTGGTCAGGACATTATTTAGCGGCTCTCATTGCGCACTGTGTCTGCAGAGGGAATGCAGTATTTCTGTCGTTGCTTCTCCTCCCTCTCGCTCCACCTCTCTCTCTCTCTCTCCCTCCCTCCCTCCATCCAGTAGACAAAGATAAATGAAACTTTGCGCGGTGCATTGTTTCACTTTCATGGCTCTAGATTGGAAAAGCCACTCGAGCAACAAAACACTGAAATAACGGCAGCACTTTACAGTTAATAGTAGCATTTACATCATAGGAATACATTGCACTCGCATTGTTCCCTTCCCGTTTCTCTGCTGTTCACACAGGCAAAACAAGACGGGGAGGTATACCTTTAAATATGACTGCTATTTTTAACTAGGCTAATAAAAGAAACATTGATTTGTTTTCACCACCTTGAAATATTTCCCTGAGATGTCAACACATCTGCAACTGCAATATTGTTTTGTTGTAAGCAGATTGCTTACAAAAACACACTTTACTGAAGGATGTGTGCATGCACATGTTTCATTACATACTTTTTAAAATTATATTTGGGCTATTATTTCTGTAAAAAAACAACAACATGCAAGGTTTCCATTTATTTCAAACTTCATTGAGAGTTTGTTATCTCTTATTCTAAAACCAATATCCCTTAAATCAAACAATGTAAACTCCCCAAATGTATAGAAATATCAGTATTAATGCAATTATTCATATTGTTTTAGTTATTATTTAAATAATATGTTGATTAATGTGACATCATTCTATGATAGTTGGATTTGCTTTCTTTTTATATTTTGTCTTTAAAAATATGTATATAGTATACAATGTTTTACTTTATCCTTTTAATAAATCCAAGCGATGTGAATATTTGTATTCAAGCAATTGACAGACGTTTCATCTTAAAGGCCATAAAAAATAATAAGAAAAATTCAATATCCACCAGCGATAATGATGTGATGTCACGATATTACTCCTTGTGGCATCATTTAGCCAGCCTCGCCTCCCCTGACACGGCACATTTTTCACGCACCATTTCACTGACCACAATGAGATAAGCCGGCTGCTCTTATCTCAGATGCTTCGTGTCAGGACAGTCGGGTGTTTTGCATTGACCCGAGTGCAGTCTGCGGTTCAAGAGTGTGCAGATCAGGTCTGATAGAGCAACAGAGACTGTAATGTTATTTTGCCTCAGTTTATTTTTTACTAAAATGTATATGGGCCTTGAAAAAGCCAATAGATTTTGATAAAAAGGAACATTTCAGAAATATGAAATGAAAAAATCTAAAGTAGCATTTTAAATAAATAACTTAAACAGTTTGCATTAAACTCTCTTTGTTTAAAAAAAATATTCAGCCAAAACCTATTCAAGCTTCAAGTTAAAGGCCACATGTATGCTTTTGTGATGGCCCTTGAAAGATTTGAAGCAGCAGTAAAAAAAAAAAAAAAGAAAAGCTATATATTATATATTTACAATGCACATGATCACATTATTTTATTTTTTGATTGGCATGATATTCATTCCAAGAACATTGTAATTTCTAACAATAATAAAAAACATTTTCCAAAATTATAGAATAATAATCTATATGATTCATATAGTATAGTATTTAGCTCACATGCTGCATTTTTTTATTTATCACATATTACTGTAATTTACCATCTTGAACAACATGTCCCCTTGAACAATGGGATTCGTAATATATCTAGGGATGTGCATCCTCTCAACAAATTAGTTCAACTATGAATCTGTTGGTTATAACAACTGCATTACGAGTGAGGGCCGGTTAGACCTTATTGAGCCCCCCCCCCCCCCCCCCCCCCCCCCCCCCCATTCTCCAGATTTTGGAGTGTGGGTACACAGTAAGGCCCAGCAGCCCGTAATGGAGGGCAGATCTCTGCAGAGGGCCTACAGCTAACTGCAGAGCCAGTGGGGCGTCTCGAAGAGCTGCAGTGTCCCATGGCCTGCTCTACAGTAATAACCCTGGTGGTTAACGTGCCTCTCTACAGCACTATCAGTTCTGCTGAGGGTGCACATTTCTCTCCCCTGCTGCTCCCCCTCTGCAGCAGCACCCCTCCACCGCCGCCACCCCTCCGCCCTGCCGCAGCTCGTCAGAGAGCTGCTCAGGCGTGGTATGAGCTGTCAGTGGCTGCTTGATGGTGATGCCCGCACGGCCTCCCCGAGTGGGATGCTGTAGAGTCCATCACCCATCTCTTTCTGCCTCCCTCCCTCCATCTCTCTCTCTCTCTCTCTCTCTCTCTCTCTCTCTCTCTCTCTCTCTCTCTCTCTCTCTCTCTCAGTGCAGATAATAAGGACCACAGGCCACAGAGAGGCCACTGAGACAGGATGAGGTAGTCTTTCTTCTGCAGCAGCAGGCAGTGAAGGACAGGACAGACAAACTGTTGGGTTTCACTTTAGGGAGGCCAGACTTTTCACTGCAGTCATGAAGTCCTTTTTGCACTCCAGTTCCTTTTTAGACCTCAGTGACAATTGCAACTGCTGTAGTTAATGCACGTTTAGACACCTGGGAACAAATATATATCTAATCACTAATCCACCAAAAAATCTGCACACACATACTTGTTTTTATGTTTAATTAAAAGACTATTAGTCTATTAATTAAATAGCTGTAGCTTAAGTGGGAGAGCAGATTTATATAGTCCTGTCCGTGTGCAAGCGTCCTTGAGCAAGACACTGAAACCCAAATTACTCCCAGTAGTGAGTGTGTATTTGGCAGAAATAATTTGGATACTTTTTGTTCAAAAGCCTCTTCCAAATAAATGCAATGAAAAAGGTATAACATATCTGTTTGCTAAATTGTGAAAAGCAATTCATATTTTATTGTCTAATGTTTCTGTTTTATTGCAACACTTTATTTGAGCTTTGTTTTTGAGCTATTAGTGCTTGGAGGACAGATGTAGACAAAGCAGACGTCACTGTGCATAATGATGAATAATCTGTGCGGTAAAGGCCACCTGTATGAGGGGAATTAACCCCTTAAAGAATAGGCTCAATCTGCCTTACATAAAACAATACAATTTTGCAGTTTTTGGTTGGTCTAATTGTTCTTCCTGTCCATACTGCTCATAAAGAGATGGGGGATAAAACCAGTCCCTGAAACAATCGTTGTGTTATTATTGCTCAGCCACAGCAACATATCAGGGGAAACACAAGGAACACTTTTATACTGAAAGGAGTGTAACTTTGGACAAACTTAGACTGTTCAGACTTTAGCTTCAACTAAACTTCACAGAGCACTTTTTGCACAGACTGGGGTTTCTCTTCCCCATCACATTCATTGAAATCCTTTTAGGCAGGGATCTCTTCTAGAATGATTACAGCAATAATGTTGTTTTCAATATCCCTATGTGAGTATTGTTATAATATAGATTTGTAAATATGTGAACCTAACCTTTAGTATTAATATCAACACTATTATCACTGTTATTCAATTTAACATTTTCTGCATTCACTCTTTTCCTCAGTATGAGTACTTCAACGCCGTACTGATCAATGAAGTGGACGAGGAGGGCAGTAACGTAGAGCTCGGAGGAGAGTTCCTTCTGGAGCCCAACGACCATTTCAATAACCTGTCAGTCAACCTGAGCCTCAGTGTGGTGCAGGTGCCCACCAACATGTACAACAAAGGTGAGAGCTCAGGCCCGTGGCCTGCACAAAGTCTCATCATGTGAGGGTTATTTACCTGCAGTAAGCTGATGAGGGCCGATTAAGTAAGTGGCGAAAGAGAGAAATGTTAGCTGAAGCTGCATTCAGTGTCACAAGCTGGGAGAAGTGGAGTTGGGCGATCGATGACAGTCTAGACACAATACGGAAAGCAACTGCCGACCTCTCAAAGAGACTGAAAAGAGTGAAGAGAGGGGGGGATGGGAAAGATGTTTGTCTTATGCTAGCTGTTCAGTCGCTTCTTGTTTTTTAACGTGTGTGTCACCTCTTTCTGAGTATCGCCAGGGCTGCTTTTGTTTGGCTATAATGGACTCCCCATAACTCTCTGTTCGCAGCACAAAGGGAGGCTCGTCCAGCAGGAGGAGGGGAGGGGATGATTCAGTCATAGGCATTGTAGCTCCCTCAGGGGGGTCAATAAGGGACAAAGGTCAACTGTGCACTCGGTAATGGTGACCAGGATGATTACTATTATCACCATTTAATTTACTTGTTTCTCTCCCATCTCTGTGTCTTTGCCCTCCTCCTCAGATCCTGACATAGTGAACGGAGTTTACTGGTCCGAGGCTCTGAATAAAGTATTTGTAGATAATTTTGAGAAAGACCCAACACTAATCTGGCAGTACTTTGGGAGCGCTAAAGGTTTCTTCAGGCAGTACCCTGGTGAGTGCTGTCACTCTGTCAGTCGTCCTAGTTCACTGTCTGTGTGTGTGTGTGTGTGTGTGTGTGTGTGTGTGTGTGTGTGTGTGTGTGTGTGTGTGTGTGTGTGTGTGTGTGTGTGTGCGTGTGTGCGTGCGTGCGTGTGTGTGTGTGTGTGTGAACAGAAAGGCTTGTCTCAAGGGAGTCATAAGCCGTCAGTGCGAGAGTAAAAAAAAGATCAGAACAAATGATTTAGAATAACTAAAAGGGTAATTTGGCTAATGTTGTAATTTTACAGACCATCAGAGAGGATGCACATGTACAGACTGTAATTAATCAGAATTTGCCGGTGTGGGTCTACAGTCTGTCTGAGAAACAGTGCGTGGCTGCTGGATCCAACCGAACTCATCAGACCATTTCAATGATATGAAACAGGCAGTGTTGGAGTTAAGCTACATAGATACAGCAGTTGAAAATATATTTATTTCACCAATATAGTGTATTCATCGTTTAAATGTTGCGTGAAACCACACTCCATTGAACTCTTCTTAGATTTGGTCATAAAACAAAGCGTGAAAACATTAATAAAGATCGATAGAGCCCTCAATATGAAGCAGTGCAAAGTAACTAAGTACATTTAGTTTAAGTAATCAATTATCTGATTATTTCTTCCCCCACTGACTTTACATGTATAGTTAAAAACATCCAAAACCAAATTATTGGTCACCCGTATAAAAAGCCAAAGCTGTTTAAACATAAGTGAGTATTGTAAGAGTAAATTGTTTGTGTTGATTTTAAATGTCACAGTTAAACATAAAACAGCACAGCATTAACTTTATAACAGCAGCTTGGTGCAGTATATCAACATAATGTATATATCCTGTCTTTCTTTGGTTGTGTTTATCCAGCTTGTTACTTTCTAATAACAAGTTATTAGAAATTAACGTATAACAAGTAGTAGTAATTGACTTCCTGATCTATGTCACAGGAGTAAAGTGGCATCCAGATGAACATGGCGTCATCGGCTTTGACTGTAGAAACAGGAAGTGGTAAGGCTTTACATACCTGACAAATGTACTGCTCTTGGTTCTGCATCTCATCGCCTTTTTATTTTTTATTCTGCAACAAGATATCAAAATGTGTAATTTAACATATTTTAGGTACATCCAGGCGGCAACGTCCCCAAAGGATGTTGTTATCTTAGTCGATGTTAGTGGAAGCATGAAAGGACTGAGGCTGACCATCGCCAGGCAGACTGTCTCCTCCATATTAGACACACTTGGAGACGACGACTTCTTCAACATCATTGCAGTACGTTGTTGACCTTTTCTCAGTGTGTGTCTGTACATCTTTGTTGGGCATCTCTATATCCTATTTCTCTGTAATCTCAGTCTAATGCTATCGAATAATAGTATTTACCATAAACATAACTGTTAAGAATTTCAAATGAAAAATGACTAAATAAATACTAATCCATCTTAATGTTATTTGCATTTCCACAGTATAATCAGGAGATTCACTATGTGGAGCCTTGTTTGAATGGCACACTGGTCCGAGCCGACAGAACCAATAAAGATGTGAGTCGAGATTAAACTGAAATGTAATGAGTATGTGTGGATCGCATCATGTGGAATGTGTGTGGTTTAATGTTTAAAACTTTGTTTTGTTGTGTTTAAAATGGTTTCCACTTCTATCCTTATTTGTTAGCATTTCCGTGAACATCTGGACAAGCTGTTTGCCAAAGGGATCGGGCTGTTGGGGGACGCTCTGGCCGAAGCATTCACAATCCTGAGCGATGTGAGTTCCAGCGCGTAAACCGCTCTGTATCTGTGACTGTCAGTTTAATACAAATCTTCCCAGTCTGTATTCCACTGAAATCTTTTATCCCAAAGAAGATCAACACATCTTTTTACATATTATGTGATAATGCTGTTCAGTATTCATAAGTACATTTTTGGGGGGGATTTATTGATTAATTGGACATATAAAGAATTTGTGCCCAGCCATCACAAAGGCACTTTGTTTTAATTTAACTGAAGGACTCCACCTGACCAGAACATTCGGAAAACTTTCGTTTTACAAGGCACATTTGTTTTCATTGACAGGAAGTGTTCGAGTACAACCCTCTGCTTGTTCTCTGCTAATCATAAAAAAGTAGCACACTCCAGTTAAATATATTTGAGTGTTTGGGAGGTGTGTCGCCTGTCGAAACGCTCCAGCGCTATCCCTGTTCCGCCCTCCAAACACAGACACATCCATTCTGAATCGTGATTAATGGCTCTAATTAATGTCGATGATTAATAACGTGGCTGATTGGAACACAAAGCAGATAAGGCCAGGAGCCGCACTCCTTTTATCTCCCTGTTTTCAGGCGGCTGCGCTGCTGAAGCTGAGGGACTGCAGCTTTTACCTCTGCATTTGTCAGATTAATTAAAGCCCTGCAATGAATATGGTAATCAGGTAGCCAGTAGCCTACAACTGAAATTCATTGTTACACCACTTCCCGGTGAATTAAGTCAGAACACAGCCTATCGTAGACCAAATCAAAAAGAAACTCGCTTCACTTGAAAAGCACTGCACCATTTTTATAGGAGCAGTGTTGAGATAAAGAAAAGCTCAGTCTCCTCTTCTCACGGGAGGATGATACGAAAGAATCCCCAAAACAGCGAGCACATAATTAAATAGTTTAGCATATTTCAACCCATCTCCTTGTTGGATGACTTTACAACAAGATCATTAATTTACCGCTCAAACAACTAGGGTGTGGGATGGATTAGATTTCATCAGCATCAATTACTTAATGATCCCTGTCATTGATTATGTCTTTTATCATTAACATGTAGATTTACTATTCCTTATTTACTTACAGTACTGAAACAAAGGACATAATAGACATTAACACAAAGGCTTAAGGACAGCTGCTCTGCCGCAGAGGCTGCAAAGTCTTCAATAACGACTTTTGACTAAATGCTCCTCTGGCTCAGTGAATGGAGAGTCCATGTGAGAGATATATTAAAACAACGTAATTTATTAAACTTAAAATTAGGATGTTCACAGCAGCAATGATAGCATGTATTTCTGTGTAGGACATGTGTAGACGTGCATAAGAAAAATATGCAGCTGAGGGAAGAGAGAAAAGGAAGAGCTTAAGCCCATAAAGGTCCAGATGAACCAGATGAGCAGTGGACCCTCTGATGTCAGCCAGTTGCCTCCTGACCTTGACGAGGAAAGCCCACAGAGGGGTGTAACACACTAGGCCAACCTTTTTCATCACATGTGAAAGCACAGGTGTAAATAATAGAATTAATGATGGCTGAAATCCACTTAGCTGCTACAGTTTTAGGGTTCTTGTATTATGCATGCCGGCTCACTGTCACTGACACTAAGTGGAACAAGCCACTGTTAATATTATTAATGACACATGTGCTCTTCCTGCTGTGACAAGTCACAATGCTTCCTGTGAAAAAAAGTATATTATGAGCAACCAAATTAATTAATTTCATGACTTTAAAATCTTACTTTAGAGCTGATTTTCTATTATTGAAAATGAAACTATAAAACATTTTCGAATATTCAATAAACTTTTTGTATTTGTTGTCACTCACATACAAGTTGCCAACCAATACGAACTTTTATGGTACAAAAATTATAAATACTGCTGCAGTGATGAAACTGTCAGAGATGCCCATAATCTTTTATATTACAAGGCGTCACACTTTATAAGAACGACAGATGTTCTGAAGGCCTCCTGTGATTTGAGAGTAGCGGTGCTCAGCAGGTTTCATCCTGTTATCGCGTCACTACGTCCTCCTCTTTCTCTCCACATTCATTCTGTTACAGGTCAATAAACCACTTAATTACTGCGATGCATCTTCTGGCATCTGAATAAAGTGTACCGCACTCCTCAGGTTTATTTACCAAGAAATTATCTGTGTTTTATTGACTGATGGCTGCACAGCTGCCATATCAGACATCATCATCAGAGGAAACAGACAGCTCTGTTTGTTTAATGTTTAAATAACGCATGTATTATTTGGGTTTTTAATTGATATCTTCATGTGTTTTCTCTCATTTTACAGTTTAATCAAACTGGACATGGCAGTCTGTGCAGCCAGGCCATAATGCTTGTGACCGACGGGGCGACTGAAATGTATGACGATGTTTTTGAGAAGTACAATTGGCCAGAAAGAAAGGTGAGTACTTATTTTCCTCGTTCTTCTCTTCCTCACAGTGCCTAATGTGCAATGTTATTTGTGTCCTTTTTCAGAATAATCTGCCTATCCCTTCACTTTTCTTCCAGTGGTGATAGATGTACATTTTGAATACTTTATGTCAGCTGGAGCTCCTGTCTTACTGTTCTGAGGAATTGTTTTAGTAACTTCATTACCACCCATAACTCTGTAATGTACAGTCCAATAAGATGTTTTCTCAATGTGTTGACGCATTACAGCACAATATTTCCCCCCGCGAGAAATGAAACATGGGAAATTAACTACTTTCAAGGGCAGGGTATATGCGCAGTGCACGCAGCTCGGTCCCGAAGGCTCTGATCTTCACTGCTGCGCTCTCCCCACTTTTATTCCTGGACTCAACGATGGGTTTAAAATCTTTTGTTAGCCTCCCTTTGTAAGACCTAAATGCAGTTGAAATGAAATGGACTGCTGTGCCACTCACAAAGCAATAAAAACAACAGCTCCAGGGCTTTTGTTCAGTCCTATCAAGCATATGTGTGTTGGCAGTGTTTGGCAGGGTGCAGGGCAGTATTTGGCACGGTACCCCATCCCCCCCTCATATACCCTCAGGGTCGCTATATGGCAGCCATTCAGTGTTTTCTATATGCTTCATGCTTAGCAAAGCATCTGGAGCCAATGAGCCGTGCAGGTTTGGCAAAATGTCACACAGCGTTCTTTAAAAGGACAGTGGATTATGCCCTCACGCCAAACCCCCAACAAAAGAAAATTAACTGAATTTAACTGCACTGAGACTGCAAACTGAAAAAGAATCCCCAAGTTACTGTTAAAAAAACTGACAAAGATGGACTGAAAAAAGTTGAAGAAATAAAAGAAAGAGCTAGAGTAGCAGTTTGCTTGTAATGCTCAGTGTTTCGTCATGAGAATGTGAAAACATGCAGCTACTTCTTGCTCCAAAGCCTGATAGAATCAGGACAGGAAGATAAAGTACTAAGGACACGTATAACTTTGTGTTTTAAAATCCTTCCATCTTTGAAACTCTCGACATCTATACGTCCTCTGCACAGGTGCGGATATTCCCATACCTGATTGGACGAGAGTCTGCGTTTGCTGATAACCTCAAATGGATGGCGTGTGCCAACAAAGGTTTGGGACTTTTTGATAAACGCTTCTCGAGACAGCTTCTTGTCAGAGTGTGGAGTGCAGGCCGATGTGGAGGATGTGTGGGTGTACGTGTGGTTTGGCTGTGGACATAAATGTTATGTGTGTTATTCGTGTGTGCATGCATGTGTATGTGCTGGCTCAGACTCTTTGTGCCAAGAGGCAATGAAGTGGCACTCGGGGAGGGTCGGAGGTCAATCTGCTCTAATCCCTCTTCCTGTCAGAGTGTCTCCCTCTTGGCTGCTCGCCGCTGATGGCTCCCACGTGTCAACGCTCTGGATGAGTGCCCTCTGGAAAGGAGAGTAACAGTCGGGAAAACAGATCACAGAGGGATTGTGGGGAGACAAGCCCCAAACATCCTCCCCATACTGCTCCCCACTGAGGGATGACCTTACATGTCCAATATGAAACATTGACAGCAACCGCAGGAGCTGACACGAGTCAAAACGCTCCTGTGTCACTGCAAAGTGAACCACTTGAAACCTGTTTCCAGAGTGCTTCAGCATCGCACAGTAATGTCAGGGACATCAGCAGCAAACTACAGCATTTTGTAAAGGGGTAAGGGTTGCATTGGGGAAACTTGGACACAAGACTTCAGTATTTCTAAAGCCATTTCTACTGTGCTGTTTTTTGATAGTACGTTTATTTAAGTTCCAGATGCAGGAACAAACATTGCTGAGCCAATACTTCTTTCACCGCAGATATCTTCTTTTTTTTTACGCCCAGTCTCAAAAAGTCCAAATACATGTAGGATTCCACATTGTGGAAGATGTAAATATGTTAATGTTAATATATGTGTGCGTTTGATTGCAGGTTATTTCAGTCAGATCTCCACCCTAGCAGATGTCCAGGAGAACGTGATGAGATATCTTCACGTCATGAGCCGCCCCAAGGTCATTGACCACGAGCACGACACCGTGTGGACTGAAGCTTACGTGGACAGTGCTGTGAGTGTGTTGCAGCGCTTTTCTTCTCAGGTTGAAGCAGGAGCACAACTCCTGTGATTGTCCAAGTGAGGAGTCCTCATTCCCAATTTACATTTGTATATAAGTGAGACTGCATGTGTGCCTGTGGAGTGCAGCAAAATGCTTTCATTACACCTTTTGAGGCTGTTGTTTGTCATTTGCAGGATTCAAGTGTGTTTTCTCCATCCCTGTACCGTACAGTAACCATGCCTATGTGTTGGTCAGCATTCTTATCATTACTCTTTATGCTGCTGGAACGATTCTCATTATGAGCTTCATTAATCTATTAATCTGTATGGATCCCCCCCCCCCCCCACCCCCCCCCCCCATCCTGTACATCTGTCCACAAAGTCAATGCACAATGATTCAATCTTGATGCCTCTTTTCTTTCATTTCAGCTTTCCCAGGCACATAAGGTAAATATCTAGATGTGATCTGATCTGTACGTGCTCATATCATATTTGTAAGAAACATAATTTATCTGTTGTCTTATCATAAAAGAAATTACCAGATGCTGTAGGGAGTATCAAAAAGAAGATCACATGCAGGTTTTCAAAGATTTTGAGTGATGTTGTATGAGGTAGAGGTGCTTGAGAGGTTAAATGGCTGCTTATAGTCCCTACTTTAAGATCTCATAGGAAGTCAAAAGTGTGAAGATGGTCTTCTCTTGGGGGCAGCAGCAGTAAGAGAGCATTTATTGTACTTCTTTCCAGTATGGAGCTTATGCGCATGCACACACCAAACACACACTAAAACACGTGCACGCGCACACACAGAAGGGTTGGGAGATTGTCCTCTGGAGTGTGTGTTCTTGTATCTCAGCCTCAGACACACCATTCATCATTCTGTGGATCATTGCATTTTATCTCCTAAAGCCCATAATAAAACTGACATTGGAGGGGAGACCAAGAAAGAGAGAGAGAAAAGGGAAGAGGAGCGAGAAGGGGGGGGGGCATTACCTGTGTGTGTGTGTGTGTGTGTGTGTGTGTGTGTGTGTGTGTGTGTGTGTGTGTGTGTGTGTGTGTGGACTGAAGAAGTCCAGTTTCCGCTTCCATTGTGTGTTTTGATGAATTTAAGGACCCACCATTCTTCATTTTTTCAAGTGCTAGATAGCACACACTACAGTTCACAGCTCGTTTGTTTCATATGCATGTGCATACACAAATGAACATCCAACCACACAAACAGGGACACGGGCACACTCGGCTGTGTCGACACGCGGTGTGAGGAAATAGCAGACCTACTTTAGCGGCGCTCATGTGCTTAATTATGTCAGCCTTCATCCTACTGAACTGACCTCCTCTGAGACTCACAAGGGTCAAGTTTGACAACAGAAAGGCTGCGACCAGGATCCTGCGGTTCTGCAGGAATTAATATGCATGCAGCTTTTAATTCAATCTAATGAGACCTTTGTGTCCCGACTACTTACGATTGTCGCCACTTTTGCCTTCATTATTGTCAAGTCCTAAAGCTGTTATTCCTCTACTCACTTTTCTATCTACATTTTAATTGAATTTCATGTCAATTAGGCTGCCTCTTTGCTGGTAATTAGCTGCTGTACTGTGTGGAAAAAAAATAATTGTTTCTTCAGCCATTAAAATGTATGTAACATTTCCAAGGCAGCTTGTAAATTTACATTCTCATATGATTTTGTTGAATAGTACAAAAAAACTAAAACAAAAACAGTACAAAATAACTGTTTTAACAGTCATTAATAGCATTTTTCTATAGTAGTTGCAGTGGCAATTCAATGGTAAACGCAATGTAATGAATATGTAACTGTGTTGGTTATTGCTCAAAATGCATAAGATATACTGATTAATAAATGCTGAGTAAATGTTTTAGCTGGCATCATAATGCAGTTTAAATGTGTGTCGTTCTCTATGCAGTATTTGTTTTGACTACAAACCTGATCAGAGAACATGCTGACAGCCTTCTCAATGGGATTAAACAGCTGAAATAACAGCATTAACAGGTAGAAATATCTTCTTTTCTTTGTTCAGTTGAAGGACAAAGCGGGCCCCAGTCTGATGACTACAGTTGCCATGCCTGTCTTCAGCACAAAGAATGAAACGGTGAGTGAGGGAGTCAGTCTGAATGAATGTCCTGCAACATGTTTGGCTCATAACCCCTTATAAATAAATCTTTCCGATGGCTTCTTGTCACATCTCATCCATCAGTTGTTAGCAGTTCTACCAAAGATACATGTATACTCTTAACTTCTCACATGGTTTCATTTGAAATACTTTCTGAGGCCCAAATGAGGCAAAATTACACGGTGATTGGAGAAAAGTCCAGAATGTATTATAAATGTGTACATTTTGTTTTTGCATTTATTTTTTTATCTTTAACATTAATCATCTCACTATCCCTCAGATTTCTCTTGTGATCCTTTGTAAGGCCCGACCCCGTGTATGGATTAAACTACCTAACTGTATAGAAAATGGTTAAAACTAGCTACCCCTTGATAAGCTGTAACAGTAAAATGCTACTTGCACATTGATGAATCAGTATTATCTGATATATATATATAGTATATCACTGACGGGACATTTATTTATGTAATGAGCACTTGATACTTTATTTAGTACATCTTGTTGATAATACTTCTGTTCTTTTATTGAAGTAGGATTTTTAATTCATTCCTTTGACCGGTTATGCAGTATTTTAACGTTGCGGTATTGTTACTTTTACTAGAATATGAGTATTTCTTTCACGACTGCTATGTGAATATTCATGCAGATTTATTTTGAAGTTGTGCATGTGTGTTTTTAATCTTTTTCTGCAGAAGAACCAGGGTATTCTGTTGGGGGTCGTAGGAACAGACATCCCTCTGCAGGAGCTGATGAAGCTCATCCCTAAACATATGGTACAATCAGCTGTTCTTGTACATTTGTACTTTGAATTATGAATTAATATGCATTTTTGTTTTTTAATTTCTTCCATGTGTCTCTGATTTTGTGTCTCTAGTTAGGAATCCATGGGTACGCATTTGCGATCACAAACAACGGCTACATTCTGACTCATCCGGACCTCAGGCCTTTGGTAACTAACATTACTTTTTCACCAAGAAAGTCTCACAGCATTCCCTGACTTTACCCTGTTTTCCTTATTTTGTCCATGCAATTCTTTAAATATCAGAAATGATGAACTGAAAGCCTCCGTTAACGAGGGCGCACAGAGAGAAATGTGTTGTAGGAGGCTAAATGGGCTCGTATAGTCTGTAATCCCAACCTTTTCCTTTGATGTATGCATGCAGGGATAAAGGCCACTCATAGGGCTGGCTGGCCTGAGATTTCCCAGAGGTAACTTAACACTCGCTGGCAGAGACCACAGCCGCTCGCCCTGGGATCGCTGGTTCCTCAGGAGCTATGGCTGTGCTAGTGGATCTGTGTGTGCCAGTGTTAGTGCTATTCCTCTCTGTGCAACTGTGTGTGTGTGTGTGTGTGTGTGTGTGTGTGTGTGTGTTGGTCTGTGCTGTTTATTTGTGAGTGTGTCTTTGTGGCTAAAACTGTGCTGTGGTTGTAGTCATTAACTTGTTGTTTCTTGTGGACCAGACGACATACAGAAGCAGAGTTTTACATGTTAATGACAGTTTAATGTATTGATGTAGACTTCCTATCAATCATATTAATCATTTTTTTTAATTTACCTGACAGTGTTAACTTCACAGACGATTTGTTGAATAATTACACAGCAAAATCTCCATAACAAGACTTGATAAATAGGAGTATACTTTTGACATTGAAACACAAAAGACAGATTACAGTGAAGCTTTTTAAAATAGATTTGTTTCTTTAATATCAAGGTCGTAAATTTGAAGAGTATGTGTCACATGATTTCACAGTCGGTCAGGCTAGAGCAGCAGACATAAGCAGCGGTTAGTCCAAATAGAACGTCACTACACAAAGTGGATCATTCTTTGTGTATATTGTGCTCCTCTGTGCAGTATCAGGATGGTCAGAAGAGGAGAAAGCCCAACTACAGCAGCGTGGATCTCTCTGAGGTGGAATGGGAAGACAAAGATGATGTTGTATGTGTCAAACTCCTAAAAATGTTATGTTACAATATGAAACACTAGATGTACTTTGTTCTACATGCAACATTGTGTGACTGCAAAGGACAAATTGCCTTGATTTCACAATGTCATTGGACTGCATGTTCATGAATGATTTATTATTTCAAATTAAGAATCATCAAAGTATGACTCTGTTTTCAGAATAGTAAATGTCAGTCACACATGCTGCTGGATCAATGACCCAGCCTCAACTCCTCTGCTCTGTCTCTGTGTGTCATTTATCTTTCAGCTACGCAACGCCATGGTGAACAGGAGAACAGGGGCTTTCTCCATGGAGGTGAAGAAGACGGTGGATAGAGGGGTGAGGCTGCAGATAAAGATGTTTATTAGTGGCTCTTTATCAGATGAGGGTTCTTCTCTCTGTTGTCTCCAAACTCAAAGAGTAAATCCCCTCTGCATTATTTTTTCTGCTCTTTTTAGATGCGTGTCCTGAAGATGCACAATGACTATTTCTACACTGACATCAAAGGAACACCATTCAGGTGGAGACAAAGTTCCATTACATTACTAAAAATGACATTCTGTCAGTTTATTGAATTGAAATATGTCTCGGTGACAGTTAAACGTTGATTCCCTCTGTGTGTGTCTCCAGTGTCGCCGTGGCTCTCTCCAGAGGTCATGGAAAGTACTTCTTCAGAGGAAATGTATCAGTTGAAGCCGGTATGTCACTCTGACTCTGTCATTTACTCTGTTATTAACTAAAGCCTGAATACAGTGAGAGGCATGTCACTCTGACGGGGTTTATTGTATCAGTCTACTCAGGCTGGCATTGCTGAAGCGTTACTGACTTGTGTTTTTCAGGGCTCCGTGATCTGGAACAGCCAGATGTCGCCCTGGCAGATGAATGGTAAGGCTGGGGTTATGGGAGCAGGCATTCATGCGTTATGTAGGTTATCCCTCTGTGTTCATCAGGGATGTTGAGGGCTGTGATGTAACAGCGGGGCTCTGTTTGGACCACAGGACTTACTGCAACACAGAGGAGCAGCATGAGCACCGTCATCTGACCCAGATTCAAGCCATCAAGCTCTTCATGACGGGCCGCAGACCACACCTCAAATGTAAGAGACATCTGAGTCACACCGTGATAAACTATACTACACAATTACATTCAAATGATCATTTGAAGAGTGAATATAATAGATAATGGCTCCAAAAAAGATGGATGTTTTGGGTCTTTAAACGACACTCTGCAGGTGACCGAGAGCTCATCCAGGAGGTGTTATTTGATGCTGTGGTCACCGCTCCAGTGGAGGCCTACTGGACCGGACTGGCCCTCAACAAGTCAGAGTAAGAACATTCTGGTCTGGCTTTATGTTCTCTTTTCAAGTCTACTTAAAGGTGTTAGTAAGTCATTAATGAAGGGTGTCTGTTAGGGTTTCCTAAGAAGCCAACATTGAATGTTTGTGTAATTAGAAATGTATGCAAATAATTTATGATATGTTCTTACAATAATCAATTGAGTTCTCTGCATTTGACCCATCCCTGGATAGGGAGCAGTGGGCAGCCCTGTGGGGCGCCTGGGGAGCAGTTAAGGGTTCAGTGTCTTGCTCAGGGACACTTCTGCATGTGAGCTATGGGGGGACTGGGGATCGAGCCGGCTACCTTGTGGTTGCGGGACGACCACTCATCCCCCTGAGCTACAGCCGCCCCAAAATACTATGCTATGATCCAGTAGAAGAAACACCAGCCAAAGGGATTTTTTACAACCTGGCAACCCAAACATTATTCTTTAATGTGTCTTTAATTTAATGGCTTATATATGATGTTTATATCATCATTAACCACTAACAATACCATTAGTTATAAATTCTTTAATAAGCATGGCTTTTTAGAAAGTGGCACCAACATGTTTGTGTTGGAGTGACACAAATACACAAAGGGAATGTTGTACTTAAAAGAATGTAACTTTGAGAGATACACACTTTATTTATTTTAATCAAACTGCTGAAAACTCATATTAGGTGCAGTCAAAATGTATAATGATGTTAGGAAGAAGGGGTGTTTTTCACAGCCAGTATGAACAGGAGGAACAATCACAGCAACCAGTTTCAATGCATTGGTGGACATTTACTCTGTGATGTGAGGACTATTTCTTCTGTTGATAATTAATAAGTAGCCAAGTGCATATATATTACTGTGATGTTTAGTTCTTTGCTGTATGTTTTGATTACTTTACAAAAAAAGAAGAAAAAGGAAGCTTGCTTACCTGGCATGTATGGTGAGGATCCTACATTTTATAATAAGAATATAGGAAACACATGTGGACATGTGAGTGCTATTTTAAGACAAACTTAAAAATGAGAATATGGTATCCTCCAAAATGAGAGAAAGCTTCCTCGAATCACCTTTCAGTGTAATCAGCAGCAGACCTGAATCAGTGCATGAATACATTCATAAAAGAAATATAAGAAAACCCTAAATGACATGTGACATTGCAAAATGTAGTTCAGACATCAGTCAGGAACGTGCAGGGAAAGCATTAAAAAATGTGATGCACACTTGTGTTTTACTGCTCTGCATCAACAGGAACTCAGACAAAGGAGTGGAGATCGCCTTCCTGGGTACACGCACCGGCCTGTCGAGGACCAACCTGTTTGTTCCCGCCAATCAGCTCTCCAATCAGTGAGTCCTGCTGCTCAACATCTCTCTAATCAGTACTCGCAGCGCAGGGCGAGGCCGTGATTGGGCTTGATTAATCTAATCTCCTCTCCTCACTTTCATTCTGCGTGCTTCCGCAGAGATTTCCTGACAGCGGAGGACAAGGAGGGTGTGTTTAATGCTGATCACTTCCCTCTGTGGTACAAGCGAGCTGCAGAGCAGGTCCCCGGCACATTTCTCTACTCCATCCCCTTCAGCACAGGTAACCAGAGATTTAAGATAATCGCTCGAGGCTGCAGTACAAAATAAAAGTTCCCTGAGCCCAAACAAAACGGCACTGTCCATCTTAATATATTTTCAATTATCAAGTGCAGCATTATATGGAAACGCATCTGGTGGCTTTAGTCATTTAGACTTTTAACATCTTAATCAGTCTTTTTGCATGTCCCTCTTTCTGTTATGGACTGTGGTTTTTACTGGTTTCCGCTGATAGGATGTGCAGCACAGCACACCTCCCTCACAGCTTTATGCCGTTAATGTGGCCCACGTTCAGTCTGCGAGGCAGAGGATGGAGAATTCAGCTTCACTCTCCAGGACATTTACCACCGTTCCTCTGTTAATGATGACTGCAGCCACTCATAACCTTAAATGTTCCTATCACAGCACCCATTTCAGAATTATTGGAGTCATCTCGTTGTAGAAAAAGCTCTGACCAGACTTTGCTGTAATGTAATGGACTGGTACTGCGGTTTCTTTTCAGCCTGCCAACTGGTGAGTAAAGGGCACCATCTACTGAGCAGAAAGTGTAATTATCTGCATTATCTGCTCTTCCTCTTTAGCTTTTGATAATAAGAGTGTGGTTTTGGCAAGCACAGCAATTCAGCTCCTCGATGACAGAAAGTCTCCCATCGTTGCAGGTAAAACCCTCTAAACCATCTTCATCAGTATCTTCATGTTGAGACTTATTTGTGTATATTGTGCAGTCTCCTAAGTGCTTGGTTTTGTGCTCAGCTGTAGGCATCCAGATGAAGCTTGAGTTCTTTCAGAGGAAGTTCTGGACTGCCTGCAGACAGGTGACGACACAACAACTACTGCAGCGTTTTACACCACCATGAGCTCCCTGATCCGCTGTGAAGCTTAACTACTTATGCTTTGTTCCCAGTGTACAGCTCTGGATGGAAAATGTAGCATTAGCTGCGACAACGCGGTAAGAGCAGTCACATGACTCGAACTTCTCATTTATTTTTCTGGTTATTTTGGTGAACATAATCTTTTTATTCGCCCCTCTGACAGGACATAAACTGTTATCTCATTGACAACAATGCCTTCATCCTTGTCACAGAGGAGCAATCTCAGGTACTGTGTGCATGTTTGTGGGTGCATGTTTACATCTGAACTAAAGTTGAAATAATGTAAACACCTAAACACGATCCCCTTTACCATAACTGCTCCAATTGCCCTTCAATGTTTTCCCACACGTTCTGAAAATATATGTAGAGTAACACAGGGTAGCTCAAAGATCTGGAGGGAAGTAGGACGAAAGATAGAAGAAAACCATACAAGTCTACTTTCCATTTTGAACTTTAGACCATCCCACAGAAACTCACTAATGTTTAGATCTGATAATAAAACACACTGACTAAGAAGATGGCTTCCAATCCTGAAATAAATACCAGTGTCTCTGATGATGCCATTGGTCTGTGAAGGTTTTAAACAAATCTTTAATTACTTTAAGTAGCTTACTAAGAAAGTATTTTTTTGTGTGTGCCGTGACATAACTCCTCTCTCAGACAGGGCTCTTCTTTGGAGAGGTGGAGGGTGCTGTTATGAACAAACTTCTCCAAATGGGGTCCTTCAAAAGGTCTGAGACACGGCATAACATTTCTCTAGACAGTATACTTGAATTGAAATGGATGTTGTTATAAACATCATATTTGATTCTGCTACTCTGTTTGTTTTTGCAGGATCCCGCTGTATGATTACCAGGCCCTCTGCAGAGACTACGGTCGGAGCAGCGACAGTGCACGCACTTTATCAGATGTAAGAAACAAGATGATAGAAGCCATATTTACATCTACATTTGTACAACATGAGTTAAAATTATTTGCATGAAACCTATCTCAGAGTTTGTGGTCAACACAGGAGGAACATCAGTATATAGAGCACAATCTAAAAATGAACTCTGACATTTAAACAACCTCAAACATCATTTCATTTCAGATTCTAACATCAGCTTTTTTCTCTCTTTCAGCCTTTCACTGTTGTAAAATGGCTCCTTACTGAACTTGTCATGTAAGTATAGAGTGTACATTACATGGGTCCATAAATTACATGATATGATGTTCACAATGTGTCTTTATAAAATGAGTATATTGTTAAATAATAGTATATGATAAAAACAAAAAGTGGATAACTAATATTCTCAAAAAAAGGCATTTACATATATTACATCATATCCTGTGTAGTTACAGTACCTCATTACTCAGCATGTCAAACAGGCACAAGATCCATAGTTCATGATTGCTTACTACTTCTTATTGTGCTTAAATAGTAATACATATTAATACATTTTCTCATTACTATTTATTACTTTTAGAAAGACGTTAGTTTACAATTAATCAATAGTCATCCTTGTGTTACCTGATATTAATATGTATTTTCTCATAACAGTTTTCTGCTAGAATTTAACCTGTACAGCTGGTGGAACGTGGATCTTTCAGTTAAAGGTAACTGTAGTTGATGATCATAACAGGCATATATATATATATATATATATATATATATATATATATATATGTGTGTGTGTGTGTGTGTGTGTGTGTGTGTGTGTGTGTGAGAAAGCAAGGCGAATGTGTGAGAGAGTATGACTAGGAACAGTGGAGCGCTTCTATTTTTTTCGGTGGTTTTGTTAACTGACTGCAGAAGAATTTCTCACATCCAGCTCAGAGATCTCGGGGTAAGAACACGATGGTGCCGTGTGACACAGAATACCCTGCCTTCGTCTCTGAGCGCACCATCAAAGAAACAACCGGCAACATTGACTGTGAGGGCTGTATCAGGTACTGCGTCAGGCCAACAGTGGACACCGTGAATCCACAAATAATCACTTCCTTTCTGTTCAGTCTGCTGCTAACCATAGAACTTCACTCTGTCTGTCTCTGTTTGGGCCGCAGGTCTTTTGTCATACAGCAGATTCCCAGCAGCAACCTCTTCATGGTTGTTGTGGACAATAAGTGTGACTGCAGCAGTTCTCCTCCAGTGACCATGGATCCCAATGAGATCATGTATATCCTTTTCTGGTGAAACACAGATGTTTGATATGTGGAAGCGGATGCAGAAAGTAGATCATACAAATATTTGAGTTGCTGACTGAGAATTATTTAGGTTTAATGTTTGACTTGCACTACTTAAGTGTTGTTCAGCCTAAATGAGTTTGGGAAGCGCTGAACTTATACATGTGCTCACTTGATGTATTTGCACCCTTGACGCCTTTGAACACAACGAGTCACTAAAATGTGACAGACTGAAGTTCCAGAAGGACAGAAAGAAGCCTGAATCGTGTCATCCTTTCCACCCTGAGGTATGAGGATGTGTGTTTGTCTGCATACAAGTATGTGACTACATGTAGCCTCCAGTTATACAGTGACGTTTATACAGGAGCACAGAGATAGTCACTGCTATCACAAGATATAGAAAAGGTTCTTGTGATTTGTATTAACTCGAACAGAGTCAGGGTCGCCGTTTGCTCTTTATTCTCATCCTGTTCAACTACAACCAAACCAGAAGTTCTTAGTCAGGACCATATAAAGTTAACAGTTGACTCCATAAATATTGTTGATCAATCCATCACACATACACCAAAACACACATCAACCATGAAGGAAGTTGACCACTCCAGTGAATTCTCACTCTAAGAAAGTACCAAACTCCATGATATTGGAAGACAGACTCCATGATTTGATTAAAACAGGATCATTTCAGCCTATGAAAACTTGAGTCTTACGTTTGTAGTTTTGGCCATCAATGGTAGTAATATTATTGTAACACCATACTAATCGTTGGTGTATACAGTTCACATCCATTAGCAGCCACTACTGTCTTTCTCAGACAAAACAAAAGTATATCCACCCTGTTAATATTAAATATTTGACCCCGAACAGATCCATGTGTATAACAAATGATTGTGTCTTCTGCAGGAAAATGCGATGGAGTGTGGCTCAGCAACACGGCTCTCCAGTCCTCTAACAGCAGCTCTGCTCCCTCTGATAGCAGCGACCATCAGCAGGTGACCATCAGCTGCAGAACTGGACATCAGTAAGGACTAAATCAACAAGAAGATGCTTTACACACATAGAGAACATGGCCTATCAGAAATGAATTTGCTCATACCTCTGCAACAGGCAGCGCTCTACTAGGGGAAAAATATTTATATGTAGCACTGAGACTCACATCCATTATTGCAGAAAACATTAGTGATGTGGCGCAGCAAAAGTAAAGGAGATTAATGGGAGTGCTTGGTGACTTTGCTCAGAGCATTGGAAATAATGCCACTGACAGTTTGCCATATTGTACTGAATGTGTGCTGAAATGAAATAAGAGAAATAAATACACTATGGCAACAGTAAAAACAAGGCATTTCTTGTCAAAGTAAAAAACAAGTCCTTTGTGCAAAGGATGATAGTAAGATATCAAATATGTTTGTTTCTTTGTTATGAGGAAAATATTGAAGGAATGTAAAATGCACTTTTGTTGTGTGAAAAGAATGCAGAGCCGTCTTAACTTTTGGCAGTAAATTGCTAAAAAAAGAGTTGACAGTATTTTTTTTTTTTATCTCAATCCTTTTTTGTGTCTGTAATCATATGGGTCATGTAAAATAGCCGAGAGACAACGGGAAATTAGAACTTGCTTTATTCTACAGTTTCTCCTTGTTTTAAAGCGGACGACATTTCAGACGAGCTAAAGATGCATGAAGAAGATCACATAATGTCAATATATCCAGCCATAATTTGTCAAGGTGACGATACTCTTAACCTCATGTTTGAGAAAGCTGATGAATAAAAAGAAAGAAATATTTTCCTTCCTTTATTTAACCCGTGTGTTATTTGAAGTGTGTGTGTGTGTGTGTGTGTGTGTGTGTGTGTGTGTGTGTGTGTGTGTGTGTGTGTGTGTGTGTGTGTGTGTGTGTGTGTGTGTGTGTGTGTGTGTGTGTGTGTGTTGACAATGTGGTGGTGATGCTGGGAAATTGCTGGAGACTTAAGAAGACTAAAAATAAAATGTCTTCCGTTGTCAGGACAAACATACAAAACAGCAGCAGTAAGTTGTAAATGCATGCAAACTACATTGAAAATGCAGTTTGGAACCCACGCTGTGCTTTGTAAGTCATAGAACTATTTGAAAATGTCTAACTATTGGAAGATTATAGTAGTTTGGTTTGAAAAAAAAAAAAAGAAAAAAGAAAGACATTACAGATGTCTAACATTAGTCTAGATCAGTGGTTCTCAAATGGGGCTATGTGTTTTTTTGTGCTGGTCAGAGGGTACTTCACTGAAAAAAGGTTGAGAACCACTGGTCTAGATCATACCAGTCAACTTTAAACATAAGTTTACTTTACGATCAGTGTTTAAGGCTGTTTGCTTTCTCTCTCTCTTTCTCTATGCAGTATTACACTGTTTGTGTTTCAGTGTGGCTGCCCGTGCTGCATCATACCCTTCAGGGCTGATGCAGCTGGCTCCTCAGAGATGGTGCAGTAGAGATGGTATGTGTCAAACTAGGAAAATAAAAATATCAACTGCAGCATCCATTAATATGTATGGCAAATATATCTAATACTGTCCCTCTTGTCAGATTTATATTCTCATTTTGAGACTCCCGTCGCCTTTCTCCTGTGAAATACACAAAGTCTGTGGCCTATATCAAATAATACATTTCTCTGAATGAAAATACAGTAAGTCTTCAGCAACATAGTTAGACAGCATTACCTTTTCAAGATTACAAAATAAACTGTTCAGAGAACAATTCTGTGACATCTCTTCTCATGCAGTATTTTGTTCACATGTGAAAAAGAGACAGACCCAAGCAAAGGAGATTATTTTTGTCTCAGTTCAGTGGTGCTCTCCCACACAACACATGTGGTTTATTTTCAATTTGAGATGCAGGTCTTGTATGTTTGTTCTGTGCAAGCTGAAGATGTATACAGTAGTTATTTCAGTAGCTCTGAGCTACGTGAACTCTGTTCAAACTGAACAAATGTGAATCTGCATTCAATATTTCCTGGAAACTGCAAATGTTTTCAAGACCCCAGCTAGAATCTGTGTAGAGGACATCTGTGACTATTCTTCAGCCAGAACAGTGAAGCTGTGCCCATTATAACCTGATGCTTCCTAATGATATTCTGCTAAAACACTGATTCTCTGAGAGGTTGCTCTCAAAGAATATCACATGGAAAATAGTCAATTCCTTTGACGAGTTCCTCTGACATAAGTGGTAGTTGTTGTTGGTGCATATATATTTTAATAGTTGTTAAATGTCAAGATGCAATGAATGTGAGAATGCAACTCTTAGATCCACTTTATTATTACATTCTACACTTCAATACCCATATAAAACATATTCTGACTTTATTAGACAAACACATCAACATAGTACGCACCAGTTCTTCTTTTGTTATGCAGAAGTGCAGAAACCAGCAAGATGATGCACATAGTTACTCCACAAACGAGCCACAACCGCTGCAAACGTCCATATCCACATTTCTGCTTTACATCAATAGAAGCCATTAAACAAGTGTCAGTTTTGCTTCTCACAACATTAACAAAAAGTAGGAAGACTGTGCATAACCACCGTCTTTCAAACACAAATACCAGTGCATACCAAATATACAAACTGGAAAGCACATTATTGCTTTGTTGATGATTTCTTGGTAAAGATGTACACATACTCACATGAGGTTGTTTTCAGAGTTAGAGCTATAATCTTTAGGGCCAGGAGTACAAACACTCAGATCTAGTGCACAGCCACAAACGTTACCACCGCATAGTAACTTATGTTAGCCGTGTTCATGCAATAATAACAATATTTAGTCTACCTGCTATTTCTTCTGGATTCATACGATACGAGTCATACTAGTTTCTGCTTGAGGAACAAAAACATATTTACGTTAAAACTATATATTTATTTCCTTTGTACTGGAGGTACACATATTAAGCAGCGCAATGTTAATTTACTTGAATAACGTGGGCTAGCAGCTGCAAAGTAGGATGCATGGTTGGATTATGAGCCAATGGACCCCCTAGTGTCTCTTTGTACTCATTGTGTGTCTCATTGTAGTCATTGCATGTCTCTCTGTGGTTGGTTTACCCCTTTTCATAGTGAGTCTGTTTTGGAGTTGTTTTGGTCTTTTTGTGTATCCTTGTATTTGTCTCTTCCTGGCTGGTGCGTGTCTCTTTGAGTGACTTTTTGTAGGTGAAGGTCAGGGGACCCTGACACTTTGCACCTGCATATCCATCACACACTAAATACAATATAAAACTACTAGTGTTACTTTGTGAACCAGGTGAATAAAAAAAAAAACATCAAAATACTGAAAACACTGAAACACATATAATTTGTAATTAACTTAAATCAAATTTACTATTTTTTGGTGCTAAAATGTAGCTGATCTTTTTACCTAAGGTTGTTATTCTATCTTCACGTTTAATATTTTGTGATGAAATCTATCCTTTGTATGGGAAGTGTTACATTAAGGGCATTATTAGTATGCTTGCTGCAACCTGACCTCCTTGTTGACTTAAAAATGACAGAAACTTAACACATCTTCCGTCAATAAAAAATAAACTAATCTGTTCTGAATGCACCTTGCCCCATGATATATAATAAAGATGTAAGAATAGTTATGTTTCTTATTGTTGCTAAATGTAGCACTTGAAGCAGATCAACATATTTTAACCCATATATTTGAAGAGAGGACACTTTGGAGAGTAAGTTTAATTAAAAATCTATATTCTATTGTCCTGATTTTCTCTCCAAACAAATCATTGATAAACAATCTTACAAAGGAAGCCACAGATATCATGATATCCCATGTTCATAACTTGTATTAATTAAACACTGGCTCATAACAGGAGAGTAAAGCAGGAAAGGAACCGGTGAACTCAACAAAGAAGTTGAAAAAGATTTGTTTATAGACTTTAACATTAACGTATAAGACATGTTTTATGACCTTTTTAAAGCACACTATACACAGTATAACATTTTCATTACTTTTAATGGCACACTATACTGTGACTTTTGTATGCCAAACCATACAATTACATTTTTATTTAAAAGAAAATTGGACTAGAATTGTTTCATTGCATTATATACTATGACATTTTTGGGCGATTTTAATTGGCACACAACTATTTAAAGCCATACTCAAATAAACTATATTTATGTGGAAGGTCAGAAAATGTCAGAAATAGGTCTTGCCAAAACCTCGGGATCAAGTTTGGGCTGTGGGAGTGTATAATTTCTCATTTGGATGTTGTAATTGTATTATGTTGTTTATTCTGTACACAAGACATCTATTGCACTTCTAGAGGGATCCCTCCTCCTCCTCTGTTTTTTTCCCTGAGGTGCAGCTGGTGTCACACTAAAAAGAAAAAGAAACAGACAAAACGTAACTGTTGTCAGTATAAAGATTTTATCAAAAATAGAAGTTGCACATGTTTATCTAGCATGCTGCAATAATAACATTTGTTCATGAGTGTACCTGTACTTGGCATGTTATGCCATTGAAAATTATGATCACTTAAGCATTTAGGCACAAGTTGCACCACCAAGTGGCTAATAGAATTGTCTATGAACTATGGGTGTTGCAATATAGCAGTGTTGATGATAACTATGATATTTAACCATTCAATATTAATATCATGTTAACAATACACAAATGATAATAATCGCTCACCAGTGTTGCATCCATAAAGTAGGTGGCAATACTGTAGGTTTCATCATAACCAAATTGCAGACCATTTGGTCTAAATGGGATACAAATAAAAAAAAAAAAAAAATAGAAGTGTTTCCATTACAGAAGAAAGCGAAAGCAGAGTACAAATTACCAAAAGAATATACTGCATTACTTTCCCCAAATATCTCAATGATGTGACTAAAAGGGGGACTTTTCGTCAATTTGTTGACCTGAAAAGGATCTATTGTTATCTTAGAATTATGTATCCTATACCATTTATGTTTTCAATGGGCTGACGGTGTTAGTTTTCCCTGCTGCTCAGACCTTTTGAGAGGTATCTCAAAGAACCGTAGTGCCAACTGTCTACAAGCCCTTGAGTAATTTGTTTAACCTGCAGCTGTACCAGTGGAGCAGCTCAAAGGCAGTCAGAAAAAAAAACTGAGGAAGTCCGAAACAACTGCCAGAAAAAAAATATGATTGTAAAGAGCAATGATAACAAATAAAATAGTGGTATTCACTGGAGTAACTCACTCCAGTAACTCACTGATAATGTTTGAGAATTAAGATTTCTTACCTCTTGAAAACACATTTTGCTGGAAAATGGACAAAAAATAACCAATGATTATTGAAAACAATGTGAAACCACATTCAATATTTCCTGGAGCTGGATTTTAGAGAGAAGACATGGTCAGTGTTGTTTAATTCTTACCAATCCTGTATTGAGTCGAGATAATGACCAATCCAAGCAAGAAAACTCCCACAGTCACAAGTCCTCCAATCATCAATGTAATCTTCTCTGCAGTAACAGAAGAGGCAATTAACAAGTGCCTCCCTACAGTGTTAACATAAAGGATTGAAGACGCAACTAAAAACCTTGAGAAACATTTCTGTTCATTACACAAACTTAGTCGGGCAAAAGCTATGAAGCTCATCATACACACTGATATCAATTTTATTTTAGGTTAGTCTTTCTTTAAGGTGGCTTAAATAAGTTTATCTGCTGCCCTCGTTGACAGTAATACATTGCTTCGCTTCCGTGCTGGTAACCCTGTCTATTACTCCAAACTGGAGTACTGTAGATAACATACGAATAAGCATCTCATACAACCCCACTTAAAAACACTCACACAATCTTCAGATTCATTTGAGCTGTGTGTTATCCATAAATTACATTGGATGATGTTATAAAGAAGGGTAGTCTGTTTTATAAATATAAATAGAAGAAAGACACCTATGAAATCCCATTATCAAATTACTTAATATTATCATATTAATATATAAGATCCAGCTGTTTCATATCTGACTCCCAGTGAATTTATTACAGCTGATATTTCTTTTAGATTATACAACTCCCCTAAAGTGGATACAATGAACAACCAGGCAGTACAAGCCAATAGTAGGATTAAGTAAGAACACTGGAAAGCTTTTTTAGCATGTTGATGCACTGATAAATGATATTTCACTGCCATTTCATAAACAGATGCTGGATTCAGAAGAGTTTTGTCAGCAGAGGTCAAACTACCTCCAGCAGTGAGAGTTATACCTGTAATGGAAGAAACAATAACATTAACAACAACAAAAGACTGAAGTCAGCCTGAAAAACTCACCTGTTGCAGAATTCACTGATGTTACCAATGTGGGGGCAGAACTACCAGTGGCACTTGGCATACCAACAGTTTGACCTGGTGATTAAACAAAAGTAAATGTTTTAAAAATAATAAACATTCACGTTTTAACTCTTTATATCAGTCATTTGTGACCTGATGTAGTTTTCACAAGAGTTAGAGGAATGGAACCATGATCTCAAAACTCTTCAGTTAATAAATATATTGGTGATATGTGGGGATTTTGTGGATTGGCTTTTAGATAAGTAGACATACGTGTGGTCATAAAAGATGTTGGCATTGCTTGGATCAAGCGTGATTCTTTTTCCACAATATCTATTCGAAGAGAAGATGGATTTGGGCCTTCATATTAAAGTGTGTACAAATAAAAAATATAAAATCGGTTTACATACAGCCTGATTAATTCTGCAATTAATTATTTTAGCAACACCAGAAAATTTTGTTTTTTACATTTACAGTCCTAGTCTCATAGTCCTACTGTGATTCAACACCACACACACATTATGTTTGACAAATAACTCAAATGATAATTATGTTCAATAATTCTGATGAGTGTTGAAATAATATAGTAATGTATAATCAAATATATCATTGCTCAGAATATTAAATTAAAAACAATTTATCAAACTAAGAAAAAGCATGTATGTATCACCTTTGCCCACTAGGAACATGTCAATGGAAATGGAGGTCGTTAAATCAGTCTCTCTCTCTTTCTTTATATAAAAATGTCACATCTGAAATGTAAAATTGATCTGAAATTGTATTACCTGATGTTACAGAAATTACAGGAGTTGAAGTAGTTACAGGAGTGACAGGAGTGGATGCATGAGGCTTACTAGCTGTCAGACCTGCTGAATAAAAATCATAGAACTTTAAAAAATAACAAATATAGTAAATGATTTGTGATGATGTTCTGGATTTCTATTTAAATGTATGTCCTACCTGCGGCCGTAGTAAATGTCGGTATAGTCTGCGTCTTGTGTGACTCAGATGAGTCTCTAATTTAAAACAGTGCCGACATTTACAGTCCTAGTATCACTAGTCCTACTGTGATACAACACCACACACTCAATGTTTAACAACTAACTAAATTGATAATTATGTTCTATAATAATAATAATAATAATAATAATAATAATACTATGTATCACCTTTACCCACTAGTAGCATTTTAATTTAGTTAAATCAGTCTCTCTCTCTCTCTCTCGCTCTCTCTCTCTCTCTCTCTCTCTCTCTCTCTCTCTCTCTCTCTCTCTCTCTCTCTCTCTTTATGTTTGTAACCCCTAAAAACAATTTCACACCTGCAATGTAATACCACATCACTTTTCTTGTGCTGATACTGTATCAATACATATTAATAATAGCAGCTGTAAGAAACAGTCACTCACTATGTATGGTGATGGAGGATGTGTCACTGTGTGGAGAGGGATAATGTTTTGCTCCAAGCTTCACAGTGTAAAAACACGTCACTTCAACCTCAGCAGGTGATCTCTGCTGTGAGATCTTCAGCAGCTCAGTTCCCGTCAGTGTCTGCAGACAAGAGGGGCTCTGACGCTTCCTCCACTTAAAGTGTGGAAACTACACAGAATCACAGAAGCAGATGATGGAGCCTGACAGTTCAGTGTGACTGAGTCTGTCTCACTGATCACCGGTGGATTCACTGTCAGTTTAGGGGAAAGAGATGCTGAAAATGTAGTAAAGTGAAATGGTAAGTATAAATGTGATACTAACTGAAGATTGCATTTACCTAATATACATCTTTAGTGTTCACTCACTTCGAATGATGATGGAGGACATGTCACTGTCAGGAGATTGAACCATTAAAAGATAAAAACAAGTCACTTTGACCTCCGCAGGTGATCTCTGATTTGACATCTTCAGCAGCTCAGTTCCCGTCAGTGTCTGAAGACAAGGGAAGCTTTTGCCTTTGCCTTCTCTTACAAAGTGGAAATAACACTGAGTCAAAGAAACAGGTGATGGAGTCTGACAGTTCAGTGTGACCAAGTCGGTCTCTGTGATCACCGGTGGATTCACTGTCAGTTTAGGTGGAAGAAGTGCTGAAAATGTAAATATATGTTATATTACATAACTGAAAAGTGCCTTTACTTAATCATTCTAATAATAATTAGATTGTTTGACCTAACCCAAACAAAATTCCAAATGAGCAACTGTGATTTAATAATAAACAGCATAGAAAAGATAAGAATACTGTACAGTCAACTATGTACCAAACTGTACTTACTGTGATAACATTTATACTAATATGTAATATTAAACTCAGGGACTGACCTTGTGCTTTCATCTCAGAAAAGAGATCTGTTAGAGAAGAAAAAAAAATTAACGGGGAAGCATGTAATAGTAAACATATGTTAATCTTGTATTTATTTCAACCTGATGTAAAGGTTTAATAAAACAAAGCTGATACCAATACATACTGGGCTGACATAACATTAATTTGGCAATTGCAAAAAAAATTTACCCATATTGATGAGTAACTACATTTACAATGAAAGAAAATGAAAAGAGGTTCAACTTACACATGAGGACGACTAACAACAGGTGTCCAGCCATGATGAAGCAGAATAATGTAAAAGTCCCAGGGTCCTTGAGACACAACACTTGTGAGTCTACGTAGACTTTCACATACAGAACGTGGCATTTTCCGGTCTTTGCTCTCAGAAAAACCACAACCAGAATCAGAAGGGAACCACACTGACAGTAAGGCCACAGGAACACAGATGCACTTGACCTCATTTAGTCAAGTCTACCACAGTGTTGGCTTACTGGTTCAGAAAGAATTTAAGTTTCTCAAGCAGTATGCCAACGAGCTAAAACATACATTTCACACACACACTAACATGTAGTTATTTCATGTAGTTTGTAGTTTGTCCTGACCATTCAACACATAAATCTGCATTTTGCTCATACTTTTATTTTGGGAGGATAACTTGAGAGAGAAATAACCAAAACATGCATGATTTGTTAACAGGCATGTGACACTGCAACCAGAATCAGAAGGGAACCACACTGACAAAAAGGCCACAGGAACACAGATGCACTTGACATCATTGATAAAGTCCTAATAGGTGTGGCATTGTATATTTAGAGCACATCTACTGTTGGGGTATGATGTATTATACTAGCACCATCTATTCTATCTATTTGTTTAAACATATCTAACTAAATGTGTGAAATCCACATAAATATCTATCCGCATATTGAGAACTAGTGTAAATATAGTGTGGTCTGAATGGGTTAACATACCGCCTGTTCAATCAGGAAAAACTTGTTTAGAATTGAACAATAATGTATTACATTCGCGTAACATTTGAATAGTGCAACGTCTTTGGTGATTGGACTCCATCCTGAAATAGCATAATCAAGGGGTAGTGATGCAGAGGTCTGTTCATGTCACGTTCTGGTAAGAAAGAGTGGACCCAAATGCCGTTGCAACGATTCAAAGTAAATTTATTGACCAAAAATCCAAACTAAAGAACAAGCTTCAAAAATACTAATTTAAACAGAGAGGTTGGTAGGCATAACAAAAAAAACAAGAACAGGCTTACTCACACGGGCAGAGACACGGACAGAGGAACAGAACAGGGGAAGTGGTAAGACACTGTTCAACTCACGGGACGTCCAATAGGGGTAACAGACAGGGAAAAAACAGTACAATCCGACAAGGGGACAGGAGACAAACAGGTATGTGCCCTATGTGGCAATGAAAAATGTTAATATAAGTATATATTTATATAAGTTTTGAACAAAACATAAAACCTTTATGAATATTACAAGTAATTCAAAATATAGTATTATTAGGAGCCAGTGGTCTAAAACAAAAAGTGTATGTATATCTCAGACAAAATATATCCAGTTACAAACAATATAATCAACATTAAAGAGAAAATATTAAAATAAAAATACAAACAGGAATAAGGGGGAACTTTTGCTTTAGTTGTATATGATACAACGAAATACCTGTTTAGTCTACACAGTGCAAATGCAAATGCAGTTTAGAACCCACGCTGTGCTTTATACATCATAAAATTACATTTTAAAGTTGGATCTAACTGCTGGAAAATGTTCGTGGGGTGTTTGGTATTATCACCATAAACAGCTTGGTTGATCTAAGAAAAATACATTACAGGTGTCTGACATTAGTCTAGATCAGTGGTTCTCAAACTTTTTTAGTGATGTACCTCCTGTGAAAAATACCACTTAACCAGCGCAAATAATTTTTTTATTGAAAAAAAATCCATCAGTGTCTGATTTAATATAGAATATATACAGCTCTGTTTATGAACTTACATTATGTTTTATTGGATATTTATTAAATAACCATTTTCTTAAGGATTTTTTAATGGATGCTAATTTGAAATAGATTTTTCTTTTTTTATCTCACGTACCCCCTGGTGTGCCTTCACGTACCCCCAGGGGTACACATACACCCATTTGAGAACCACTGGTCTAGAAAATACCAGTCAACTTTAAACACTAGGTTTACATTTTACAGTTATTTAGGCTGTTTGCTTTCTCTTTCTCTATGCAGTATTAAACCGTTTGGTTTGTGTCTCAGTGTGGCTGCACAGTGTTATACACCACACCCGGCAGGGCTGATGGTGCTGGCTCCTCAGGGATGGTGCAGTAGAGATGGTTTGCGTCAAACTAGGAAAAGAAAGAAACCAACGGTCTATTAAACAATATGGCAAATATATTTAACAATGTCCCTCATGTAAGACTTACATTCTCATTCTTACACTCCCGCCCCCTTTTCACTTCCTCAGAGCCTGCTCCTAAGAAAGACACACAGTAAGATGATTATTTTCCACAACTTGCAATTCATTGCAAAGTTTGTACATCCAATGATGTGTTTCTCTGAGTAAAAGTAAAAGGTATCTGTCCATCTGATCAGATTCAAGAATTTGATGGTATATATGGCTAGCATTACAATTTCAAGTTAATTTCTTAGCCAAAACCAAAACAAACAACAAGATAAAAGTTGTCAAGATCCCAGGTTATTTGAGTGGAGAGACTATTGCTCCACTTGCCATAGTCCATATGTACAGGGATTGACCTCAATGGGGCCAGTTGATGTGGATACTCTTAAGACACTTCACCCGTGGTAGCCACGCTCGGATGGCAACACATGGTTATATAAGCACCGTGTGTGTGGGCCTCTTTGGTTTCCATTGTTAAGCAGTGAGATGTGTGTGTATCTTGACACTGAGTTGTGATTCAGAGGGCCCCTCTATGGATCGCTGTGTGTTTCCTCCTATACAAGCTCTTGGAAGGATGGTAGCTTGCGGTATCGACTTTGCTGGTGTGGCTTATGTGTATTGTTGGTATTAACGCATCTAACGCACACAGACATAGTTCCCTTGGAATCTGACCATGGGGTGAAGCGTGGTTTACTTTGACATGCAGGTCTTGTAATGAGTTACTCAATAGTTATTTTAGTAGCTCTGAGCTACATGAACTATTTTCACCTGAACAAATGTGCATCAAATATGTCCTGTTTTTGTTTCTTCCTGTTATGTTCCGTCTAAAAGACTGCCGTTAACCAGTTCCCACTGCCCATTTTAATGAGAGTAGGCAACACCAAAATGATGTCAGTTCAGATGGAGCACTGAAGCCAGGCCTGCATTAGCTGACTGCCATCATCTGTTTCATTCATGCTTCCATCAGTGGCTCTTTCACCATCTGTGTGACAATCTGCATGCCCATTAAAACTTGATACTTCTCACTGATATTCTGTTGATAAACTTGCGCCAATGAAGTTCTGCTGATGCTGCTTCTTTCAGCAACCTCCTCCTCATGAGCTAGACTTTAGGTAATGATTGGGGATCAGCAATTTTAGAGCTGACATAAGTTTAATAGGCCTAAGACAAACGAGAACAGTGAGTGAACACCCAGGTAAAAAAAAAAACGGAGTCTGACTTTATTAGACAAACAATTCAACATAGTTCTCACCAGTTCGTCTTTTGTTACACAGAAGTGCAGAAACCAGCAAGATGACGCCCACAGTTACTCCACAACCAGACGCAACTGCTAGAAACGTCCATATCCCCATTTCTGCTTTACAACAATAGAAGCCATACAAGTGTCAGTCTCACTTCTCACAACATTAACATGGACTGTGCATAATGTATTTAAACCAATAACATCATGTTAATGCAATAAAAAGGAAACTTTAGTCTACCTGTTATTTTATTGCCAGATTCTGGTTTCACAGAAGTCGTTTCTTAAAGGCGCAAAAAACAAAATGACATGTAATGTATATATTGTCTTAAATGTTAAGCAGGGCACTGTTTTAATGTGCTGCTTAATAGTTTTAATTTACTTGAACAATGTAGACTAGCCTGAATGAAAAGTTAACTTCACATAAGCATAAGCAAGAGCATTTCTATCACACACTATCTGAGAACCCAATCAGCAACCATCACCTATGTGCTGTGACAGAGACTCAAAATAATTACCTTTTATAGTCAGTGTTTCACATGTGAATATTAGAGAGTATGTATATAAACACTTTGTAAAGAGGCTGCATTGTGGAAAAACATAATAATTACCTGATGCTGGCTTCACTGATGTTGGGAAGGTGGATTTTAAGCTAACAGTGTTACTTGACGTACCAACAGTCCAACCTGGTGAATCAAAAAAAAGTACACATGATCAGAAACACATGATTTGTGATTTATTTATCAGTCACATTTTATTTATCTGAAATTGTATTACCTGATGTTACAGGAATTACAGGAGTTGAAGTAGTTACAGGAATTACAGGAGTTGAAGTAGTTACAGGAGTGACAGGAGTTGAAGTAGTTACAGGAGTGACAGGAGTGGATGCATGAGGCCTACTAGCTGTCAGACCTGCTGAATAAAAATCATATAACTTTAAAAAATAACAAATATAGTAAATGATTTGTGATGATGTTCTGGATTTCTATTTAAATGTATGTCCTACCTGCGGCCGTAGTAAATGTCGGTATAGTCTGCGTCTTGTGTGACTCAGATGAGTCTCTAATTTAAAACAGTGCCGACATTTACAGTCCTAGTATCACTAGTCCTACTGTGATACAACACCACACACTCAATGTTTAACAACTAACTAAATTGATAATTATGTTCTATAATAATAATAATAATAATAATAATAATAATAATACTCTGTATCACCTTTACCCACTAGTAGCATTTTAATTTAGTTAAATCAGTCTCTCTCTCTCGCTCTCTCTCTCTCTCTCTCTCTCTCTCTCTCTCTCTCTCTCTCTCTCTCTCTCTCTCTTTATGTTTGTAACCCCTAAAAACAATTTCACACCTGCAATGTAATACCACATCACTTTTCTTGTGCTGATACTGTATCAATACATATTAATAATAGCAGCTGTAAGAAACAGTCACTCACTATGTATGGTGATGGAGGATGTGTCACTGTGTGGAGAGGGATAATGTTTTGCTCCAAGCTTCACAGTGTAAAAACACGTCACTTCAACCCCAGCAGGTGATCTCTGCTGTGAGATCTTCAGCAGCTCAGTTCCCGTCAGTGTCTGCAGACAAGAGGGGCCTCTGACGCTTCCTCCACTTAAAGTGTGGAAACTACACAGAATCACAGAAGCAGATGATGGAGCCTGACAGTTCAGTGTGACTGAGTCTGTCTCACTGATCACCGGTGGATTCACTGTCAGTTTAGGGGAAAGAGATGCTGAAAATGTAGTAAAGTGAAATGGTAAGTATAAATGTGATACTAACTGAAGATTGCATTTACCTAATATACATCTTTAGTGTTCACTCACTTCGAATGATGATGGAGGACATGTCACTGTCAGGAGATTGAACCATTAAAAGATAAAAACAAGTCACTTTGACCTCCGCAGGTGATCTCTGATTTGACATCTTCAGCAGCTCAGTTCCCGTCAGTGTCTGAAGACAAGGGAAGCTTTTGCCTGGTGCTTCTCTTACAAAGTGGAAATAACACTGAGTCAAAGAAACAGGTGATGGAGTCTGACAGTTCAGTGTGACCAAGTCGGTCTCTGTGATCACCGGTGGATTCACTGTCAGTTTAGGTGGAAGAAGTGCTGAAAATGTAAATATATGTTATATTACATAACTGAAAAGTGCCTTTACTTAATCATTCTAATAATAATTAGATTTTTTGACCTAACCCAAATAAAATTCCAAATGAGCAACTGTGATTTAATAATAAACAGCATAGAAAAGATAAGAATACTGTACAGTCAACTATGTACCAAACTGTACTTACTGTGATAACATTTATACTAATAAGTAATATTAAACTCAGGGACTGACCTTGTGCTTTCATCTCAGAAAAGAGATCTGTTAGAGAAGAAAAAAATTGTTAACGGGGAAGCATGTAATAGTAAACATATGTTAATCTTGTATTTATTTCAACCTGATGTAAAGGTTTAATAAAACAAAGCTGATACCAATACATACTGGGCTGACATAACATTAATTTGGCAATTGCAAAAAAAATTTACCCATATTGATGAGTAACTACATTTACAATGAAAGAAAATGAAAAGAGGTTCAACTTACACATGAGGACGACTAACAGCAGGTGTCCAGCCATGATGAAGCAGAATAATGTAAAAGTCCCAGGGTCCTTGAGACACAACACTTGTGAGTCACGTAGACTTTCACATACAGAACGTGGCATTTTGCTCTCAGAAAAACCACAACCAGAATCAGAAGGGAACCACACTGACAGTAAGGCCACAGGAACACAGATGCACTTGACATCATTTAGTCAAGTCTACCACAGTGTTGGCTTACTGGTTCAGAAAGAATTTAAGTTTCTCAAGCAGTATGCCAACGAGCTAAAACATACATTTCATATTCTGCGTGATTACACACACACACTAACATGTAGTTATTTCATGTAGTTTGTAGTTTGTCCTGACCATTCAACACATAAATCTGCATTTTGCTCATACTTTTAATTTGGGAGGATAACTTGAGCGAGAAATAACCAAAAATGCATGATTTGTTAACAGGCATGTGACACTGCAAACAGACTACAACGTGGGCCCCCCTGTTAATTGATGTCTGATGTGCGTACTGATTGGCTGAAATTAGAGCACTTTTGTTTGCCAGGTGCATCGTTCAATTCAACATGTTATGTGCCTTGGCCCAAAGGGAGGTGGCATATGCAACAGCGTCCTTATGGTTGGCTTTAAGAGCATCAAGCTTAAACTGTAGTAGGTTGGCCAACCAAAAGAGTGTAACAAGCAGGTTGCTGTTACAATCTAGTGTTACATTTAGGATATCAATTAAAAATTTAGGATTTACAGTTGTTCCCTTTTGGTCGTTACACTCAGTATGTGTTTCCAGAATTATCCTGCACGGGTGTTTTTTGCTCTAATTCTTATTTAAGTAGTGTACTCTTTTAATTTACCTTACTGCATAGGGAAAATAAAAAATAAAAACACACTTCTGATATTAATTGTTCACCTTGAATAAGAAGGAAGGGGCTGTTTTAATTGCGAAAGGGTTTTTGTAATAAGCATGTCTTCATCAGTGATTCATTGATGGATCATATGATTGGCTTTCACCTGACTAATAATACAATCATACAAGTGTACCAGTTGGCCTATAACCTACTGAACAGTTTGCCCTATTGCTCTGCATTTACAATCATATCGATACCATTTGCTGCTGCAGGTCCTTCCCTTTTGCAATTCGGATGTGTTGCCTTTGTATGTCGAAGAAATAAAGATGTGTAGCCACATCAAATAATCCTTGTTTTACTGCAGTTGAGTTTCAGAATAAGAATAAATCTAATGCATATAGACAAACCATCCGAGCAGTGTTGTTTATTTGCATTTTTTGTTTTTACAGTCTGAATGCAATAATTAAATGACATTATTTGACCTTTGTTGGACGCTCAAATCTACTTCCTTGCGGTTAATAAACTCTTAGCTGCCTTTTTTTAAATAGAAAGAATGGCAGATCCCAGCAATATGACGTCCAACAGATACTCCACAACCAGTCACAACCAACTTGACTGGTGGGAAAAGAAGACACACAGTTTACTTAAAATCCAATGAACTTATTTCATTGAGAGCATGAACATTTTCTGCAATGTAATGGCACATTAACTGTTTATAAGTATCTTAAGTGTAATGGAGACATTTTTGGTCGAGCAAAAAAAACAGTTTTTCCGTAAAAGAGGAAAGACTCAAAGCTAAACATGAAAAGTCTTCATCATCTGGAGATCCTTCATGTGCTTGGCAAATTATATTTGACATATAGTCATGGTTTCCACAGACCTGTGGCATATAGACATAAATTATGACAAAAAACACACATATTGTTAAGATACTAACAGTCGTCACCTGACACTGGTGTTGCAGGAGGGACAATTGCTGTCTGTCACAGAGTAGTGTTTGATACCACCACTTGGGAGTGCCAAAGTTTAATATTCTCTAATTCTATATCTAAATATATAAGTACTGAGAGGGATGTTTCAGGTCATAAGGGTTAGTAATCCCAGCAGCAGAAATTCCCTATTCCAGAGCCCGAGACTCTGAACAGTAATTACATTAAATGCTGTCCAGAAAATATACCAGAAAACATACAAATATAAAATTAAAGCTGGGATGTGTAAACAATATAAACTATATATTCAGGTAGAGGAAATACAATATAGCCATCACTGTTATGTGTCCCTGTAAATGATATATTCTTATATAAAAGTGTAATTATTGAAATATATATATAATCTGCTTGGCCAGAATTGTGCCAATCCTTGTTATATGCTTTTTTAAACAAATGTTGTGTGAAATACTTAATTGTATAAACATGCTGATAATACACAAAAACACATTGTCCAAGAGAACTATGTGCAAATTGTGTCAAATTAGTAGCAGCACTAAAATAGATTTGATGTTTATGTGATGATAGTAAGGCTGGATACATTTAAGATATCAGTAACTGACCTTTTGATCTCATGAAAGGAATCTGTTGGAAATAACAATGAGTTAACAAGATATATAAACACAATGACAACTGATTAAATAAAACAAACACATACATATATATATATAGAGAGAGAGAGAGAGAGAGAGAGAGAGATATAGATAGATAGATAGATAGATAGATAGATAGATAGATAGATAGATAGATAGATAGATAGATAGATAGATAGATAGATAGATAGATAGATAGATAGATAGATAGATAGATAGATAGAGAATAGTTGCAGCATTAATTTGATGCTTACAAGTAAACATTTACCCATATTAGTGCACAGTAATCTTTAACTCATGACATAGAGATTTGGTTTGTGCACCTCTTCCTGATTATGTTGTATCTACTATGTTAGTGTTATTTAAAGTTTGAAGACATTTTCAACCTCAAATATCTCATATGTTTCGAATATGAACAGTTTAGTAATCCATAAATTTTTTTAAATGTAAAAGTATTTCTCTAGAATATTGCAAAAGAGGGATTGGACTATGCTGAGGTAAAATGGCACGTTCCAAGAACTCAACACTGCCTCAAGAAGGGGGATGAACCAAGAGCTGTCATTTAAACAACCCTAATGGATTGCACCTGATGCTGATTTGATTCACCTGGCCTCATTTTACCGGAAGCAGCTGCATAAATACGGAGACCAGCATTGCCTACTCTCAGACTTCAGTTTTTCTTGTTGTGTTGAATGCTCAGCCATGCCTCCTAAAAAGCCAACAGCAGACTCCCCTGACATGCCGTCCTCCAACGATGCCCCGGTGGAAGAGAAAAAACCAGGTCCGCTTGTTTTCCATTTAACCAGAGAACGTGACATTTCAGCCCATCATGTTTAACTCACAGCGTCCGTTTGCTCTCTAGATGCTGCAACCGTGCGCAAACTTGCAACTCATCCCTCCACAGCAGTAATGGTGAAGAAAGCGCTGGAAGAGTTGGACTCGCGCAAAGGGGTCTCCTCACAAGCGATTCAGAGTTATATCAAACAAAAGTACCCCTCTGTGGATCTCATACGGTTGAAGCACTTGGTCCGTAAGGCCCTGAAGAAAGGAATCGAGACTGGCACGCTGGTGCGGCCTGCCAACTCCAAAGTCACTACCGGCGCAACTGGAAAATTTAGGGTAAGATGTCTGAATACAGATCAAATTGGGTAAAATAACTATTAATTTGCTCCTTTTTGTCCTCTGACACTAGATTGCACCAAAAGTGAAGGAGGCAAAGCCCACAACTGAGAACTTGGATCCCAATGTGGAAAAACCATCCAAAGCGGCCAAGGTTGGAGCCAAGAAGCCCAAGAAAGCCAGTATGAATAAAACTAATGATTACAACCACTATTGTAAGCAACTTTAAGAGGTCTGGTTTTGAATAGCCTGTTTTTTTCAAGGTGTCGCGAAGATGAAAGACTCTGCCGACGAAGAGGACGAGGCAAAGGAGGTGAGGCAATGTTTGTGTGCATTGCAGATACTAACTTGTCATTGTTAATCTCAGTCTGTTTTTCAAGTTGCACATGTGCCTACTTGCAATAAGGGACTGCTTGGATGTATGAATGAACTATAAAGTCTGGCGTCAAATTGTAGTTTGTTTCCCCCTAATTTAGGACCACAACCCTCCCAAAAAGACTAAGAAAGGAAAGGAAACTGCAACCGCAGAGCCAACTACCTCAAAGGTTGCTCCAGCAAAGAAGCCAAACGCAAGAAAAGCTGCTAAGGAGGACGACGATGATGATGATGGTGGTGAGGGAGCTGATTCTCCCTCTGATTCCGCCCAAACTAAAGGGGCCAAGGCCACCAAGGCCACCAAGAAGGCCACCAAGGCTCCCAGGGAGGCCACCAAGGCTCCCAAGGCTCCCAAGGCTCCTCCCAAGGAGGCTCCCAAGGAGGCCACCAAGGCTCCCAAGGAGGCCACCAAGGCTCCCAAGGAGGCCACCAAGGCGGCAAAGGCGCCCAAGGAGGCAAAGGCCACCAAGGAGGCGTCTGAGAGTAAGGCTGCTAAAGCAATTGGGAAACGAGGGAGGCCGAAGACTGCTGAATAAATGTACAACTTACTGATGTTTTTATACTGTTTTGCAATAAAAATATATTTTTAGAGCTCTAGTGTGCTTTCTGTGAATTTTATTTCTATTTTGCCTATGTCTGGATATACAGTAATATAGCATTTTAAACATCAAACACAAATATTGGTATTTGATAGATTATTTCTCTGTGGCGGGCTGTGGTTTTTCACACTCGTGTGCACACAAATTATAAAACATGTAAACTTTGATTCTGTTTAGGCCAGCAGAGAAGGATTAGCAGGCCCTGGCGGCCCGACACTGCTCTCTAACAATGCTTCTTGGCAATACATGTTATACCGTTGGAAGCCTGTTTATTTCCTTTTAAACTGTGCCCCATTTTTAAGGAACATGCATTTCTGGGATGAGCCGCAAAGGTGAGTATGAGTTGCGCCCATTCAAAATTTGCCAAACAAATGTATTCTACTGTTGCCAGGCCTGCCACGACTACCCTTCAATGTCAGGCCCATTTGCGGGAGTGTCGGCAACACCTGCACTGGAACATGTTATATTCAGCGGCGAGTCCAGATTCTTCCTACGGAAGGGGGTCAAAGTTCAAAACGACGGGGACAACGCTATGCTGATTGCTGCCCCGATAGAGTAATCCCTTTCGGTGGAGGCAGTGTTATTGTGTGGGGCGGCGTCTCCATCACTGGAAAAACAAGGCTTGTCTTCATTGGAGGCAAGCTATTAGGATGACATTTTTGTTACTGTGCCATCTTGAACTGACATGTTTGCCATCCCTTCAGCACCTCAGGATGGAGACAGAGCTGTCAGTGAAGGTGCTCTCATGACTTGATAATCCTGACCAAGTCAGCGTGCTACAGAGCCCTGGGGATTGTGTTGCTCCCCTTCTGTGCAATGTGTGCAATGTGTACAATTGTTCTATATGGAATACTACCTAGCCCCATTACCAGTGTGGTAATATGCATAGACATTTTTATTTAGGAATATGCAGCATTTAACAAATGTAGGGAATAAAACTAGGCTTTTACAAAAGGACCCTCGAGACAGCCCATAGTATATTGTCCCTGAAGTTAGGGGGTCCTCTAATGGGCTCTTGCAGAGCCAGACGTAGCAGAACAGCCATCAGCTGCCTTGTCCTAAGTACTCTCGTTCCCCCATACTGACACCCTCATCTCTCTGGGTTTCATTCTAGTTTTTAGGGCTGCAACGTCATCAGTGCTTCTAAACATGTGCAGATGAGGGATAGGAGGGACACCCCAGCTCCAGCTGGTGAGTGAGTGGAGAGACTGCCTGTTGTGTAATCTGCAAGAAACCACTTTGTATTTAACTTCATTTGATTGTGCCAAAAGCCATATTTTTACTTTCGTATTACAATAGCATTGACAATTCTTTGAGGTAAGAATCTGAGCATGAGGCCTCTACCTGCTATGAGGTTAATATCGTGACCCTTCATCCATTGATTCCATCAGAACTAGATGAAAGATATTAGTTTTTTTTGTCTTTGAAATGGCAATTTTAAAATACCTGGAGTGTATGTCTTAGCAAAAAAACTAAACACTGAAGGTACCAGGAAACAACTTTTGCGCATCACCAAAATTCCATTGAATCTTCTCAACTGATTTGCGGTGGAGGCAGAGATTTACAAGACAACTCAAGACCTGCATTTGAACCAAAGTCTGCATGGCCACATAACGTTAAATGAGGCTACTTTGTTTTTTAACTATTGGGCCTGATCAGACCTCTTTTCAGGAATCCGACTTCCTTGCTGTTGGCTTTGTTGCACCTGTTGGAAAAACAGCATATACTTCTGCACAAATACACCTCGTTGGCAGCAACATCTTGACATGTCATGGGAGGGGAAATCAAAGGTGAATAACACATGGCTAGCTCAATTCATGGATAGCTCAATTCTCAATTGCTATGAAAAAGGAACATCAAGGTATCTTGATGGTCTCACTTGCTGACCCTAATGCACATAAAAATGTTGGCGGTACCAGGAGGAATGAGTGTTATAATAAATTTTAGTGTTAACATGTCACATTTGTTTTTTTCACATTTGCAACAAGACAGACAGCAAAAAATAGCATATCTGGAGGATAATGTATTAACTGCTAGTCTAAAACGTCAACACTTCATGCCAGTGTTACTCGCATGGCCTTAGGTCCAATTAATGGTAACATTTCCAAGATTTTTGGAGGATAACTAGTCACCTACGAATTAAGGCTCCACACTGGTAACTGTGTTCATAACACAAGCACTCTCTTAAATACAATGTATTCCAAACATATGAACCAAAGTGACCCCAACAAGAGGCTTTTTGTTGTGTGATATACAAGTTAGCAAGTTCATGACATTGGAGACAAATACAAGTTATTTTCAATTTCACATTTTAAAACAGCAAATTTATTTGTCTTTAAAAAATAAAAAATAAACTAAAAAGTATTACTATTTCATTGTCACTAAGAGAAACAGTACGGAAGCACTGAGTCTTTGAGCACTTTAATCGCTCTTCAAGTATGTTAATTCAGTTCATTGATTATTCTTCTGCAGTGAAAAGCCACCAGGATAGGAGGAGCCAGTCGGCCTTGAGGGCAGGGTCGCAACTCCACATTTTAAAGTTCTTGATAGCAATGTCCTGGTTGTGGCAGAACCAGTGTTATTGACTTCACACATCCGTAAGAAACAAGTCAAGAACCCACTATTATTTAATCCAGTGACAAGTCTGGTTCCAGAGCAATGTAGCTGATGTGCAAGCACCCAATTCTTCAGAGGGTAGGGAGCAGGAAGAGGAAGAGTTGGTCACAGAGGCTTTTACAAGAGTGAGTAAAGGGGAACAAAAGAGCAGACTGAAAAAACAGAGTGGCAAGACTAGTGAGAGAACGTACAAAAAGAGAATATGGACAACTAAATCAGCAGAACACTGTCAGCTCATTACAGTTCAAAGTAAATACAAAGCAATCTATTAACTGTATTAAAAATAGCGGTGACTTTAAAACAATACCACTTGAATTAGCTCAAAAGTAATAAAACTCTGAATTACAATTTCTTCTGTGGGAAAACAATGCACCGTTTTCAACATGTAAACAAATTCACTCAGAAGAGAGAAATCAAGTGTGCAGTTCTCTCAGCCCCTCCTTCATTTATGCCCATTCACCCTTAACAGTATGTGCTTGTGCCAATTGCACCAAAGATATCGGGGTCGATACCAAACATCCAACCTTTTCTCTCCTTATTCTCTGTAGAATTCTTCTCAACACCTTTCAGAAAGAGATAAAGTGACAAACCAATGATGCAACCCCTCTGAGTGTTTTGAGAAGCTGCTGAAGAAGCAGAAAAGGAAGGACTATCGTTTCAACTCCCTGTATGGGTCAGTGTCCTCCCTTTACACATCAGCCCCAAATCCTCCGTCCAGTCATTATTTAAATAAGCCTCTCCCAGCTGGTCATCTGGGGTGCAGAAGAAAGTGATGCAGATACTCTGAAATGGCATCCCAGTGCCTCCAGAGGAAGGCAAGGAGGATTACAAGGAGCAGCGTGGAAAACGTGCGGCTGCGTGTTTTCATTAAGGGGACAACACAGTTAGCCACTGTGGACACAAACACCAAAAGGACGGCCATAACAGCCAGCAGCACATTGATTAGTTTTCCTAGTAGAGTCCGTGCCGTGGCGTTTTCCAAACCCTCCAGCTGCACCACCTGCTGTTGCTGCTGCTGCAGCTCCATCTTAGAGATACGCGTCTGACAAGCCTCCAGCGCCTCCTACAGGTCAGAGACAAAACTGTCAGTGAAATAGCTGATGACAAAAGGCAGAAACATCATGGTTATTTTAGTGAAGCTCACCTGAATGTCCCTCGCTCTTTCGTAAGACTGGTAAGCAATCTTCTCCTCCATGCTGGCTAGTTCCTGTTTCAAGTTCAGAATTTCATTTTGGTGCAGTTCTGTCAAGTCATTGAGTTGTTCTTCCAAACGTTCACACCTGCAAAACAGTGACAACGGCAGTACATCACAAACAGGACGATTTTCCTCTCCCCATACGGACCTATTAGTGTATAGGATATGATATGACACCTGAAGCGTTCCTCTTGCAAGGCCTCCATGATCATTGTGTAGTCCCGCTGATAGTGGGCCTTTAAATCTTCAAAGGACTCCTCCAGTCGACCTTGGTTTTCCCGGAGCTCTTGGATCTCATGGAGTACGGCATCAAAGCCTGAGGCCTGGCCAAGATCAAGGGTGTTGCCCTTGGAGCTAGGGGGGCCTCCAGGAGCTCCAGTCGTGCTGTTGACACCTGCAGAGCCGGACGTAGCGCTAGAACAGTCATCATCACTGCCATACTTTGGGCTGGACTGCAACTGTCCGGTCCCGAGGGCCCTCGTCCCTCCAGGGCCAACACCCTCATCTCCCTGGGTTTCATCCAAGGAATCTTTCAAAGCTGCAATGTTATCAGCACTGCCGAACTTGTTGCGGATGAGGGAGGCGATTTCTCTCGGCTTAGACACCACAGCTCCAGCGGCAGAATGAGTGGCATGAGAGAAACTGGAGAGGCCCCCCGTCACCTGTAACGAGTGATTTCAGGTAAGTGCTCAGGCTGCGTCGAGTTAGCAATATGAAAACTGGTTTAACTGCGGTCAAACGGATCACTAAAGTATTGATCACAGAGCCTGATAGCTTTAGCAGTTGTCATTAAATAGCCTTAAACACACAGGAACAGCATGAGCTGTCTTACCTTACAACAACACATAATCCTGCAGTTTTAGTGCAAACAGCCTTTATAAAATCCAGGGCTCTGACCAGATCACTGGAGCTAAAGGCTAATTCTGCACTTCGGGCAAAACAGGAGGTTAACTTCTTGGGATAATGAGCATTTTCCAGCCATTACCTTTGTGTGCGTGTAGTTTTAGGCACAACAATAACTCCACATGTTGATCTTGTTACAAGCTCTGAGGCATTCCTGTTTGTTTTCTGCATGAACAAAACTCTGCATGACTATACACCATTATCAGTAAGTAGAAACGCTTTGGTTTTTATTCCATGAGCCATACTGGCACACCTAAATGGAAACAGTCTATCCTCAACCAAGTTATCCGCTCTACTTTTACTCAATCAACAAATTTTGATGAAATGCAGTATACTTTATTGGGAAAAAGATTTTTAGGATGTAATGTAGTGTTTTTGTCAATAAAACCCGCTAAATATTCCTGAGAGTGGGTTTTGGCAACAACAACAAAAACAATGAAGGCACCCGGAAAGCACACACCTTGGCTCCAACATCTTTCAGGCCCTGGTGCATGTCTCGGAAAACATCTTTGGGCTGGCGAGGAATGCCGTTGTGCTCCACCTCTCGTAGCTTCCGGTGGTAGTGCTCGAGTTTCCTCTGCAGTTGCTGGATCGTCTGAGCTGACTTTTGGTTCTTCTTCTCAAACACCTGCTTGATGCGAGCACTCTGCTGTTTGTCTGCGTTATTGGCGAGTTTCAGGTATTCAGCCACGTTGTCATCACGTGCAGTTTGTTCAATTTTGATTTGTTCCGTGAGTTTGAGGATCTTCTGTTGTAGTTGGGCAATGGCCTGCTTTGTTCGCTGGGGGTCGGGGGTACTGTCGACCACATCATACCCGTCTGCACCGTAGGGGAGCGCATTGGGTGACACAGCAGGGCCCGATCCATCGTAGCGATCCAGCTGTTCAAAAAAATGTGAACAGAAGAGAAGGGGAAATTATGAAGAAATGATTTTCATAATGTAAAGTTTATCAAGACAAACCATTAAAATCACTGTTTGTCAAGATACAATATTATTGAAGCTGTGTTAAGCGAGCACTGGGTGATGTATTGCTGTCAATACTTTGGTGTTTATAATACTGTCTTTCTCTCTAGTGTGTAAAGTTGTGTCTAATGAGAACTGTTACAGTATCTAATGTGAACAGCATTTAAAATCAGTTTAAAATACAACACGGTATTGGCATTAATATAAGGCAGTGTTCTGGAAGTGGAAACTTACATCTGAAAACCCACATACACTTGTCACATACACTTGTCACTACGCGTTCACATTTCACAACAGCAGATGGCACCAGTAGAACAAAAGATGCCTTTTGGCTGTAACTTCAAAACAACACCTCAAGGAGTCAAAGGTGGAGAGATGCATTGACTATTGTGGGGAACAGAAGCTAAAAAATAGGCCATATTAACAGAGAGTTGATAAGGAGTTATGACTTTATGATTATAATTTTACTCCTCATGAGGGGTAATTTAGTTAAAAAGTCCAGTGCAAATTATGTGAAGCCATGAACAGTCATCAGAGCCTTGAGCCTCAAACTGAAACAAGAGGAGGTAAATATACATCTTGGTAATTAACACAAACTGAAACGGTCCCATCATAAAAGCCTCTACTGGAAACGTACCAGCTGTTGAGCTCCTTGTACTCTGAAGAACTACTGTCAAGTAGTTCTGAACCAGTTTAAGTGTAAACCATAAAGATAGAATAAAGTGTTGTCTGACTCTGTACAAGATGTAGTTAAAATTCACATTGATAGAGGCGATTAGAACGAGCTGCTAATCAATAACTTAACAGAGATGTTTGGTTCAATGCCAGCATTTACCAATAAATTACCCATTTGATTCCATACATTTTTTACTTAAACTGTAGATAGCACTAATACCAAATATTACGAAGTGCAAAAAGGTCCCTGGATAATTAATTTTGAATCTGCCTTTATCAAAAGAGCAACAAAAAGACAACCCGTTTCCACGGAGGATAAATCCCAGTTGATGATTATCGATTTACAAATAACAGGTCGTACGTTTCTTAAGATGAATGATACCGCAGGGGGGGTGAAATTATTCCATCTTGCTCATGACATCTGTTGATAAACTCAATTCCATCTTCCAGTGAGTTGCCAAAGCTTCAGAGCAGTGTGGCATTACCTCTCATTTTACGACGTCTACTTTCTCCCGATTTTTCATTCCAGAGATTCTCCTGTCACTCTGCTGACATCTAGCCCCCTACTTCAAATGGCCTATACTATAGTGTGTAAAGATGTTATCATCTGCTGAAATTACTGTGTCAGGTTTTATAAATTTATGTTCTTTTTGACAACCTTTTACAGTGCCACCGGTTATAACACTGAAGGGGTTGTTTCCAGATTCCTATCAACAGTCAATGTAAAATTAAAAACATCCCACAAGTTTGAGTTTGTTTAGCCCTGCAAGCCTTCTCTGACCTTAAGTACACTCAGAGACAGCATGAGTCTAAATTTAGAAAAGGCTTAAAGCACATAGTCACAAACCACTCAAAGGCAATCGCTGACCTCCCACCACTGACAGCTCATCTCCCCATTCACCGGTTCATCCAGGCACATCCAAACCATTAACAGCCTTTAACACGTTGGCACAATTCACTTAGTTTTGACATTCTTTCACAGATATTAGCGAATAACTCGGTTTTATCTTCTATTTTTACAGCTTGGTTGCAAACAAATACAATGCAATGCATGAATGCACAGTGTCTCTTTGTATTACGATTTGCATTTGAATGTTTTATGTCCTGAAGCTAATTTTTCTATGAATACAACAATTTTAGGATTGAATTCAGTATAATAAGGCCATGTTTTGTTATGCGAGTTGTACTGTGCATGTACTAGGACAAATATTAATATATATCAAATTATGAATTAAGAAGAAAAAGAAATCCCACCAAAAATATTTGTATATGAATAGAAGAGATGATCAGAGGAAAAGAGTTTCAGCAATACAATAATGTTTGTGGGGCACTACAAATAATGCATATAAAAGTAGTTGGTGCATAAAGAAAAAGCAAATTGTCATGAATTTTGTCAGCGCTATCATTTTTCATTGTATTTATTTTGATTGGGACAAACAAGTTCTGAGTTTTAGAACTACAGTTCCCATCATTCTTTGGCGATACAAGTAGGAAATGTAGGAAAGTAGGACATGGCAACACCTTTTTTGCCTATATTTGTGTAAATATTAGCATTTTGGAAGGTGATACATCATTAGCTATCAACAGTTCCTGAGTCCTTAGTGTACAGACAACAATTACTGGATTACTTTATATACTCAAGAAAACATGATGAACACAAGACAAGTTCTTAAGTTATAAGAAGCGCCTCTTTTTTTTATGATTTCTAAGCAAATTTATGGGCATTTGTCTGTGATAGACATTAGAGTCACGCTGATTCCAGGAGTGTGTTTCATGTCTCCGTGTTCAGAGTTGACTGAATTATGACTCACATAAGGAGAGCCAATCGACTTTTATTTTCTATTCTCCTTCTCCATGCGCACCCACACACTAGCACTCTCGGCACCTATATCACAAGTCTCCGAGTGCATCACTTGTACAAACATTGGAATTTCTTCCTACTCTGTTAAGAATGTATTGTCCATGGTTTATTTCTCACCTGGACCACCTGGCAGGACTGAGACACTCACCTTGTCAGGCTCCTCAGTCGAGTGGTAACCAGAGGTGAGCAGAACGTCAGCTATAGCTGGGCTGCTGGGTGTGTCTGTGGTCGAGGAGGAGCGCGGGCGTCCAGCCTGCAGCAGCAGCACTTCATGGGTGCTGCGCCGGTGGATCTGTGGGCTACCTTTCTGGGGAGGCTCCCCGGTGCCCCCCACCTTGCTGCGCCGGCTCTGCAGGCTGGTGCCTCGCTTCATTGGTGGAGCACCTCGGATCTGCTGCAGAACACGGCTAAGAGCTGCGGGAGGGGCGGAAGCGGCAGGGTTGTCAGAATCCAAAGGGAGGGCCAAGGAGGCAGGAGGGTCCCCTACTTCTGACCCTACATCAGTGGGTTCGGAGGGAGGGGCGCCTGTGCAGAACGAGACAGAGTCATGTGGGGAAACGGAGGAGCGTCGGCGCTGTGGCTGGAAGAACTGCTTCAGGCCATGGCCCAACGCTCCCATGTTCTCTAGGGCATTATGGGTGATTTTGGACAAGCCATGCTCTGACTCCGACGCCCTCCTGCCGACCTCCAGCTCCGCTCGGCCTCCCGTGTCCGGCTCCTCTGGACTCTGCTCACTACTACCCTGATCCATCAGAGACCTCCAGTTTCACAGTGAGGTTCTACTTGGGGGTGCAGGGGACTAGCTATGTCCCGTCGACACCCCCTCCCCCACCCCCTGAGCGACTTGTTGAGCGCCGGGACGCAGAGTGGATGGCGCTCAGTTGGGCCTTTTGAGTGGACATGCATCTGTGGCTTGGCTCAATGTCATGCTTGTCTACCACAAAAGGAAAATAAAATGGATTATGACATGCAGCAGTGAGTGATGAACATAATAAGCAGCAGAATATAAAACATCAAGCAACATAAACTGGGTTGACACAGACATGACCACTTTATTTTGTCAAAAAATCTTTTTGCTAAATATTCATAATCGGAAAAAAAACGTTATATTTTCTCTCTGCTGAATGAAAACAGAAGGTACAATTTTGAGCTGAACAGCATGTGGCATGTCTGGCAGTGCCAACCCAATAATGCAATAACAGAAAGTCTACAAAATAAACAAGTTTTGAGAACAGTTTCTGAAATGTTCAAGTTTGGTAGATGGCACATGTTGACGGTCAATGCCTTTGGCTGTTTCTGAAATCACTTTCTATCGTTTGTTTCTGGGCATTCAAACCTGACTGTTCAAAAGCCCTCATTAAAGTTGAACAATCCCATTTCAGAAAGTATTCATAATGGAAATTAATAAACAACATAATTGAGAGTGCTTTGATGATGACAACAAAGAGACTACAGTGTGAAAAATGTAAATGAAATTCTAAACAGACTGGGATTATTATCCAATTCTCAACTGATTAAGGTGTTCAACGATCCACAGCATCTCCTCCTTGCATCTCATTGTACAACAAGGCTAAATCCTGTAATGTAAAAGGACCATTCCGATTTTGGCCCTCCGATGACAGATTATATAAAAGCATTTTGGTTTACCAACATTTAATGAGATGGTGAGAAAGAAAGAAAGTGAGGAGGTGAGATAGAGTGTCAGAAAGCTTACCATCAGCCCAGCTTCGCCTCTACTGACTCACAACTCAGGATTGGCTAAATGAACAGAAATAGAAACAAAAAAAAAACTAAATAATACGTTCCATACAACAGAAAAGGATAAGGTTTAAAAAGAGGCATACTGTAGCATCACATAGAAATAAACAGAGCTAAACTCAAAGCTTCAACTCCGTGGTAACTAGTAATAATGGGTGTAAAGGGATGCTACAGCAGATGAGACTTAAAAGCTTACAACATGCTGATCATATGAAATTGTCAACAACCTTATGAAACCTTTGTTTCAAATCTTAAGAGTCAGAAGTATGTCGATGCATGATGAGCCTTGTAACATCATGATGGCAACTATTGTACATTACAGCATATCTAAGAAGACAACATTAACATGACAGCAGCTCCAGACACTGTTGAAGAAATAATATTAGCTGTACATCGAAACAAACATCAGAACATGGCGTGAACGCAATGTTTGGGCGGGGCATAGTCAAAAAGAGATCTCCAGTCAATTAATGTGCACGCTAGTCTTAAACACAAATATCTAGTTGTACATATTTGATCATATATTTCTCACATGGCCTTATGGACATGGCTTTTTTTCACAATACATGTACTGTGATGATGATCTTAGCAGCTAATCATTCAGTATATTTAATTTAGTGTTCATTTCTAAAGTCAGAAACAACTGCACAACAACGGTTCGGATATGCCCCCTGCATGCTTGAAACACATAGTGTTAAATAAAACCTGAATAGCACCAACTACTACTGTTTGTTTCCCCGTAAAGAACACAATTCAGTTCTACAGTATCAATAGTAAGTTTGAGATGTACCCTCCTTTAGCACCTAGACAGGCTTGATGAGAAAAAGCATGTCTCTCTAAAGCAAATATCCAAATCCTAAAGAGACAGGTCAGACTATAGTTCATGGATTATTTTGCAGACAAATGGAAAAACGATTCCACGAGTCAGCACTAAGTATCACTTAACAAGCCAGGAGCACAATCTAGCACCAAAAACCTTATGAAAGGCTCCATTAGTGAAACACAGTGACTCATTACTGCTGGTCCTGCTGTTAGCTCTGCAGGGTTGGATAAGAAAGCACTTTGTTAAAGGGTAGGTGCTAGTGTACAGTACAATAATGACAAGAGTAACCCAGTCTGGCTGATCAACATGCAGGAACAATGGTTTCATTTTGAAAATTCTATTACTTTTCACTTACTGCCGTCCCTCATCTCACTCATTACTCAAAACAAATGAATACATCAACAGATTAAATTCAAACATCCCTTCCTCTATAAAGGGCAATACCTTAAGTACAAACCCACAACTAGTAACTCTATACTACATTCCCTCAAACATAAGTGAACATAATGAAGTTATGTTGTCTTCACTCAGGTCTATATACGATGGGTTTCATGGCTGCCACTTTAAAACTGTCAGGTGTGACGCACATTTTACTGGCTCTTGGGTATACATGTCATAATGTTAAAGCTAACAATTATCATATATAGACTACGTATGCACCTATATGGACAACTTATTTAACACAGCTTCACGTATGAATGCCTCAAATCAGAAAAACAGTTACTCATTTCCTGAATCACTGATTATAGACAGAGACAGGGATATTCAGTAACTCAGTGTAACACAGTGCGGTAAAACCTCAGGACAAGACATAGGAACAAGCAGTCCACACAGATATGGAACTATATCCCTCATCTACAATAAAAATATGATGACGTCCGACTTCTCTGCGCTAAGGGCAAAGTTTTCTTTTCAAAGTGGGTCAACCAACATTCGCCTATCACTATGTACATGCGTGCTCCAAGGTCACACCATCTACAGAGTGTTGCGCATGACTAGCAGCCTTTAAGCTTTTACTTGTGTTGAATAAACATTCCTACAAAATGACAGAAGGTCAAATTGTTGTATCTGGAAGCAGGATGTCCTCTTGGCTCATTGCTACATCGGCTTGGCTTACGTGCTTTATTCCAATACATTTGCACATATCACTGAAGATTAGCACTCTTTAGTTTCAGATCGTGTTCACAAAAAACAACAATTTATTCATGTTAATATTAAATAATTAAAAACGGCACATTCAGCGGCTCCTTTGCATTATCTTTCTATTTCTCTCATGACATTCTATAACTAGTCATATTTAGTCAGAGAACCTTGTAAACTGAGTAAATAGTGTCTTCTTGCAGCAGGTAATATTGATATTAGTATTGTTCAGGAAAGATCAATAAAAAACAAAAATGATTAGCTTTAAATACAATAGAGACACACAAAACTCAGCATTAGTCCAAGTACAGATAAACATACCTTCAGATGTGGTCATCAGCAGATGACTTGTGGATCTAGTAACACAGGAAATGGCTTAATCCAAACAAATTCCCAGCACTGCTTCCTCAGAAATGGAAAACTGGTGGGATAGCTGTCAAACTTTAGTCAGCTGTTTCCATGGACATTTAGAAAAATCACATGCTGCAAAGACAAACAAAAAGCCAGAGGCAAGACAGGGTAAGAAACGGTTTACTATGAAGGGAATTGTGACATTTTGAAACTGACAACTTCAGACACGCGGTGACCGTCCCGATTTATTAAAATGGTATTGGACCAATCTATTCATCTTGTACAGAAGTCTCCAATAATTCTTCTGTATTGACATGCTGTATAAGCTATCTGTGATCATCATGACGATAGTTTAACTCAGTATTACTTAATTATTTTACATTTGCTGTTCCCCTCCAACTAAATCAATTACACTTGGAAAAGCAGAGAATAAGGACAAGTTTGGATTTAACTGTCAGATATTTATAACATCAAGTATAGAGGTTATTTTAAGAATCCTCCCATCCCACTTGTTACCAATGAATGAGCTTCATGATACTAATGGAATTCAATACATCTCGTAGACTACAATAGATTGTATGCAATATGAGAACAATCGTAATATTAGCTGAATGCATTCTGTCTCCCTGACTGATAACAGTCACCACACAACAAGTATTCTGTTAACATAACAAACCTTTATGGTGCAAAATCTGATGAATAGACAAATAATGAAAAGTTTATATAAAACATGCAACATCTGAACCAACCAGCTCCTAGATCAGAGGAGAAGTTTTGCATTTGGTGGAAAGCAACTGGCTCAAAAACCTCCTATCACCTTTGATATTGTGCGGTTATCAGTGGCTCAACTTGCATGTATCACAGCCAGTTGATATAAAGTTGGATAGAAGTATAACCAGCATGCATTGTCAGCCAATTTCAGCAGCACAGGACAGCAAACACAAGTTTGTCATTAGCTGGTGTACATAGTAAAACATTTTGGAGGATAAATCCCAGATAAGTATTATTATAAGCATCATTATTAGTATAGTTATTATAATCATATATTATTAAGGGAGCCTATTGCCAGACCTGATATGTTAGGGTAATATACGTGGAATACAATAGAATATAAGTGATTACTCAACCCAAACAAACTAGTTCAGACATTTGAACAAGCTTATATGACTCTGTAGCTTAATGACAAAAGGAAAACACGTTTTTAATTTTGTAAAAGCACAAGCCTCCAAGGCGTTTTAGCTTAATTAATTGTGTAATGTTAATTAATAGTGCCGAAAACCGCATGGGATTATCTGCAGGAAAGAACCACACAACTGAGAGAAAGTAATTCAACGATGATTTAACATGAACAAAAAGGTGACGTCACAGCAACGCTCTCTGGATATATACGCGGATACAGTCATACGTGCATTCCGATGAGATCATCACCACTCAGTCAGTAACAATAAAGTTTCCTTTTCTTTTAGACTATTGCATAAAACACACACTTTCATTACACCCGAGAACGTTAGTGTATTATCACTTAGGTGCAGCTTAGGTTGGTTAATTAAATTACTTCACAGGTTACAGGTGCATCGGTGTCATTGCATGGAGGGTAACAGGAGTAACCTGCCACGCGTAAACTGAACATTTTAAAAGCAGATAGTGCGAGGAAATACATCTCGTACACAATTACCTGGCAGTATTTTTTGAGTCACGTGAATAAGTTACTGAAATTAGTCTGAGCCCAACGGTTTAACATTAGCTACAGATAAGAAGAGGATGAAATTAGCAGCTCGCTAGCCAACGTCCGTAGGCCTGTCCTCAAAAACACTCAAATAAATCATATAATAGCAGGAAACGTCAATGCAGTTTATCGTTTTATTGAAGGGTGGTGCTAACCGTCGTGGTAGATAAAGTCCTGAAGAATCGTTGACCCCGGTTCGATGTCTTGTCTGCTCTCTGGTAGCTAGCAGGACCAGCTAACGTGGTGCACCGGGAGGTGTTCGTTTTACTTTACGACGCACACCGGTCCTGCTCCGCGGGGCGGGGTCACGGCGTTACGCTATGGTGTAGTTAGGTTTACTGAACATTTAGGTTAGCATAACACCTGTCAGAGGTTAACATGTCTAACCTTTTAAATTATGTATGCAGTTTTGGAGTATTGTTTTTTTCAAATGGACGGATAACAAGACGGATAACGTAAATGCCAGACCATGTTTTACAAATGATGCATGTTGCTGGCTACGGATATAAAGCCAGCTTCTGATTACAGCAGCCTGTCTCTCTCATCGCCTCTAAATATGTTAATAAACAAACTGCTCATGTGCTTTAACATTCAACCGGTCAACCCCAACATCATGGTGACCATCACGTAATGCGATACACACACGTCCCAGGACACCCAGCAGATAACTGGTTTACCTGTTCAAATAACTTTAAAAAAAAACACTCCTGCATTAAGAAGGTTGGTTGTAATCATCACATAACCACATATGCAACTGCTAGACAATCCCTCTGTTAGGCCATCACACAATTGTATCTAACATGTTATCGTGCAAGAAAGTACCAACTGTCCCACCCAATTGCCACATTATTGATAAAGAGGTTGAGTCATCATTTAGGAGAAGTCCGGCCATGTCCTCCACACGTGGACTTATGTAACTCCATTTTATAGAAATGCAGAAGAATCCTATCCAGCTGACAACATGCACCACATGAAACCGCCCTCACGGGTGTGAACAGCTCAAAACACACCGGGTGGATTTAGATTGGAGGTACTGGGTGGCCATCTGTCACGTACTCCCACCAGGGTTTCTTAATCACACCTTGGGAGTCTTGTATTTCACGGTGGAGTATTTAAGTCCGAGCTGCGTCTCACAGTGCAGGTCTGCGTCAGCTTCGAGGTCCCCGCTCTTTGTATTGGTAATATAAGCCGGAGTTTAACTGAGGACAAAGTCTAAATTGTTCAGCTAAAAGTAACTCAATTTAATTTGACATATTCTGGTCTGACCGTTGTGTTGTATTATAATCCGGCTTGGGTGTTGTCTCCGAAGTTAAACCTTGACAAAGCGCACGCATCCATTTACTTTCCGTAATCACTCACATGTAACTACATTTAAACATCGCCCATGCAGACTATCCTGGGTGGCAAAACAGGCGCTTACTCGCCGCCCGGCCACTCCGCCTGTCAGTTAGCAGGCTGGCTCGGCTCTGGAGCTAAAAGACGTCGGCTCGGCTCCGCCATGGCTAGCTGCAGGCAGACGGGGCAGCTCGCCAGGCGGGCAGCGACGATTGGATAAACAAGGTCAATCAACCGGAGCCCTCGGGCAGATCGCATAACAGCATATGGAAACACATTTCATTCATAGAACGGTTCGCAAAATGTGTGTTTTGCTGGCTTCAACTTACATGGGCGCTGAGAGGATTGTGTTGATGACCGTTCATTTCTCCCGATGGTGGAACACTCCCACGGTGACGTCAGATAGCGTGCTCGACGTCAGAACAGCTGAGCACCAACAGACAAACCGTCCCATACGACCCATGCAGGTGATGCAGTTACATTACAATATTATACGTGTATTATTATTGTCATAGATGTGTACACTGAAAGGGTCCCAGGGGTGGCGCTACTTTTGAGGAAACTCGTGTCACGTCCTTTTGATATTTTACTGATTCAGTTTCAGTTTTTAGACCAACACAAAATAGTCAGTAAGCTCTTTTCCCATCACAATGTTATTACAGGCAGTGTTGATAAGGCTTTTAAGTATAAAAAGTTGAAATCATGACTATTTGTCAGCAACTATTTCGATAATAATTTTTTTTACAGAAACGCCACTGCGTTCAGCCTTGCAAATGTTCAGAAACCTGATATCTTCAGGTTTTGGACTGTGTAAAATTATGATTCATAATTTCCCCCTCTTTTCTGACATTTTGTGTAGCCCAAACAATGAATCAAGAAAATAATAAACAGATTAATCAATAATGAAAACAAATGTTCTTGCCCTAGAAACATCCTTAATGCGGAGAAATAAAATGTATTGAAAATATAATGAATGACACATAATATATAATATAACATATAATACAATAATATATTAATAATCACATGAAGAAGAACAAAATAAACTATAGGGTGAACATGGACTCAATGTTTCTAGAATCCTACGGCCCTGGACGTCTTTACCCATCACAGTAAGCTAAACAAAAACACTAAACAAACAAAAAGATCTGTAACTGTGCAGCGTACTTTGTCCTTTATTCTTCTTCAGAAATAAAATGTTGAGCCCTCCTGCTAAATGCAAAACAACAAACGTTGCCAAGAGAGTCTGTTACAGCTTTGCTGGCCAAATCTGTGAGGTTAACCAAAATGCACAAAGGAGAGTCTGTGAAGTTTCTTGCAGCCAATTTTGGCCTTTGATGAGAAGGGAAAGGCTGAAATGAAGGCATGGCACATTAAATAGGCTGACGTTGATGCTGTTTAGATGGATCTGGGTGTGCAAGAGGATCAGGAAATACAGGAATAGGAGTATGCTGATGAACATAATGTGCCGGCATATAAGGGTGTGGGTAATAAAATGGCTTTTGAGCTGTAGGCTTTAGAGTGGTAGCTGCACTGGTTGTTGTGGTGGTAACGGGAGGATTGGTTTTAGTTGTTTGCTCTACTTAAGAGGATATAACACAGGGATCTGGTAGATCTGAGGATGACCATGCTATGGTTTGGGGTGCTGGATTACAGGTTTGGGAATCTGAAGAGTTTGAGGTTGAGCTTGTGGAGGCTGCAGGTGTTTTGAGAATGAGCAAGAAAGGATATTGAGGGGATATCGGAAACTAACTGCTAGGGAACACAAGGCTTTCCATCATGCTTAGTGGTGGAGGCCGGTGTGGTTAGCAAAGCCTTTGTGCTGGTGGCAAGAGAAGAAGAAGGAGGAGGAGGGGTTGTTGGATGGAAAATTCCAGGTACCATGGGGAATTGTGGGAAAAAAGGTAATGGATACTGTGGAGACTGCGGCATCTGAGGTAGTTAGCCGGGGGAGCAGCAGTGTTCTTATTAGCAGGAAACAGAGGGTCATAAGAGAACTGTGGATACTGTGGCATAAATGGGAATGCAGGGTGTTGAGCTGCAGGTGCCTCTTGGTTTTCACTTTTAGAGCCTGTAGTATCACCTGAGGGAAGCTATGGATGTTGTGGCAACATTGCCACTCTGTAGTGAGGGCAGGATTGTGTGGTGAAGGAATGGGCCTGGGAAACATGGATATTGACAGTCAAACTACAATGGATCGTCAGGTCTGCAGAGAGAACTATTGGTTCCAGCCTGCCCTCCATTCTGGACTTGCACACCTCCAGAGTCAGGAAGCGAGCTGGAAAGATCACTGCAGACCCCTCACACCCTGGACACAAGCTGTTCCAACTCCTCCCCTCTGGTAGGCGCTACAGAGCACTGTACGGCAAAACCACCAGACACCAAAACAGCTTCTTCCCACTGGCCGTCACCCTGATGAACAGTTAAACAGTCACCTCCATCTGCACCATTTGTTAAATTCCATGTATGCGTAAACACACATGTCCAATAAAGCTGATTTTAATTCTGATTCTGATATTGAGAAAACAATGGGAGCTGGGTCTACTGACTCATCAATAAAGCCCGGGACCCCCACTGACTCCGACACTTACATCCCCAGGACAATTTATTATAGTTACACATGCACAACTGTTCTTTATTAATATGCACTTGACACAACATACTTGTTTTAACACACTCTTATTTGTTTGTTTATCATATTTTATTGTAAATGTTTATATTTTCTATTTTTAAATTATGTCTTACACTATTGTGTAATAAACACATTTATTGTATGTGTAACGTACTTGGCAATGAACCATTTCTCATTCTGATTCTGATTCTAAAGAAACTGCTCAGGATACTGCTGGGCCTGGCTATCGCCTGGAGGCTGTGGTTGACTCGATATCCGTTAATGAAAGTCATGTGAGCTCAACATCCGCCAACAGAAGAGCGAGTAAATACTTCTCATTCTGCAAGTAAACAAAGTGAGTGAATCAAAAGCATGTGTACATATCAGCTTCCATTATTAACCACAAGAGGGCCCATCATATCTTGATCTGTATGCATGAGCCTCTGTGGGTGCAATAATGGTCAGTCCTCCAGGGAGCACTTCAATAGCAAATCCACAACTACAGACCAATGAAAGAGAGGTCCACGTGTCAGACACTGCAACAGTTTTAATATTGGATGAGAAAATAATTCTAAAGCAGTTTTTGGAAGCTAAAATGCCAATATGTTAAGTCACTAACCCTTAACTTTGAGGTTATTTGCTGTGATACCACTGATCTTCACCACCATCCCAGAGAGGAAGCAGGTAACAGGGAGGTGGTAACACAGCAGGGCAAGACATTGTCAATGGTGCCCCCCATAGACTCAGCGGTAGTACATAATCGCCACCATGCAGTGTAAAATGATGGAGGGAGGAACAGGCTCAATCAAATCCAAGAAGTTTGATCAGTCAAAAAGTTGATCAAACATTGAATTTTATTTACAACGTTATCGGAAATAGCCAAAGACAAAGTTAGAAAAAGTATTTAGAAGTATTATGTTTTAGGGAAATATCAACAGTACTTCAGTCATGTGTCTTTCTAAATGATTCAGAGATCCATGAGATAGTGTAAATATTGAAATTAACCTTACCTGCTGGGTGACATGGCAGCCCTGGTAAGGTGCAGCAAAGCGCTCATCTCTGCAAGACCTCTTCACAGAGAAGCCTTTAGAGGGCATTTGAGACAAAGCAGTAAGAGGTCCTTCATCTGTTTGACATGAGAAGAAAACAGTATATTGTGTATTGTACAAAATGCCAAACTCCTTCAGTTGTGCAATCATCCAATCGTGCAACACTGAAACAAAACAAGCACAAATTAAATGTGGTTATTGAGAAATCCAAACACATCAGACAGCCATAGTAAACTGGGATGTGGCTCACTCAAAACTGATCCATGTCTCATGACTCATGTTTGATGAAAGATCTGGAGGCGGTTTTGAACAGTTGTCTCATTATTTTGACGAGTATGTCCCAATACGAAGACACAGGCAGGCTTGATTAATATCACACATATTAAATTAAAGCTTGTTTATGATTAATATTTCAATTATTGTTTGGCTTAACTCCCCCTGTCATGTAATTTAATACGCAATCATATAGCACTAAACTCTGTGGCACAACATAATCAGTGCCATTGTCATAGATTGAATCCCTTTGTGTTACATTTTAATAAGAGATGTTAGAGGATCTGAAACTCAGGAGGGAACGATTTGTAGTCACCCTGTTCGTCAAATGAATGCAAGTGAGTTATAATAAGGCTACTGTTGGTAAACAGGACAAATCAAACATCAGAACTATATAAATACAATTCTCAATGTTTTAATGCATCATATCTGCACATGTCAGCACTTGTATCAAGGGAATATATAAAGTCCCACAATAAAAACAATCCTAATTTTTTTTGCAGAGGAAAATAATGCAGCTTTCACATATTATCAAAGGGGAGCCAAACCAATGCTCACATTACTTTAATCGGTGGAGTTACAACACTAATCTGATACAAGCAGGAGAGAGCTGTTGACTGGGATGGTAAGAATGTTACACTGGCCTATCCTGCATACACACTGGCATGTAGAACAAATATTATAAATCTCTTGTGAAAAGCTCATAATCTCCATTGGTAATCATTTCAACACACTTGCAGATTAAGTTGTGCTGGAACACATGAACATTAAAATATTTCCGAGGACCCAACAAACGTTAAATGGCAATGAATTTCAATCAAGAATCAAGTCCATTTTAGACCAACACAAGTAAAGCAGTTTTTGCTGAGATGAGGCCATGTCTTGCGAGAGCGTTACTGTCCACATTATGTGGTTGTGTCATTTCATGAAGACTGGGTGATCGAGAGTGGGTTAGAAGTGGTGCTCCTGCCATAAGAGACAGCTCAGAGGTCTGTGAGATCATCTTCAGACCAGTCATGCTGATGCATCACTGCTGAGAGCGCTGAGTTAAACTCTTCCTTTTGATGTGCAGCAGCTGGAGACTCAACCCTACCATTATAATCACTCTTAAAAATGTGTGACTATCAGCTCTTTAGATGCAGAAACAGACTCTGTATCCAACTTCCACCAGCAGCCAACATAAGGTGGAGGTAAAGTTATCGTACCACCATTCCCATCAGCGGTGTCTGCTTCTATAGCTTGTGTCCAAGAGGGAGGTGGAGGTGTGAACAGACTTTCTGCTCCAAGCTGTCCATGGTGAAGGGTGTCGTTAATGCTGCGCCTGAGGTTAATAGGGGATGGAGGCCTCATGTCAAATTCTAAAAGAAAAAGAATAGATTCGCGCTCACCATCTTTTTTTTTTCAGGGCAGCTATTGCTAACAGGATCAGGCTTGTGTGCTGCAGTAATGGTAGACGGTTGCTCATCATATGGGCATATCAATGTGTTGCTGAAACCTGTTCTAGACCGGTTATAGTTTGCCCAGTTACTTGTCATCAGGTCTTCCCAGGTTTTCTCTTATTTTCTTAGTGGCCCTTTCCATATGCTGGCCAAGACCGTACCCCACAAGCATACTGCTGTTATCGCTTTGCACGCTTCTCAATCCCCTGTGAAGGAACCCACTGATGAGGTACAGAAGACCTGATAAGTGGATGTAGATGAGAGAAAGACTTGCCAAAGATGCCCATGCAGAATGGGAGACCCCAGCAGAGGGCGAGGGTCTGTAGCAACAGAGGAAGAGTTGGGGATAAAGTTGGAGAGAAAATGTCTGCTACAAGTAATGGAGTACAATGTGAAATAGCCAGCCCTCCAACCATCCATGGGTGCTGCAGCTTTATCGGGAAAAAATATAATTTCATCCCTCTGAGTGTGACCAGAGCGAGGGCAACCTGCGCCCACAGAAAGAGCTGCAGAGGAATATTATGGAGTGCTGCCAGAGTAGCACGAGAGAGGATCTGACGGGTGCCATAAGGATCAAGCAGAAGGAGGACACCACGTAGACTGTCACTCAGGATCAGGAGAGTGTTTGCCAAAATCAGGGTGTCACAGAGGGGATGAGGAAGAGTGCATGCACCTGCCAGTCCCATAACTGCCAGGACTGTGATCAATATGAAAAGGCTGGCTGATCCAAAGACATGTAGTTCCCAGGCAAATGCCAGTGTGCGCCTCATGTCATCCCAGAGCAGATTGGTGCTATTAGAGTTTGTGAGAACAACGCAAGGACTCAGACCGAGCACACAGGGGTCTTGGTGTCCTGCATTGTTTTGGACAGGGAGTACCCGGCTGTCCGAACCTGAAGACGAGAGACAGTGAGCGGGAGAAGGAGGAAAAGTCTTATTTTTTATGCTGGAGAAATTAATGTGTAAACACGTATTTTGAATTAATTGTGTATTTTACAATGTAGTTAAGGGAGAGTATTTTTATATTACATTTGATGACTTATTTTGTAAGGCCTTATCATCATATCCACTTCAAGTAAATTGAGGAGGAATCATATCATCTTAATTCACAAAACAAATCTTTAATATGTAAACATAATTATATTAACTTACCATCCAGAAAATCAGCATTTACTATGGATGAATGACTCTTCTTTAGTTGTTATTCGGCTGCCTTCTTCCTCTGAGATCATGCGTTCACTGGAGAGATTGTGTCTTGATGAACGCCCCATTTTTCACATTAAGTCCAAATACCAAAATCTAGAACAACAAAGAAGACCCGGATGAACACACAGGTACATGAGACTGACATTATATAGATTACATTAATGTAACTATTTCACTTCAAAAGTTTTATTCTATATTAATAGGATGGAGTAGTTTTCTCTGTACACTATTTTATATAATTGCAAATGAGTTGATAGTAGAAAGACTTTAAAGGTTAAGTAGAGGTGAAGAGTCACACAAATTCCCAGATAATTAATCTGGCGTGTCAATCCTGTAAAGGACAACGATTCTACTGTGTAATGCAGTGGGTTTGCACACTCCACAACATCTACGTAAATGGTTTCTTTCAGCAAAAATACAACCCAGCTTGGCAAAAACATGGAAGTTAACAGGATGAACCAGTCTGATCGGTCTGTGAGCTTTTGGTCACAAATGTCAAGTTGCCACTTCGATGATATGCACATCCCACATGGCATGAAAGAAAAATCGTACGTGATTGAAATTATGTATGATTTTGCATCATAATTTTATATGCAGCATGACAAACATATTTTACAAGTCACAAGATTCCCCAAATACAACCTCTGATGACTTTAGATGAACATTATTTCTGTTGAACGACATGTTTAAGAAATTCCTTGTGTCCTGATTTACGGTTGAGAAATTGTACTCGTTGATAAAAGCATTTCAAACGCTTTACAGGCAAGGTAGCCTCTAAAACAAGCGGCCGATTTTCCAACTCTAACTGTCGTTTCACAACATCACCAAAACACAATAGCCCATTGCCGAAATAATCTGTCCTTTAAACTAAACTTTTGATTTTTTAAATGCTCAATAAAACCAGATAAGTCAGATGCACCTGTGATTCCTTTTGCTCTTCTTTCTTTTAGTGCGTCATGGCTCTGTTTTCTGCTTTCTGATGTGGTAAAAAAAAAAAAAAAAAAGAGCATCACAGTGAGGATCGAACCCACAATCGTACTCACACGTCGACGTCTTATTCTATTACTGCACCGGCTGGTTACTTGGCAGCCTCCCATCCTGATGTCACCTGAAAAGGACGGTTGCAAAATCAAAATACCAGGGCCAATTCTCGGGGGGGGGGGGGGGGGGGGGGATGCATTGATAAGCATCTTCTGGGGGGTTATTGTCTTCACATATGTATATTTAAAAACACACATTTACATTTTGTGTATTTAATTGATTATTAATAAAAACCCACAAGCCTCGCCTGTCGTTCCACATCTGTGTTACGGAAAATCCCGTTTCTAAAGGATTACATTAAGTCGCAGAAAGTCACATGAAGTGATTATGTGAAGCCAACTAGACACGCGCACCCTTGCATTGTTTCATGCCAACTCACTTGCTTAATAGCTTTAAACGTGAGGGCCAAACATGACATGACATATGGAGAGTTGGCCAGATTGTATGCATGCTAGGTTAAAATACATACAAAAAGACTCTATACCACAGTCACCACTTAGATAAAAGTTACTATGTTTTCATTATTATTGTAAGCAATTTTATTTTCGAAAAATATTAAGTATATACGTGTATTACTCCCTCCACCGTTTCCACATCAGAGAGACCCTGCAGTCTGCAGTGAGTGTGGGAATTAACTATTTCTTATCCAGTGTGTAGCGGACGTCGCCTATGCGCACAGTACATCTGTGTTGGTCCACCTTAAGACGGGCAAGAGGCAGTTTGTTGTGGAGAGAACTGGGGGAGGCCCTCAGCAGCACATGCCTGGCTCTTTAAGGCAGACTGGGGAAGTTAGATTTTGTTAAAGGTACATGCATTCTAATGTTTACCATCACCAGAACATCCATGGAAAGCAATTTAACACTGCTGCAATGTGTATAATTGTTTGTGTCCATTTTAAATGACTCAACTTGGTTTCAACAGTCTTGTTGTACAGAGTCAAAGATATGGTGATAAGGGAGGTAGTCTGACCAAATAAGGTCCATTTACTAGCATCTTTCTGAGCTTTCAACGTAATTTCACAGGCATTGTGGCATTATTGTGACAGAATTCGGCAAGAAAACATTAAAGATGGAAGTGAACTGTCAATTTGGTTTCCATTTTAGAGAAACACACTCAATGAGTGCTTTCATTCAGATGTAATATCCAACTATGTCTGTCTGTCTATCTATCTATCCATCCATATTTTCTCTTCAGTTATTAACTCCCCACTCTGACTTTGCAGTGACAGATAATAAAGTAATTAGCAGGTAACATAAAATAGTATATGGTCAGTTATTATGTTATGGCTCGAAATCCCCCAATAATTGTTTAGGGAATTTTTTATTTAACAAACGAATTATGAAATATGATGAAGCATCGTTACAGCTGGTGGAATGCTGTACATACTGTAGACCTGAGCCAGCATGGCTCGTGTAAATGCCATGGTACGCCTCTCAGAGTGGGAACTCTCGTTACCAGGACACCGCGGCGGGCCGTCACTGGTTGAGCAGTCTGGAGAGGAGTCGCGTTGTTTTTGGGGCCTAACTTCCGTCATTTTATATCTCACGGGATAAACACGGTGGAGGTTTTCGCATGTGTCGCTGTGAAGTGTAGGTATTTGTAATACCATTCGGGGTTCAAATGGATAAATGAATATGCGATTTGCTGGGGCTGTGGAACTTGTTTTACACCGTCGCGTGCGCGGATCTGAAATAGGCAGACGTCAGACCTCGCCCGCTCGCTGCTGTTACATTTTTTTTTATCGCAATCTAATCACCGCATTGTTTGCGGTATTATACCGCCGCTGTACGCACCGTTTACGTGAACGGTGTGGTGACGGTAGCTGTTAGACGTTATCGGCTTTTTAGTTTTAAACACCGTGCCTTGGCGGAAAGGAGAGGATTTGGTTTTATTTAAGGTAGCATGACAGGATCCAGAGCCGTCGAGCTAGCTAGCTAATGTTAGCACGATGTTAGCTAGCTTCACGTTACGTGTGCAATGAATGGACTGCTGCTTTACTATCTGTTCATCTGTGCTATGAGGAAATGCTGATTTGCACCATCTTTACATGCATTAAATATCGCAGTGGCTTTCGGCGGTGTTAAATACAGTTAGCAGTTGCTAGCAAGAGGACTGTCCATATGGGCTGTGACCAAACAGTGCCTCGCTAACATCGGGAAGCTAACTGGCTAACTAGCTGTAGCGTTGACATCATTATCATACTGTCGGGACACAAAGTCGGGCAACTGTTTCGTTTGTGCGCTGTAAACATTTAACCAAAATCGTCGTTCGTATTATAACAATTTACCGTTCGCTAAATATGTCACTGTGATGGCTAACTAGACAAAGTTGAAGCGTAGCTCAGTTGTTGTGTTACACGCCAAAATGCACTTTGTCCCGTGCACTATGTTATACCAACGTCCACCTATTGAACCAGCAGATATTGAAATGACATTAGTCAGCTAATTATGTAGTGCCTATATAAGTGGACTTTCCTCTGCATGCGAATATTCGTCATTATATGCTTGTGCTTTCAATGCATTGTGAATGTGAGCAGTTTGGGACTTGGCGTTAATTTGATTCTGTTGGAAAATGCATCTCTATAGGTCAATTGAGGATGAATGATCAGGACAGTGGGGTGGTCTCCTTTGATGAGTATGTACGGCAGAAAGCCCGCACTGTTCCTCAGCACAGGATGAAGGAGTTCCTGGAGTCCCTCGCCAAGGGCCCAGAGGTGCTGCAGGAGTTCAGCCAGCAGGGAGGGGCCGCCACTACCACAGCCATGGTGTACCAGCAGCAGGGTACCAACTGTGTGTACACAGACAGCACAGAAGTGGCTGGCTCTCTCTTAGAGCTGGCAGGTCCGGTAAGAGCTGGTCCCTTTTTTATTATGATGGATATCAAATGATATTATTGACTTTCTTCACTGTGGTGCAATCTGCTGCACTTCATATATGTACATGCTTTATGACCGGTACAGGTGACCTCGGCAGAGATTTCACCTCATCTGTCTGTGCATCAAGATTCTGAACAGCAGCTTCAAGTGCAGGTTGGTTTAAATGGCAATGCCCCTTCTTATATTATGTCATACTGTGCTTTAATTGCACAAGACAAATGGGGTCTTGCGGGGCCCAGAAACACTGTCATGACTCACTGCTGAGAGGAAAACAAATAAGAAGGCAGTGTGGTGTTTTGAGTCTTCAAGTTAAGTTGGTGAATTAACTTTGCTCTCTCAGCTCTGATACTTTCACCCACTTAATGATGAGAGAAGGCGAGGAAGGATTTACAATTCAAATTCAAGACCAACATGTCAGATTCTGTTAATCAGTTTTGAATTGTTCCCTTTGAGAATATAGCTACCATTCTACTGTTGATGCGTTTTAAAATGTTCATAGTAATATATTCTATTGTTGGTGCTATTGGGTAACTCCAAATCTACAATTGTAATGATACATCTATATTACAATTCATATTTTGTAATCATTCAATAAAACATTTACTTAATTATTTTCTACTGGTTATTAACCTCCATGCTTCCTGCTGGTTGTTCGGAGGCATGTGGCTACACATTAAAGTGGGATCAATCATTCACCTTCTCTCTACTACTGCACTTTTAACTTTCACTCTGTCCTTACATTTTTATATATGACTTAAGCCAATCATGGGAAATTCCACAATAGACAATTACTCTATTGTGGAATTCCACCATAACAAAAAACACACAGTTGTGTAACTTTTTCTGTGGCGAACACTTCTGTGGTGACACTTCGACCTGCTCATTATTGATAGATTTTGTAGTAGAGCAGCTTCACATTTTATTATAAAAATGGACATTCATTTGTAGATAAACTCACATTACCATCTAAATTCACAAGTTTTTTTTTTTTCAAAAGAGTAGATCGCCGTGTATCAGTGAAAAGTAAGGAAAGCTATTTATTGATTTGACTGCTGACTGGCCTGTTTATTTTTCCTACTCTCCCTCTGTGCCAGGTTCAGATTCAGGAACAACAAGGCCAAACAGTTGGCCAGGTACTTCAGGTGTCCTCCCCCTCTCAGCAGGACCTGCAGGGAATCTCCACAGCCCACTTTATCCAGCAGGGAGAGCTCACAGAGGAGCAGCAGCAGCAGGTACAGGATTGATTTAAACAGTCGCCCATATCAAGTGCATCTATGTGATGCTGGCCTGTGACTATGTCAACTATGCCACATCTGTCCACAGATTCAGGCACAGCTTGTTGCAGCTGTAGCTGGAGGACATCAAATCCAGTTGTCAAGTGGACAACAAATCCAGTTAGGAACGCAGCATATTCAGCTGCCAGGCGGCCAGCAAATTCAACTTGAGGCCGGCCAACATATTCAACTACAGGGAGGCCAACAGATTCAGCTACATGATGGCCAGCAAATTCAGCTACAGGGTGGCCAACAACTTCAGCTACAAAGTGGCCAGCAGATCCAGCTACAGGGGGGCCAACAGATCCAGCTACAGGGAGGCCAACAGATTCAGCTACAGAGTGGCCAACAGATTCAGCTACCGGGTGGCCAGCAAATTCAGCTACAAGGAGGCCAGCAAATTCAGCTTCCAGGTGGCCAGCAAATTCAGCTACAGGGTGGCCAGCAAATTCAGCTTCCAGGTGGCCAACACATTCAGCTACAGGGTGGCCAGCAAATTCAACTTCCAGGTGGCCAACAAATTCAGCTACAGGGTGGCCAGCAAATTCAGCTTCCAGGTGGCCAACATATTCAGCTTCCAGGAGGCCAACATATTCAACTACAAGATGGTCAACAGATCCAGATTCAGACCATAGAGGCCATGTCTCATTCGCAGCAACAGGACTCTTCCAGGGAGGCAGAGAGGAGATCTGGCACTGTCTCAACTGTTCTCCAACCTGCTAAGAAGCGTAAGGTGGATGTCCCTCTTTCTGTGTCGTACGCTGTTCCACAGGGCCAACAGGTGGCCACAGTTCTAGCCATCCCTCAAGGGCAGCAGCAAAGCTATGTGTCCCTACGACCAGATTTGCTCACTGTTGACAGTGCACAACTGTACAGCACAACAGGAACCATCACAGGTCCCACCGGTGAGACTTGGACCATCCCGGTGTATTCCACTCCACAGCAGCAGGGGGTAACTCACATTGCCATACCACAGGACACATACAACACAATGCAAGTTACCACCACCAACGGTAAGGACAAAATGTCCCCTAATTCCTCATCAAGGTGCACAGATGTGCAGTCGGTCTCCACTGGGACACAGGAAGAAATCGTACAGACCCTGTTCCCAGCTCAGTTCATGAACGGGAACATTCACATCCCTGTGGCAGTGCAGACTGTGGGAGGGACTTACAACACTACACAGTCGGTACACATATGGGATCCAAATCAACAGCAGAGCCAAGTAGAAGACGGACAAGAGCAGCAGCTCCATCTACAGGTTTGAATTAACCTTTTCATTAACGGATATTTCCTATGCTGTGTACCCTGTTTTTCCATAGCTTAATTCATAAAATAGATAAGCAATTTAAAAATAGTAGATGAGTAATAATAGTAGTAAATCGGTAGAGTTTGAAGTCTGTTTTTTAACTCTCATGTGATTTTTACATTGTTATAACAAAGATGCGTTTCATCCTTGCTGCCCTTTTTTCCCCACAACGCATTAACTGACGCTTTTATTTTGGTCTCCTGCAGGGCCACATGGAGGCAGAGGGTCAGGCTGAACCACCTACAGAGATTATGGTTCCTATCTGCCTAAAGCCAGAGGAAGGCCTGGAGGTCTGGCGCCTTTGGGTCAAGCGAAAAAACGCAGAGCTAAACAAGCAGGAAAGGACAAAGCTTGCACCCATCGGACGTAAGTTTGAGCACACATCCGTATTTGACATTTGTCAAACAACACTAATGTGTATTATTATATATAGATAAACTTTCAGTTTTGATTCCTAATGTATTCACTGTTCATATTGTTTTGAATAACTTGTATTCTGCTTAAAACTGAGAACTAAGCATGTTTTCTTTAATAGCACTAACGAAACGTTCCCTCTGCTCGTCTCTCTGTGGTAGGTCGTCAGCCACTGCGTTTTCAAGAAGACTTGGTGTCCAGCGCAGTAGCGGAGCTAAACTTGGGTCTCTCCCTGATGACGCAGGAGGCACGAGGATCAGACGAAGAAGAGTTCACATCCGATGTTCTATACTATGTTTTTTTGTGTATACAAAAGGTTAGTATCCCAATGATGTATGATTCCAAAAGGCTTTCTCCTTTTAAGATTTAACCAGCTTTTTTTTTTTCTTTCTTCTCAGTATCTCTTTGAAAATGGACGTGTGGATGATATTTTCTCTGATCCGTATTACACACGTTTTTGTGGGTGTTTACACAAAATTCTGGATGGTTGGAAACCCAGTGTTCATCCTTTAGGTAAGAGAGAATCAACATGTATATTTGATTTAATTGTTTTATAGAAATAATTGCTCATTGTTTGTTTTCATCTTAGGTTATGTCATCCCAAGTCACGTGACTGAGGAGATGCTGTGGGAGTGCAAACAGCTTGGTGCACATTCACCAGCCACATTGCTCACAACTCTAATGTATTTCAACACTAAGTGAGTAACCTCGCCTCGGCACCGACTGACCCGAATCTGTTTTCTTTAATTACAGACATATATCTGAGATGTAATTACTGTGTGTGGTTTGTCACAGGCATTTCCACCTGACGACACCTGAACAGCACATGAAAGTAGCTTTCTCGAAGGTCCTGAGGCACACAAAGAAGAACCCCGCTAATGCCAAGGACAAGGCAACCAGCATCCGCCTTCTCAAAGGACAAGGTCCGAACAGCGCAGGACAGAAAGGTGCTCAAAACAGTAAGCCACTTATGCAAATCTCGCCATGAGTACAACCTTTGACAACAGAAGTTCCTGTTGCTGACCTATTATGTCTGTTTCAGGAACTGATGACATGTATGAAGAGCAGGCCGAGGATCCTGAGAATCCCCTTCGCTGCCCCATTAAACTTTATGACTTTTATCTCTTCAAATGGTGAGTGACTCAACCACATACATCCTGTGTGATCATTCTTCAGTGTAAATATATTGTAGGAAGAAAAAAAACTGATCTCGCTTTTCTTTCTTGAACCTTTTCCAGTCCTCAAAGCGTGAAGGGGCGTAATGACGCATACTACATGACTCCAGAGCCGGTCGTTGCACCGAACAGCCCAATGTGGTACTCATCTCAGCCCCTCACGACTCAGCAAGTGGAGCACGTGCTGGCCCGCATCATTGTGGTCCGAGAGATCCAGGAGATCATCGGCATTGGTCCGGACGTCATGAGCTAAATTGAGAGGACTGACTGGACTCATGGGAACTTGGTCTCCTGTCACTGATTGTTGACTATGCAGTATCCATCCTGACTCTATAAACCACAATGACCATCATCTCAAATCAAAGGGATCAATCATTATTTCTCTCTGAGGAGTGCATCACAACAGCAAATATTTTCTTTTCAATTTTCATCTGATTGGTTGGACTGTTTTTTCTCTTGACTACCTTTGTAAGCCATTGCCTCTGTAACCTTTAAACTGGCAAGTAAGGGAGACTTTAGTCTCACCCCTGCTGGACTAGGATTGACCTCTGAGCTCGGCAGAGGTGGTACATTTTCCTGTAAAAGTATCAAAACAATATGAGGATATTTAACCTCACAGACCATTTACCAAATAGTCTCTTCAAAGTCCAACTACATGACATCTTAATGGACAGTTACAGGGCCCACTTTTCATCTTTTTTTATACCGACTGCATTTTGGACCATGTATCGATACGTTCAAAGCTGAAGAACTTGTGCCTGTTTTAAAAAAATGACGTCATAATTTATGCTTGTGGATCCTTGAGTGAGTTGATCCTCAGATATTCACAAGGTCAAAGTGCTATATTATAGTCATTCAGGAGATTGGAAACATTTTTTCTCAGGTCAAAGCTAGTGATTTGAACACCCTTAAAGGATTTTTGCCAATTTATTCCTGTATGTATGTATAGTAGGTTATTAAACGGAACATACAGATGGAAACGCCTTTGTTTAGCTAACAGTGTTAATCCTTGTATCAAAAGTCAGGACAATTGAAGAATGAGGAGTATTTAGGGCTGAGCTGTCTGTGGAAATGTAACTCTGAATTTTGAAATAAGGATTAGTTGGGGGGCCTTTTCAAGAATGACTTGTCACACAAACCGTATCCGAACCCTGTTGGTGCCTCCCGTGAGATGACATGTACATTTTAATTTGGATTACTACATTGACAAAAATAGTTGTGATACAGTTCTGCTTCATTTGTTTATTACTAAAAATGAGTTGTATAGCATTGTTCAGTAATTTTCCGTCTGATCATTTTATATGGCTTCATAAGCGAGGGGTGCAGGGATGACGTATTTCTGTGGGTGAACCCGGATGTTACCATCACACTAAAAACCCAAGGGGGGTTTTCCATTAGCGTTTGGATTATTGCAGAAAATAAGCTCTCTGGCAAACAGGATAGTCGTTAGGTTATGTTCCTTAAAATAATCTTTAAAAATGAACCAAACTTGAGTATAATTCATATTAGTGACAGGGCTGTCAACTCAAACACATTGACAGTGACTCACACGATCCAATCAGTGTTGTAACATGAAATTGCAAAAGGTAAATCCTCAGAGAAATGCGATCCAAAAGTTAATACGTTTCACATCATACAAACATTTTCTAATGGGGAGAAAGACTAAAGGCTTTGTTATACCTGAAATCTATAACTCGATCGATATGCACGCACATTTTGTTTATAATAAACCGCTGACATCTGAAACTTGTGTAGAAATAATGACAGCAGGTTAAACAATATGGTTCATATGATCGAGGGTATTTGAAACTAACAAGCTCAGCTTTTGCTAAAAACTGAAAAAAGGTAGAATTACCGCCTTGTGGTCGGTCCAAAATGTCAACGACTCATAATTTTATCAAACTAGAAGATATTTATGTGAAGTTGTCATTAACCTATGAATCCTTGAGTGCAAGACATTTCGGTCAAGGCGTTCCTGAGATGTAGCAGAACGGGAATGGGACGGAGGTCACAGTTACCTTGACCAGCAAAACCCAGCGGGAGTGTGTTAAATGTACTTTTGGTCATTTCATAGCCGACCTCCCTCGGCACACCTGCGGCCCACTTGGACACGCTGTGGAATCAGAGCAGTCCTGAGGGAGTTGTACAGAGAGCAAGACTTTTCAGTGATTCGCAATTTCTTCGTGAAAAGTTTTCAATGCGTCTCCAACAGGTCTGTCAATGAGCAGAAACAAACAAGGTAGAATAATTAATCAAAAGATAAGTTTGATGTGCACATAAACGACTACAGACCCGTGCACTTAAATGACTACAGACCCGTCGCCCTGACGTCTGTGGTCATGAAGTCCTTTGAGAGGCTGGTGTTGACCCATCTGAAGGACATCACAGGGCCCCTGCTGGACCCCCTGCAGTTTGCCTACCGTGCAAACAGGTCGGTGGATGATGCAGTAAATATGGGACTGCGCCATATTCTGCAACACCTCGACTCCCCAGGGAGATATGCAAGGGTTCTGTTTGTGGACTTCAGCTCTGCATTCAACACGATCATCCCGGAGGTTCTTCAACCCAAACTCTCCCAGCTCACCGTGCCAGCCCCCACCTGCCGGTGGATCACAAACTTCCTGACAGACAGGACGCAGCAGGTGAGGCTGGGAAAAATCATATCCAGCACCCGGACTATAAGCACTGGCGCCCCCCAGGGATGTGTGCTCTCTCCACTGCTCTTCTCCCTCGACACCAACGACTGCACCTCAGGGGACCCATCTGTTAAACTCCTGAAGGTCACAGACGACACAACGGTCATCGGCCTCATCAGCGACGGGGACGAGTCTGCGTACAGACGGGAGGTTGAACACCTGGTCCTCTGGTGTGGTCAGAACCACCTGGAGCTGAACAAGGCCAAAACTGTAGAGATGACAGTAGACTTCAGGAGGAGCCCCCCAACACTACCCCCCCTAACAATACACAACAGCACTGTTTCTGCGGTGGAGACCTTCAAGTTTCTGGGATCCACAATCTCCCGGGACCTGAAGTGGACTGCCAACATCAACACCATCCGGAAAAAGGCCCAGCAGAGGCTGTACTTCCTGCGCCAGCTCAGGAAGTTCAACCTGCCTCAGGAGCTGCTGATCCTGTTTTACTCCGCCATCATCCAGTCTGTCCTCTGCTCTTCCATCACTGTGTGGTTTGGATCGGCCACCAAACAGGACAGAGTCAGACTCCAACGGATCGTCAGGTCTGCAGAGATAACCATTGGTTCCAGCCTGCCCTCCATCCTGGACTTACACACCGCCAGAGTCAGGAAGCGGGCTGTAAAGATCACCACAGACCCCTCACACCCTGAACCAAACTGTTACAACTCCTCCCCTCTGGTAGGCGCTACAGAGCACTGTACGCCAAAACCACCAGACACAGAAACAGCTTCTTCCCACTGGCCGTCACTCTAATGAACAGTTAAACAGACTCTTCATCTGCACTATCTGCACTTTTTTGTTGTTTTACTACTGTCTTTAATGTCCTTTTTATATTTTTATATTTATCTTGTATATTGTGTGTGAAACAAGTACGAAGAGCAAGTGAAACCGGAGTCAAATTCCATGTATGTGCAAATTTACATGGCCATTATTTTATGAGGCTGGTTGCACGAAATGTAACCAGTAGATCTGTCACGCGCAACTGTGGCCTGACTTCTCTCCAGTTGAGAGACTGCAAAAGGATCCGACACCTGCTGCTTCAGATGGCTGTAGAGTCACCGTGGAAACCAAAGGCCTTCAGTAAAGTACTACCAACTGTCATGACAGACTGAGCTTGATTCTGCCTGGCTGGCATTGATGCCATATGCACATGTTGTAGAATAAAGGTATTATTGATCATGTGACAATTAATTTATTACATATTATCAAACTAGATCAGGTTTAGAAATTCATATTTCTGTTCATGCAGCAGGTGTCATCTCGTGAAATCTCCTCTCATCAAATATAAATGATGGAAAAGCATCACAAACCACCAAAAACAATTCAGCGAGTTAGTATACAGGCGCTTTTGACTGACAAAAAGGGAACTTTGCTGATTGCTGCTGGTTTCAACTTGTTAACTGAAGTCAGGGTGATTAAGCATCATTGATATTCTGATGTCTGGAGGTTGGATCAACCATACATGTCCATCATTGCCCATGAGTATTGACTTGGGATTTTCATCTATGAATTATTTTATTTTTTAAACTGGCTGCTGAACTTTTTTTACATTCCTGGAAGTTGAGGATTGATGACCCCAACCCTTGTGGTGGGTAATATTAGAGAAGGCCTACTGATAAAATCCACCAACTTCAGAGACACACACACATATATATAACTACTTTGTCCAGCTTTGCTACATTAATTTAAGGACAGCAGCAGATAGTGCCCTAACATTATCTGTCCCTTGTCATGAGGATACAGACTTCACGTTTTCTGTAAAAACAACCGTGGAGACGTTTTTCTTGCAGTCTGTCAAAAACAACCTATGGGTACCTAGATCAAATCTTTTTACGTGATTTCTCATCTCATAATATTTTGTGTTTCACCCGTCATATCATTATCCAAGTCATGTGATTGCATTGGTTGTTTATATTAAATAGGTGTGGCCACACCTGTTTTGTTTGTTAAATAGCAAAGAGCTACAGTGGTTGAAACATGTTGATTCTTTTCAGGATTTAGAAACTATAAAGAAGGCTTTTTAATATTTCCCTCCTCGTTTTTATATTTTAGAGATCCAGTCGCTGAGGGATAGACTGAATGTTCTGAAGACTGTCTTGCCTTCTCTCATCTGAGCCGGAAGAGGAACATTCTGTTCATAATATTGTGGAGTCTGAAGCATCAGGGACCAGACTGGACACTGGATGGTGTTTTGTCTGTACAGCAAGAATATTATGGCAATGTGATGTCAAACACTTTTTTTTTAATTTAAAACACTTGCACAAAGCCTTAATATATTTTTTTTAATGTGAAGCACTACATGTTTGATCGTGCATTTGATCATCTTTAATAACAACAATATGTGAATAACATAGACTGTATAATATATGGGTAGTTTCTATGACGCCACCTAAAGGTTTCTGAAGATCTGTTGAGAGTGGGTGGCTCTGCCCATAGCCATCTTGGAAGTGACGACACTTTCCTACAGCCTGCACCTGGCTAATCCAAAAATGAGCAAAGAGATGGATCGTCGGTGGAGCTGAGGCAGCGGAAGAGACAGCTAGCGGCCAGCGACCTTAGACGACATCTTTCACTCAATAAGGCCCCTGATGAGGTTGTGTGTCCAACGTGATTGCCTACTGTCCCCAACAACCTCCATCCTTTAGCCAACTGTTAGCAACAATCTTTTTAAAGACACGCAAAGACCTCAGAAACATTTAAATCTTTAAAACACGTGTCAACCACAGACTTTATTTAAAAGGCATCTAACCAAAAACCCTTCAAACAAAAAAAAGGACTTTGAGACAAAAGAACCGCAATAATGCGAACACATATCTGTGTTTTAGGACTGCAGCACTCTCTATAAGCCAGCTTGGTATCCTTTTATTTCCCATTTAACTTAAATGGAACACATGATACACTTTTCCCCCCATGTTGCAGTCTGACGACATTCACAGCTGATGTCCAATCCATTTAGATATCACTTGGATTGCTGAAGTGGTTATTTGTAGTCCTTTTCATCAGGAAAAGTTAGATGCAATCGATTCAATGTTTGTGTGAAGTACTTTGGGAGGGGACAGGACACACTTATGTCGGCTAGATTGGTTCCCGACAGCTTTATCTGTCGAGCAAGCACATGAAGAGGAAGGTGCCGGATCTTGCTCTGTTCCAGTCCAAGCTTTTCCAGCACACGTTCAGGTAATTTCTGTGCACCAAAATGAACATATTAGTGATTTCTCATGCAAGACACTCATAGTGACAAAAGACTGAGCTCTTGCAGAAATGTAGGTTCTCCTATCTTGTTTTTATATGTTGAATAATATACGCAAGTGCAAGCAACAAAAAATGATGTTCCACACTTGACATGCTGGTGAATTAAATGACCCAGCAGATTTAAAAAGCCAATGTTTTGGAAGCCAACCGGGTAGGTTTGAGAACCAGTAAGACCATAACAGTTGCTGGTTTTCCAAAGGCCTCAACCTGTGTGGTTTCAAAGTGGTACAATGAGCGGCCTAATCAAAATGTGTGCTATGTGGGAGGGAGATGAAAATACAAGATGCAGGTCGGCACATCCCCAGCTCATAGTGAGACAGTCAACGGATATGACTCAGTTTGTTCTCCTTGGATCAACGCTGAGATCAAAGAGCAGCTGATGTTATAACACTCTTGTTTAAGGGGCATTTGCTGATTGTTAGCGGTATGCCGCTAACATTCGTTACTTGTAAACCTGTTCCATGTGGTACATTGTAAACAAATTTTACCTGGGGTGCCAGTTTGTTCGAGTGGGAATATTTGTGGTCACCAAGAATGGGGCATGTCAGAGCAAGTGCCATGTGAACTCTCATTTGGTGCTTCACTCCTGTGGACATAAGAAAGCAGACATGTAGAGCAAAAAAAATAATTGAACCAAAATAAAATGGTATTTAATTCCTGTGACAAAAAAAAACACCAGTCTTACCAGTAAAAGGCTGGAGCTCCACGAGGCTGCAACCACTGCTGCTGTCCAACACTCTGTACTTGGTCGCTGCAGGATGTGCTTGCCGATGGGCGCGGACTTTGGTCATACCGTCACCAGCATCATTCATTCTGAAAAGAGGACTGAGAGCCATCTGAAAAAAGAAATAAGAATAAGTTCAAATGAAGAGTTCTATAATAACTTCAAGATGGATCATTATTAGATGGTAAATTAATATATTACTTGAAACCACTGATTTACAGTGGCTATTTAGGCCCATATAGAGAACATCTTGACAAAAAAAAAATAGTGTTCAATTTACTGTGTAACATAAAACAGAAAAACAGTAGCTCTTTGCATTTGTAAAGCCTAAAACTGGTACTTTTACACCAACTACAGCAATTAATTATAATATTTGGAATAATTTTTTCTGTCAAATAACAAATTATTACAGCATTAAAACCACAGAAGAAGAAACACCTTGTAGTGTGGCCGAGGGCCCGTGACCTCTCTCTCCATGATGGGAATGTCAATCACTCCTTCTGATGGAACAGGTACACCGACTGTGATGACCCTGAGCAGGAGCAGTAAATACATGAAAGACTCACAAACATTGTAAAAATGTAACCTATTTTCGTCCATCCCCACATTACAACTGCATCTCACCAGTACTTTCTTTCCACTTGGTTATTTCTGTTCAGGTTGAGTATGTGCTCCACTACTTTTTCACTCCTGGCCAGCAGGAAAGCTCCAGTTGTTTCCTTCTCCAGCTTCAGACAAGGGAACAGCGGAGAATCAGACTTGATCTTCATCCCAGCCATCATTTTGGAGAGAACAGGAAGCACAGAGGAGATGGATGTGGCCCCGCTGTCATCTGAGAACAACCACAAATGTGTGATCCAGATTCTCCAACTTCAGCAGTATGTGACATTTCTATCAATAGTGTGCACGTAAAACCTATTCCAATACTGATACTGTAATACTAGACGGTATGCTCTCGTCATTGGTACAAAACCAATGTCAATATGTCAGCAGACCCATATTATTTGCAAATATGTGCAGTATGGGCACTACAGTATTGCATGTTGTCAGATATGCAAAGTAATTTAGGTCAGCAATTTAATATTTGCATTTATTAATCTACAGAATGTGTTTGGTCTATATGAGAAAACAGTTAAACAATTCCCATCAGAAGGACCCAGATCCAAAGATGACCACTTCAAATTGCTGTTTCTTTTCCAACCAAGAGTCCAAAACACAGAGATATTCAAGATAACCCAAAACAGACAGACACGTTGCTTAAAGAAGGACAAACAATTAATTCAAAAGTATTCTGTCAACTGATTCATTAACTAATCGTTTCCGCTCCTAAGAAATCCCCATGCATGTTGTATTTACAAGACGTGTAACTCTCTTTTACTGTACCGTTACACACTCAGTGTTCATCCGTGTAAATCAACGACGCTCACCTCTGACAGGAACACCGTACGGTTTGTTGATCACGACCACATCTTTGTCCTGGTACAGCACGCCTCTGTGGAGGTGTTTGGCCAGCACGTTGGGGTGAACGTGCTGCAGCTGCAGACTGAACCGCTTCAGCTCCATCACCCTCTTCTGCTGGCCCGACAGCGGAGGCTCCTCCGCCTGTGGCTGCGACTTCTCCTGCTGCAGCTTCTGCGCCAGGTCGATCGCCCTCAGCCGGGGCTTCTCTCCCGTGTCTACGGAGCCTGCAGCCGGTTTAGCGGCGGCGGCGGCATGGCACCTGCTGCGGGAGTTTGTCGGCAGTTTGACCCGAGAGAAGGCGACGCTCAGGCCGGATTTAAAGTCACCACAAGCTATTCTTCTACAACTGTTCATTGTGGAGTAGAGTTAGAGCTTAGAGATACAAACAAACTCCAGAGGACACATGCTCTCCGTTTCCTGCTTCCGGCTTCCGGGCTGCACCTTTCAGAGTAAAAGGCAAGAAAGACGTACACACATTTTTTTTTTTTTAAAGCAAAGAAAATACAATATTTTAATAGTTGTAAAGTGAGTTTGGTAAAACATACACTCACTCAGTCAAATAAGTGCACTTTGGGGATTTAGGGTTGTTTGTTCTTATACACCAATATTTTTATTAAAAAAACTACTTTCAATTTTTACTTTTTTTTTGCTCCAAACAAAATTCACAAAATCTACGAAAAATAAACCCCAGTGATGGTAGAAAAACATATTACTGACCTTCAAAACCAGTTGTAAATACGGGGTTGTAAACCGTATAACGTAGCTCTTCATGCAGCAACCACTTCCTGTCGTGGTGTGTCGTATTTCCTGTTTCTTACAATAGGTGTGCTTGTTTTACTCCCCACCACTCGCCGTTTCGTTGAAGCCCCTGAACGTGACGGTGACTGAGAACCCCGCCCCTCCCCCCGGCAGACAATGGCACGCAAACCAAATGTATCGTCATCACGCCGCGTTGATCCAGTATTGCATGTTGTAACCTGGTTGTAACGTTTCGTAGTAGTTTGTTTTTTTATGAAAATGTAAGATTGCATTTGCCGTCAAGGCTCTTCAATGATATCGCTCGTGGATTGCTCGCGAGAAACGACTCGTGCGCTTCATCGAATGAGAGGGAGCTGATGGAGAGGTCTCTTTTCAGGTTTCACACGGTATTTGCTGCTACTTTGTAGCGAAAGCTGCAGACATGAAGATCACAGACGGCGTTTTGAGAAGTTTCAGGGTTGCACGAACGTATCGAGAAAATGCACAGAAAATCAACTGTGTGGACTTCAGCCCAAATGGTGAAAATGCAATAGCAAGTAGCGACGACGACTGCATTGTGTTATACGACATCCGAGAAGGAAAGTAAGTGGAAGATATTATCATTACATTAAAAACAGCAACTGTCTCGTGCATTTACGCCCCAAATAAATGAAAAGAACGATCAATTCCCATATTGTTTAAATCTCCTAAAATGAATTGATCCACATGAATGTGTCTGGACCATATTCACTGCGGTTCATCAGGTGATCAAATGATTAACAGTAGGAGCTATTTATTAGATACTAATTAAGTTATTTTACTCACAAGTTGTATTGTTTAATTATTCTAGTTGTTTACTTGTTTAGGTTAGATTTTTTAATGTATTAGGATAGTGTTTTCTTTTGATAGTTTTTAGTTTAGTTAAATTATTTGTAGTTTTTTTACTTAGTCTTTAGATTGTTTATTTGTTTATTAATTGGGTAATGCACTACAAACAAGTTTACATATCCTGTCCTTCCTCAGACCTGAAAGGACCCTGTTCAGCAAGAAGTATGGAGTAGACCTCATCCACTACACACATGGAGACGCACACACAGTCGTCTACAGCTCCAACAAACTAGATGGTAATAACGCGTGTGTCGTGTCAGCTGTTGGCACAAAGCACCAAACACACGTTATAAACTAAAATATGATACAAATGTATGTGCTCTGATATGTTTTGGAAAATAAAATATTGATTTTGTGGATTTTAGATACCATCCGATATTTGTCGCTCACTGACAACAAGTACATCAGGTATTTCCCAGGTCACACTGCAAGGTGAGTACAAAAGGAAGGAAAGAAATGTGACATAGTGTGAATGAATGTGAACAAAGTGGACTATTTCCACTCACATTACGTGGAAAAGTACCATCAAAGTATATGCACATTGGGGCTGCAACCACAACTCGTCCCATAATCGACTAATCTGCAGATAATTTTGTTGATTAATCAAAAATGTATTTGGTCTATAAAACATCAGAAAACAGCAAAAACAATGCTCATCACAATTCATGAAATGCCATGTTTTGTTCAAGCAACAGATATTTAGTTTACTTTAATGTTAAGATAAGGAAAAACAGCAACTCATCATGAAAAAATACATTCAATCATAGTTGTACAAATACACAAAGAAAGATGTATTCTTAAGATAAACACAGAATATTAGCATGTTTACCTATTTATTTTCTCCACAACAAACCAGTTACTCAGTTCCCCACAGTCATCATTATGTTTCACTGGTCTTATCTGTTCTTATTTTTTAAGCTTCTTTAGAATGATGGTTTATTGTTTAATAGTTAAAGTTTGTTTCTTTTGTGATTTTAGAGTGATTGCTCTCTCAATGTCACCAGTAGATGATACGTTTATCTCGGGCTCGTTGGACGAAACAATCCGGATCTGGGATCTGCGCGCTCCAAACTGTCAAGTGAGCAGTCAGACTCAAGTGTATAATTACAGCTACTGCTACAGCTGTTAGTGCAAGACTTCCCAGATTACTACACATTCATTATTATTATTGCACATCCTTGGGTTTCAAACCCCCTTTTTAATTGGCATTTGTACTGTGACCACTGGGTGTCCCCAGACCTGCTGTAGGAACCACTGCTACACTTGGATCTGCCCTCTCAACGAAAACACAATGCTTTAAGACATTAAACCTCAAACAAAGACAAAATAGAAGGAGAGACATTAATATGAACAATGTATGACAGAAATTGCAGTCATTAATTGGGAAGGATGAAATATAGTGGTAATACTTTTGCAATATCTTTATCAAAATCTAGACTTCCTGTTGCAACTTCTTACTCTTTTTTTCTTTGTATTTCTTTGTATGTGTTTGTGTTTCAGGGTTTGACTAATCCACTGGGGAAACCTGTATGTTCCTTTGACCCTGATGGGCTGATATTTGCTGCAGGGGTAGAATCACAGGCCATTAAACTGTACGACCTCCGTGCTTTTGACAAGGTAAAATGCAGATTACTATGTGCACTGTGCTTCATTGTTTTATTTCTGTTATACTGTATTATTAATACATGTGATCTCTCTTTGAAAAGGGTCCCTTTGCCTCCTTTGATATGAGGTTTAATCGTGTCTGCGACTGGACTGGACTCAAATTCAGTAATGACGGGAAACAGATTCTCATCTCCACCAATGGAGGGATGATTCGTATCCTGAATGCTTTCAATGGATCTGTGCTGCACACTTTTTCTGTAAGAGACGTAGAGTAATTTAATCACATTGCCACAAACCTACTGAATAACACCTGTCTGTATATTATTATTATATTATATGAATACTTGAAGGTGTTCTTTGCTATCTTTGCTTATGTTAAGGGCTACAACAACAGTAAAGGGATCTCCCTGGAGGCCTGCTTCACTCCAGACTCTCAGTTTGTCATGATTGGTAAACCTAAATAATTCATATTATTATTTTTGGTCTCTTCCTGTAAGATCTCTGTTGCGACCGTGTTAACATGTGTCTTGCTGTGCAGGTTCAGAGGACGGGAGAGTCCATGTTTGGAGCACTGAGAGTGGGATGAAGGTTGCTGTGCTGGATGGGAAACATCCCGGGCCCATCAACACTCTGCAGTTCAACCCCAGATACATGACGTTTGCCAGCGCCTGCACTAACATGGTGAGATCAAACGTATCGCGTCAGTCTGTACAGCGGCTGCTGCTGGACGAACTGCTATGAACAGAATGCTCATTGTCATTGTCTTCTTCGTTTCTCTTTACAGACATTTTGGCTGCCGTGTACTGACGACGCATAGAGGGACGTTTCCAAAAAGAGTCTTCGTTGTTAAACACATCGCAACTACGCAGTGATGTAGCACTATGTGTTGGACTGCCTTTCTTGGCTCGAACCACAAGAACATTTTTACTTTAATCATTTTTACCTGCAGTATTTTTTCACTTTGAAAAAGGTATAACACGATCCCGCATACCTCAGTTGTTTTTTTAATGCCATTCAGTACTTTATATTCTTTTTACATTTGACCTCTTGATATTTCAAATATTTCATTTTTAAAGACTGTGTCTTTCACTGTATTTCATGGTATTTAACTAAATAATAATCAGTGTTTAATTGTTTGAATAATTGTAATAAAGTGTTTTAGATAAAATAAGAGCTACTGTTTTTTCCTCTTTTGACATCCTTAGTTTTATCATACTTCAGATAAATCTTAATGTACTCGAACTAGAGATTATTTTTATTATTGACTAATCTGACATTTTAGGGTATTTTTTTTTGACAAATGTATAACATTTTCAGAGAATGGGGAGAATTGTGAATCAACTTCCTGAAGCTCAAAGTCACTTATTTCCATTGCTTGTTTTGACATTTGTTAGTTTCGTGTCACATAAGACAAAGGCAAGCAGCAAATCCTCAAATTTAAGAAGCTGTCACCAAAGTTAGGTACATTTTGCTTAAAAAAGCAAACCATTTATTGTAAAAAATAGTTGTTAATAAATGTTCCCTTAATACAGTCCCAATAAATGGGGCACATTTACTAAGAAAATGTGGATTTCTCTTAATTTCTCCAATAAAAAAGACATTAATAATATTCTTCAAGCTTTAAAAACGATGAATAATGCAGAGTCTTCATATGTTGGTGCTTGTCAAAACAATGACTGACATAATGAGCTCACTTCACAGATGCAAACAATAGTTCCTCAGTCAGGAAACCAACCTGTGAACACACATGCAGGCGTGAGAGAAACGCTGGCAGTTTTAATCAGTTTAATGAATGGGTGTTTTTGTTTTCGTGCACAAAAAGTGTGTCTTCCTGAAGTAGAGGACAGGGCCAGGGGTTCTGTTGAATAATGTATAGATGCTTGGCTTGTGCACTCACAGCTGAGTGAATAATGGATGATCCCATCACAGGTAACCTCACAGGTACACACTTATCTTTCTCTCACCTCCCTCCATTATGTGCATGTGCACAAAAGATGTGTGAAAGGAGAGAAATACGGAGCATTTGGCATTCACATTCTTACCATTCCTATCACTTTTTCACCCTCTCTCACGTCTGCCTATCACACATCCTGTCCTAACCTGGGAGTGTGTGTTTTGTGTGACCTTGGTGAGTTTGTTTGTGTTTTTGTCAGTTGCCAGTAATGGATCCATTAGCACTGACTGATCCGTAGTCCGCTCTTAGTGTTCTCACAAGACATCTAGAGCTTTTTACCTCACACATTGGGATAGAATGTGTTTATATCTCGCCTTAAGAAACCTCACAGTCGCATTTTATTACGTGCGAGTGTCGCTTCAGGTACCTATATACCCTATTCTCACCTTGTTATGAGCTATTAAATGCAACTTTGCCGATCAAAATGCACTGACCACAAATACACAAAAGCCCCCCTCCCCAATTCCTGCTCCATTGATCAGTGTTGAAGTGTTGAAATGTAGCGGTCAGATTGTTGCACAGTGTCACATTTCTGTGCCTGGAATTTGAGATCATGCAGTCTGCTGAGCTGATCAGCCTTTATGTGAATGAGTGTTAAAACGTTGATACACTGACAGCATCTAAAAACACTGTACTGCTCACTAATGCCGTGAGTAGTGGATTCCTACTCGGCCTCACACACAGTACAGCACAGGACAGTATGTGACCTGGGAGACACTCCCCCACAGAGACTTTTTAAAGTTGTGGTCATCGATACGCAAAGAGTTTTAGATCAGTGGTTAGGGTGACATATCCACTGACAGGCACGTTATTACTCATCAGCCACAGTTCCGCAGATTGTGTTTCAAGTGTTAGGAATCTCCCAAGTCACCCTTGAGGCGTTTATGTCACTGATGCGCATGGGTCCATCTGTCTGCCATCAGAGGAGAGGCAGCCTACCTGTTGAGCGAGAAGAGAGAGGACACAGAGACCTGGACCGGTCCTTCCTGCATGAGAGGAGTGTGAAGCGGACGGGCAAAAGATGTCACACCAAACTGGAATTAACGGTAAGTTTGTTTTTTAAAGGATAACTTTTTCATAGAGCGGAATTTCTGTGTGTGTAATAGGTTAGCTCAAATCCAGTTGAAGTGCTTTTAAATTCATCTTTTAAGCTGTGCCATATGTAACACATCCTTCCAATCTCACGGACAATGTTCTCTGATATCCTCTTTGAAGATAATTAAGTGGTGTCTTAACTTGATAAACCTGTGGATCCTAATCAATTGTGGACCGTAAACGCTGCACATCTACAAAAGTGTAAGCCTGTACAGTATACAACTGATTTACCGTTAAAACATCTGTCTTCTATGTTGTGATACCAGTCATCATGATACTGTATGTAGCACCGACAGGCATTTGTGGATAGTTTTAAGCTACATATATGTGTGTGTGTTATGGCATTTGGTAATTGGAGCGTTGGGGGACGGGTTGGCAGAAGCAGACCTCTCTCACCTTTCTCACCTGATCGTACATCATTTATGAGACCGCTGTGTTTGGTAACCATGGTGAGAGAGAAACAGGCAGTGAAATAAATAGCTAACTCTGGTTTTCAGTACCAAACTTCCATTCATGGGTTTAAACATTGGGGCTAATTTGGCTGCTTTAACACTCTGACTGGGATTTCTCAGTGTTTTTTTGGTACAAACGTCTCCTTTTCTGAGTCACTGGAGGTGATGGTGTGACTCTCTGGCAGTGGATCAAATGTTGTCCCTGAAGTGGAGTCTCAGGTTCTTACTTACCCAACTGTCTCACCTGCTTTCAACCCCCCATCCTCAGTTTTGACTTGTCCGCGTTATATTACTTTAGCAACATCGGAGCTGAAAGAGTTTCTGGCCCGAGCGAGGGGAGGTGCCATCCGAATAATGAAGATTGTCATCAGAAATGGTAAACATGAGATGTTTCAAGTATTTAGAGATATTTGACACAAGCAAGCTTTCAGGTGAGTTATCTAAATCCTGAGATGCTGATACGCGTTCTTTGTCTGCAGAAGAGTTGGTGTTAGATTCATACAGAGAGCCAGCACACAGTTGGGACAAGGATTACGATCAGTTCCTGCTTCCTCTGCTCACGCCTCAGGAACCCTGCTACATCCTCTACCGCCTGGACTCCCAGAATGCACAGGGATACGAGTGGATCTTCATCGCCTGGTCACCTGACCAATCACCAGTATGTCTGGAGTGTCTGATTCACTGAACGTTGATCAAATTTAGTCATTCAAAGTCTGTTACCCTAACCCTTAAACTGGACTAAAATATAATTTTTTTCTGAAAAAGAGGTCTGCTATCCAACTTAAACTTGGATGATATTTAAAAGTTATTTTCAAATGCAGGCAAAAGAAAATTTGTCAACGTGAATTTAGTCTTTAATCGTAACAATTACCACAATTGAAACATATTTAAAAAGTGATGTATTGTTTATATGGTATTACACAACGCCTGCCTTAAACACATTCAACGTGTGTGTTTTGAAGTTACATCAATCCTACTTTATATTACAATTCCTACTAAAGAAAGTGACTAAAACAGATCAGAAACTAAATAAAAACAAAGCGTGTACAAGAGAAACACCCATTTTGTCTAAGAGAACACAGTCATGTTGCAAGACACCTCAAAACACTCTGCTTTGAATCATAATGTTTATGATATAATTTCCCCCCAAAAAAAATAACTATCTTGTGTCAAACTCTGCACACACGTCATTCTGCACAGTGAAGCTCAAACATCCAACGGAAGTAACAACAAGCAAAATGCATTTCTGTCTTTAAAAACTAGCAAACCCTCACTTAACAACACACACAATGACTACAGAAAGCCACGGTTTAAAGCTAATGTGATTGTGCCCCGATATCCTCCTGTGTGTCCTGGCACGTGTCAGGTGAGGCAGAAGATGGTGTACGCAGCGACCCGAGCCACACTGAAGAAAGAGTTTGGAGGAGGTCACATTAAAGATGAGATGTTTGGCACGGTGGAGGTGAGTGAAAGCACTCCAGCATGACGACTGATGGTTGAATCTTCAACCGCTGGTGATTCAGTACCTTCCTGTTTGTGTGGCTGTTTGCAGGATGACCTTTGCTTCCAGGGATACTTGCGACACATGTCCTCCTGCTGCTCCCCTGGTCCGCTCACAGCAGCCGAGCAGGAATTACAACGAATCAGAGTCACAGAGGTAACATTTAAACAAGTCAGCGTATTTTTATACAGCACAGTTTAAAACAACTCAGAATCAACCACATTTGTACTCTGTCTTGTCACCGTCTCAGACAAAGTCAGGCTTTTATTTCAAGATCACAACTGCAGGGATATCACTAAACTGCCTGGACATTGTTTCAAACATCGTTATCGTTACCGTGATTGTTCAGAGAAAGGAGAATTTCCGCACATAAAATTCACCTCTGAAATGTCTTTTGAGTATGTTATCAAGACATCAACATTTCTTTTGATTTTATCACGATTTCTGACACACATATCCGGTATATACAAGGGGTGAATGGAGAGGAATCTTCATTTGTTTTCTTGGTGTGTTTTTTTTTGGGAATGTAGTTAATTTGAAGTGTGCCAATGGTTTGCATTTTCCATATTTGATCACACTTGTCTGGTCTTGGCCTTGGCTTGGTCTCTCAACCCATCAACGTCTTGGTCTTGTCTTGGTCTCGGTTTAGGTGGTCTTGACTACAACACTGCTACACAATATAAAAGAAAATGACACAATGACAAAATATAGAGCATATGCCAATAACCAAAAGCCAGAGAAAATAAATAGATGTTTAGCCTGGATTTGAAACATTTTATGGTGGGGGCTGATCGAACATGTACTGTAGATTGAGGCAGCTCCACCACTTGAGCCCGGCCACCTTTACGCCTAACTAAACTAAACAAACGGTCTGAATATGATATGAAGCGTATGTACATTATGTGTAGTGTACTCATCCTGTATACTTCTACTTTCTTCCTGCAGGATAAAGTAATGTGGGTATGTACAATTTATTACTAATACAAATTCAACTATGTGTGCATGAAGAAGAGATCTTAAATATGTTATATCCACAGGATGAACGTAGACGAATTGGGACTCCAACAGCTCGAGCGAGGGTTTGTTACAATCTGTTTGACTCACTGGCATTTCATTTTCTGTCATGTGTTTGGACATATACACAGGGTCTTCTGTTTTTGTTTTTTGATCCCACAGGTTACAATGGAGTTTGGCTTAGACAAAAGGGCACAGACTCTTCAAGGTCTTGCATTCCCGTTACAAGAAGAGGCCAAACGAGCTCTGCAGCAACTCAAGCAGCGACGCATCAACTACATACAGATGGTGAGCCCGGACAGAACACTTTTTTTATTAATTACATGGCGTGCAACATGAAAACACATTCGCTGAGAACAGAAAACAATTGTCGGGATGTTTTTCAAACAAACTGTGTCAGTAAACTGTTAGTAAAATGAGGTGAAATTGTCTATGCTGTGTTGCAGAGGTTGGATGTAGAGAAAGAGACCATTGAGCTGGTTCACACCAAACCTACAGAGACCCATGAGCTTCCCTATAGGATTCCCGCAGATTCACCCAGATACCACTTCTTCATCTACAAACATTCCCACCAGGGCCAGCGGCAGGAGGCACTGGGTCAGTACAGTCTCACTCTGCAGGTGTGAGCAAAGTGGTGGGCTAATGCAGAGAAGCGCTTCAACAGCAGAAATGAAAAGTAAATCTGATCCAGTAAAGTGGCAAATATCTGCTGCTTAGTTGACGACTTTATGTCTCTTCCAGTGTTCATATATTCAATGCCTGGGTACACCTGTAGTATCAAGGAACGGATGTTATACTCCAGCTGTAAGAACAGGCTACTGGACGAGGTCGAGAAAGACTACCAGCTGGAGGTCACCAAGAAGGTATACAGGTCACCCAAATCCCCCGCAAATAAGATAATATCAAATAATATTGATATATCATTTGATATTATCTTATTTCACCCCAATTTATCTATAAACTGGTCATCTTATTGAAAAGAGTAGCAATTAATACGTGTTATTCTCTCTCTATCTCCTGTGTGTGTGTGTGTGTGTGTGTGTGTGTGTGTGTGTGTGTGTGTGTGTGTGTGTGTGCGTGCGTAGATGGAGATAGACAATGGCGACGGCCTGACAGAAGACTTCCTGTACGAGGAGGTGCACCCAATAGAGCACACCTTAAAGCAGGCCTTTGCCAAACCCCGAGGACCCGGAGGAAAGAGGGGCAACAAACGCCTCATCAAGGGTTCAGGGGAGAATGGGGAGGAAAGTTAGACCGTAAACACACACAAACACACACAAGAACACCAACACTATATCTATGAATTGACTTGTTATTTGACTGTTTAGCTTTTAGCCATTTCTTCTTTTTACTGCAGTCACACATTTCACACTGAAAACAGGGGGGGAAATAATAAAGATCCACCATAAAGCAGAATTGTATTATATTTTCCTGTTGTGAAATAAAAACGTAACACTACAGTGGTGCTTATCTTCTTAAACCCTATACATATCCACCATAGTGTCATTACAAACTATTATGTAGTAACTAACATACACATAACTTTATTTTCACTTAATTTAACTTGATTTTCTCGAGATTAAAATTTTTCCAGAGATACCAAATATGTCAGGCTGAATTTTGGGGTAATGTGTATAAAATGTTGCACGACATAAAAAATATATACATTTCATGTCATATTGAAAGCCACATGGAGTCTTACAATTAATTAATCAATTATGACAATTGGGGAAACACAATTAATCACTTTCTTGCTGAGAGTTAGATGAGCAGATCAATACAACTCGTGTTTTTACATCTCTAACAACAACAAACAGTTCTGGTTCATGGAACAGAAGTCTCGCTCAAATGCGACGCTTATTGATTTAGAGCTGATGACTTCACTGTGACATCACAGTCCTCCTCGCTGTGAAAGTTAATAAAGGACCCGATCAGCCGATCGGAGAGTCGGTCGGAGGGCGGACTTGAGTGGGTTGGTTAGTTAGGGGGTGGGCTCCACTCTAGAAAAACAAAGCACTAGTACTATAGCTGCATGACAGCAAACACATACATCAAAAGGATGCATAGAGTTCATATGATGCAGAGTTATTGCAAAATCATCCCCATCACATTCACCCCTGCCTTTGCCTTCTTCAGTCACCTGAGCGAGGCTTGACTGCCCTCAACTGAAGGCTGTTTTACATGGTCCTACAATAAATTATGTTTAATTTATTTTGTATATGTCCTCTTTTCTGTCTCACTGTGTGCGTGTATGTGATATCCTCATTCATGCAGGCCAGCAGCAGCAGGGATTATGGCTCAGTATAGAGGTCAGTTGGTTGTGTGTGTTTTCCAGGAAGTCCCCATACACAGAAGCCTTCAGCTGTTCAGTTCTGCTGCTTTCATACCGCTCTGCTAGTTGATGTGAACAAGTTTTCCTGGAAACACGGTTCAGAGCTGACTGGCAGCTTTCAAGTGCTTGTTATCTTTTCACATGGGAACTGTGGGGGGACGATGAACGTTGACTTTGTGAAGACATACTGACTTCTGTCATGACACCGTTCAGTTCATTTCCAGGAACACAAATCAGCCATTTGCCAGCAAATATCTGCATGACCATAAACAACAAGAAATAAACACCGGCTGAAAGTTAATTGTTCATAGTATGATGGAAGAAATATGTATAATGTAATGTTTGTGTCTGTACAATATTAATACAATGACACTAAGTAGCAGTTATGTATATAAATGCACAGATTGGTACTTATATAGTGTTTCACAGAGTAGTGTTTTGCTTGTGTGTGTGTGTGTGTGTGTGTGTGTGTGTGTGTGTGTGTGTGTGTGTGTGTGTGTGTGTGTGTGTGTGTGTGTGTGTGTGTGTGTGTATAGATAGGCTGGCAGCTGCATCAAAATAGATAACAAAATAGTAACTGAAACATGACCGGAAGTAGGTCTAATTGCCTTCAATATAAAACGTTGATTTAATGTCTGTGTAGAAAGAACACCAGGTGATAAAGGAAACACAAATGCTACAATCAGACCCCATTCATGAAACAATTATAATATTAATGAATACAGCCTCGTGGGCTCATCCTGTTTTGTGAGGCACAGAGGTTGAGCTTTTCTTCACAAAGTTGCCCCTTTAGAGCGGCGTAATTACATCTTATTGTGAAAGCTCTACCGGAAGTGGTATGTGTGGACAGTGTGTGTGTTTTGACGGAGCGACGCCGCTTGAAACGCAAAACCTTTCTTGGAAACTGATTCCTGGAACTTCGAAAACTGAACTGAGCTGTTTTCTGTCCTGCAGTTCACTGAACACAGAGACACAGCTTCACTCACAGCACACCGCCGGTCACACACACAGATCTGTTTTTCTGCTCATGTTTATGAATACAACAGATCGCAACGAGGAATATTTTCTATTTTTCTTGCTTGCATTCGAGACTATTCGGCTATGATGATGATGATGAACTATTTACTGTGAGGATCTGTTGGATTATTGGACTGTTTTTTCAACAGTTTACCAAACTGGTCGCGCTCCATGATTCTCTTTAATTCAGGTAAAATCATTTTAAACGAATTGCATACATATTTATTCGTGTTTTTATTAGCAACGTAATACTAGAATAACTGCAGTTGATCAATTAGTTATTTTTAATTATGTGTTGAGTGTGTTTGGCTATTTTCGGGTTGTTGTTTTTTTACTAAAAGATTTTATTTAGTCAGTTTGTTTTCAGAATCAGAATCAGAAACCGTTTATTTGCCAGGAATGTTCAAACAAACGAGGAATTTGTAACGTTAACTCAAGTACTATTTTGAGGTTGGCCTTCATGGACTTTACTTGAGTATTAAAATGTTCTGCGACTTCATCTACTCCATTATTTAGAGGGACACATTGTACTTTTTACTCCACTACATGTATTTGATCGCTTTAGTTGGTTACTTTTCAGATTCAGATCAATAATACAAAATATAAATCAATATATATTATATATCAATATATAATAAATATGTTTTTATGGATAAAGTTAACACTTTATTGATGGTGAAATTCACAAGCTACCCAGCATTGAATTAATCCAAGTTAGACCCACCTTTACCAGCTACAACATTAAAGTGACGGTCAATTAATGGATTAGTAATTACAATTCAACAATAGAATATTATTCTGAAATAGGCTATTCGGCATGACTTATTTTACATTGTGTATCTTAAATATGCTTTGAAGCTAATACTTTGACATTTTTAATGCAGAATGTGGAATTGAGTATCTCTACACTGAGTTATTGCTGCTTTAATTTTAAGTAAAAAGACCTGAGTCCTTCTTCCACCACTGGTGGGTACTTGGTTTTGTGCTTTTTAAAATTAAAAACGTTTACTACTTTTTCTTGAGAGAGTAACAGAATGCAATATAAGCTTGCACAAAAATCTTTGTTCAATATGTCAACAGGGCTCCTCAGTCACAAATGGTTGCCCGAGCATTGACCATTTTCCATCATGAGGAGCGAGGAGCTTCATGCCGTCCCCGTCCCTTTCCTCCACCCAGTGACCCAGCAGAGGACCTTCACTGCATCACCAACACTTTCAAGTATCTACAGACTTCAGGTACACCAGCAGTCTCACAGATTTTTAATTCACGTTTTATCTAATTGAAATGCAACATCTGACTGTGTTGAGTGCATTAAATATAAGTATAATTTATTTTAAATGGTAAATATTTGCAGAGGGGTGATATTGCAGCACATGCTTTGTATTGTGGAAATAATTGAGGAGTCAAACCTAACCCCACCACTAATAACATTCATGTGGCTATATTCACCAAAGCTATATATGGAAAAGTAAAACATAAAAACTGATATTCAACCCTGTCTGATCCCAGGCTGGTACTGGCGCTCCATCTCAGCGAGTGAGGCCCGGGAGGCTCTCCTTCAGCAGTCTGAAGGCACGTTTCTGGTACGGGACAGCAGTCATCCTCAGTACATGCTGGCCCTGTCAGTGAAGACCCGCTGTGGACCCACCAGCATACGCATAAACTACAGCAAAGGATCCTTCTGGCTGGACTCCATTTCCCCCAGCCTGCCTCACCTGCAGTCCTTCCCAGATGTTCTTAGCCTCATACAGCACTACAAGGCCACAGACCACACACCACAGAGCCAGGCATCTGACGACATCCATCCCCAGACAAAGGCTGACTCTGCCAAGCACGCTGCTAACGACAGCGTAGTGCCTCTAAAGCTTGCACACCCCCTGCACAAACCAGAGGCCTTCCCTTCTTTGCAGCACCTGACGCGCCTCACCATCAACAGACATGCAAACTGCCCCGACCAGCTGCCACTCCCAAAGCCTCTGCTGTGCTACCTGCAAGACTACCCTTTCCACATATGAGGGTCTCTGTCCCTCTGGTGCAGGACACAGAGACAGGAACGTGGGTCAGTGTCACACTCAATGACCACACACTGTGGATCTGGGACAGTTTGACGCCCCAGGCAACCGCTAATGTCCCACAGGGAGCATATTGAAAAGAATGAGCTCAGTCTTATTACAGTGCTGAATAATAATTTTCTTATTATTTTCACATGTCAATTGCAGCTACTGTACATTGAATTTATTTCTACCATGCCAATATGCGAGTTATTTCTCTTTATTTGTGCCAGTTCCCAGAAATTAGGCAACAAATACATAGTTTATTTATCATTTTAAGACAATGTTTCGTTCTATAAGATCTTCCTCAGGCAGTGATCTCATGTAACACATTTGGGCATTGGGGGATAATCATAAAATCTCTTAAACAAGTATTTTCCGCTATGCGTTATGGCTGTCCTGATACAGCATGTGTTTTTCATTAGTTTGTTTGGAATAAGGGGGTACACAAAAGATTTGTGTCACTGTTATGACTTTTCTTCTTTCTGCATGTCTGTATTTTATTGGACATGCTGAAATCTAATCACAGTATAATTAATAATTCAAACAGTTGCGAGTACATTGATAAGATAAGTTGTTACCAATTGTATGAGGGTATGATGACTCTACTTGACATGCAGGTTGGAAGGCCAGAGGTGGGTAACACGCAATTTTAAAAGACATAATAAAACACAGGCAAGAAAACTTCTTACAAAATCATTACGATGAACATCTGTTTACAAACTGGTTTATTCTCAGAAGAGGATCATATGAAGCCTGTGAATTTGGAAATAAATCTCAGAAATATTTCTCTTTTTTCAAAGTGTGTCCTTTTTTCACAGTTAAAAGACTGACAACTTGAACATCCAGATGAATGTGAGGTACTAGTACTGTTTTCACAGAAACACGCCTGAGTTGATTTCCACGAGGTAGAACTGAGCAGTACTGAGAAAGCCTCTTATCAGGATTAGAGAAAGAGCTGCAGTTATTAATACACTTCTCCACCAACTGAGAACAGACTCTCTCTGTCAGTCTCCATCTATCAATGTGGAACATTTCAACCTTTTCAGCACCATCAAAACACTTTTCTCCAATTCATGAAAGCGTATAGATAAGAAGTTTACGCAAAAGTAGCAATACCACAATTTAAAGTCTTGTTAAAGTATTAATTGTAAAAGTACTTATAATGCAAATAGCGTCTTTTAGACAAAGCAACTCATTTGAAAAGCTCAGAATATGCTTCATAAAATCAGAATACAAGGTACATACATTTAAGTAAAGGAAGTCTAGTAAAAGGTGCACTATTTTCTCAAAAAAAAAGTATGGAAACTTTTACTCCAATAATGGAAATCCTCACGTTAAGTACAATTATTTCACATAGATGGATTAACAAGTGGGAACTGCACCATGATCAATGCATGTCAACGGGTTTGTCGTCATTTGAATAGCTGCAAGTGTGTGAGATCATTTGCACCACTGCAACACAATATCAACTAAGAGGGGTCCTGTATGTGAACATGCACTACATCGGCTGGTATTTTAATAATACCAGCATTAAAATGCATCCTGATCTTGAGCATGTGTGTCCAAATCTATTTTCAAAAACCTTCATTCATTTAGCCATTTATGGCCTTTTTGACGTGTCATAGTATACATGCTATTACATGCTGTAAATAATCAAATTAATGATGGCTGCTTCAATTTCAGGGTCCTTATCCTGTGCATGCTGGCCCACTCTTGTGACTGATACACTTGACCTGAGCAATCGTTAATGTTATTAGTAACTCTTGTGCTTTTCCTAATGACAAGTCAAAATGTCTGCTGTAAAAAAAAAAAGCCTATTGTGCTTAAATGTTGCATATTCCTAAATTAATTTGTGTTTCATAGAGACACACTTATTTCATAAAATGACAGACTAATAATACATTACCATACAGGAAACCTGGGGCCATGTAAGCCTAACAAACACCAGATCAGGACATAGCAACATATTCAGCCTGCACATCCACATCACAGGAAGAAGCTCAGCCGAGATCTCATGATAACCATTTTTACCAAAACAAAACACAATTACAACACCAAGCAACTGTATGAGCACACAACAGAAACCTCTAATGGTGCAAGCACACATGGTGTAGCTCGCAACTTTGCTACTTTTACCCACACAAACAATATGGCATTATTAAAGCGACACCTTTACAGATTCCAACTGTATAAGTCTCAATCACTCCATGAACAAAACTCACTAAACCAACAGAAGAAGATAATATCTTTATGAAGCCATGACCATAAATTACCTCTTAGCTCTGGTATTTTGAGATAAAAAGTTGTATTCAAGGGCATATCAACGCTGCTGATGGCTACTCTAATGCCTCTGGATAACGTTTCAGTTGATTGCAACTATCTGTATTAATTTGCATAGCATGAAGGAGCATATGCACCATAGAAATAGAATAGGTCAATGAAACAGAATAGTCAGAGCGGCAGCCATGTTTATGTATACTATTGCCATTGCTACTGCTGTAGCACACTAACTTCTGTACTAAAACAACTTACGGCCAGTGATGTACTCACTGAAGTGAGGTTTTGCTGTTAGGTCTTAAATTGAGTGGTGGAGTGGTAACATGACGAAGAGAAAATTAGTCAACTTTAGCAACATAATGCTACATTCACCAATTCTTATCACACCATAGCACATGGCTATTGCAAGATGAGTGACAACTTTGTTTGTCTATGTTTCTATAACCAGCTGGCTTCAGTCTGTGCTTAGGTGAGGTTCACATGTTGTGATATGGTTTGCTAGAGATTTTGGGCTACATCATCCTAAAAGGACATTTCCTCTAAAAGTGTACAAATTTGTTGGGCGGAAAATACAATCTTTGATTTATGCAGTGTTCCATCTTCATTTACAAATATCTAATAATAAATATACTGATGCTCACACCTCTGCAGACCTCTCACAAATATTGCCTGTATTACCTTGTAGAGATATTTGCTATTTATCTTGGTCATATCATTTCCAAGCGGGGGCCTGAGCCAGAGGCCTGTGGTGAACATGAATATTATATGGATATTGCAAATGTCATAATGCCAGGCAATTATGTTGCTGTTTTGTATTATTGTTTTTGACCAAAAAAAATCGAACAAAAATGTAAGTATCCAAAATAAAATAATAACTAAATTGAATCATAAACATACCCCACATAATCAGAATAACACAAGAAAAAACTAAAGTATGACATGTATAAGGTACATTGTGTATGTGTGTACAATAGAGTATTGTTATCTGTCCCCACCCCCTCACTTCCCTCCTGTTAATCCTCCAGCAGCGCAGTCAGGAGCAGCGACGGAGGCCAACAAAGCACTACTTGGAAACCAATTGGATAGATTTTAAAACCAATCACTAGGTAAGCCTGTTGGATTCACTAAACCTGTTCAGTATGATTCAATGGCAATAATTTCGTTACACATATATTGTTAACAGATATTCCGCTAACGGACCGAGAAAGTCGCTCTGACTTCCGTTATGCTAAGCTAAGTTAGCTAGCCGTACCGGTTTGTGATTTAAGAGAAAATACGAGGTTTGACTGAGAAGGAATTACGTAAACACAAACACTGTTGTGGTATTTGGTGTATACTATCATACACAGCGCACGTGTATCCCGTTGTACCTTTTGAATAATAGCATTAAGATGTATTATCCGGCTAACGTTAGCCGGTGAGCTCCACAGCTAGCGTCGAGTCTATTGTAAACAGAAACTCCTCGCTAACTCAAATCTAGGTCAGTTTACACGGCTGTGAGTCACACTTGTTGGTACCAGCTAGCAACACGTACACGTGTACGTTAGTTTAATCAATGCTCTAACGGGGATGTGGGACAAATGTCTCCATCTTGATCCCGGGGTGGGTCAGAAACACTGGAGCGGAAATGTGTGATCGTGGAAGAGAGTTCCTCGTCTGACTTCTGCGTGAAGCCTTAATCAACACAAGGGACATCATGGGCTCTCCACTTTGCGTGCTGCCCACGTGTCATACCGAGTGTATAACCTAATGTACAGCTGACTCACTGTACACAGCCGTGGTGTCGTGACCACACAGAGCTAAATAGTTAGCCTCGGGTGTTGGTTTCAGACGGGTTTGGCGTTATGTCAACACAGCTGAAGTTCGTGGCTGCTCGTTGGTTCTCACAGGCGGAGAGGTGCAAGTTGCATAAGTCCTCAATGCAACCAAGTGGACCTCCCTGGTAGATGGTGCTCTCGTCTCATAACCTCTGTGTTCTGCAGCTATGGCAGCAATCAGGAAAAAGCTGGTCATAGTGGGAGACGGAGCCTGCGGGAAGACCTGTCTGCTCATCGTGTTCAGTAAGGACCAGTTTCCAGAGGTCTACGTGCCCACGGTCTTTGAGAACTACGTTGCTGACATTGAAGTGGACAGCAAACAGGTACGAATGTTGCTCTTCTCAGCATTTCCGACTAAAAGCAGCATTATGTAATTTATAACAACAGCTAAGAGCTGGTTATATTCTCTTTCCACTCCCTCTCACCAACAATCGTACTAAATACGTTCAAATCAATCTGACATCACTTTTGCTGAATGTATATTATATTTTATTTACTGTCCACTATTTCACTTGTCTGAATCTTTATGGTGAAACGTATGCACTATGTAATAGTCCACACGGACACTTATTCAGTTGTGTACATTTTTTTAAGTTACGCAGTCTTAACTCTGTATCTGATTTTATAGATGAAACTTACATTTGTGCATCTACAAAAGTACGATGATTCAGTAATTAACTGTATAGTGATTGCAAAATAGTAAATTGGGATTTTGAACACTCGTGGCAGTCTGTTACATTGGGAGTAATGAATGATAAAAACCAAAGTGTTATTACGCTAGCATTAACACTTACTGTCAATCCATAAAATGATTTTGACCAGATTTGAGCAAAATCAAATCAATTTCATCCATGAATCTGTTAAACAGTTACATAAACAGTGACTGATAAGTGCAACATCGAGAGAACATGGTGTCTTGGTTAAAGCAACTATGTTAGGGTGTTGTTTCATGGAAAGTGGTTCATCAGAGTAGCATTGTAATACATAACTATTTTTTAAAACAGGATATTGGTTCGTATGCACTCGTTATGTCTGTATAGAATCACACCCATGGACCTATAGCATCGTGAATATGGTTTGGCTTCATGTGGTCGATTACTTTCTAACTCTAATTGCAGGTCGAGTTAGCACTCTGGGATACAGCAGGCCAAGAAGACTACGACAGACTGCGCCCTCTCTCCTATCCAGACACTGATGTCATCCTCATGTGCTTCTCCATCGACAGCCCTGACAGTCTTGGTAAGTTGAAATGCATCGCTGACGCTGTTGTTAATGTTCGTGGTACAATCTTTCCATTTGACATGTAAATGTCATCTAAATGCCAGCAAATGTTTTGCAAAAGGATTATTCAGAGCGTAAAAACTGTTCAGTTGCATTAATATATTTAGGAGGGAAGGAGACGGACCAGTTTACAATTTAAAAATACTTAATGTGTTGAGAATCAGCCACAAACAAAATGGTTGGCATATTTGTTGAACATGAGGAAGCATTTGAGCACACTCCTCCTCTGGTGATTGTACCACATGCAAGTGTTTGCTAACTTTTGTACACAACTGAAAACTAACTTAACAAGACATTTATCTATGAGCAACCTGTGCATCACACTTCACCCTCATCTCACTGACCTGCACCATGTAGCTGTGTCTATGTTCTGACTGATGTCGTCTTTTGTCCCCTCATTTAGAGAATATCCCTGAGAAGTGGACTCCTGAGGTGAAACACTTCTGCCCTAATGTTCCCATTATACTAGTGGGAAATAAAAAAGACCTGCGTAACGACGAGCACACCCGGAGGGAGCTTGCCAAAATGAAGCAGGTAAAACAGTTTAAAACAAACACAGACAGTCCTCTAGGGTTGAATCCCTGTTTACCTAAACTTATCCTGACTTTTTCTAAAGGAACCTGTGAAACCAGAGGATGGACGGGACATGGCTAACAGGATCAGTGCCTTTGGATACATGGAGTGCTCTGCAAAAACAAAGGATGGCGTGAGGGAAGTGTTCGAGATGGCCACCAGGGCTGCACTACAGGCCAGGCGGGGAAAGAAGAGCAATAAATGTGTCCTACTGTAAACGGGGCACGAGGACTGCTTCCTACAGGGGGAAAGAAGAAGGAGCATTAGGTCAAACCTACCCCCAAACACACCCACACAAAAGACTGTTCTCCCCAGTTTTTACTAAAAGGTGTAATGCTTTTACCTTTTTTTGTCTTAAGCAAAAGTAGTCAGGTTCTGTCAGTATTCAATTTTGAGGTTATGGAAAATACTTTTTTTGTACTTTAACATGAGTAAATTTGCCATAATGAAACCTCCTTTATCAACATGTACTATGTAATCAAAGAGGTCAGCGAGGGGACCGGCTGTGTCATACCTGCCAACTACAGTTAAGTGCTAAAGCCCTGCCTGCTGATCTGAGGAATGTTTCCACAGCCAACTAGGGTGAAGTACCTGTACACTGTGACCCATAGTCCTTTAATTATTTCAGACAGACAGACGCACACATGAAGTCAAAATTTGTTTGTGTGCTTCCTATATGAATCCTATGTGCATTATGATCACTTGCACAATATGAGACTGGAAACTCATTTTGTTAAAACGCAAATGGAAACTTAGTGTTTTGTGTAATAAATTACTTTGTAAGAATCTTGATCATTTGCATCACTTATTTGCTAAACACGGAATGACACTTAACTCGGTGAGTTATAATCAGCCTAGGACACAAAATAAAAGAGTTTGGACCAAACTTTTTTTAACTACACATTTCAGAGTTGTGGTCAGGGTCCTGGATCAGCCTTATAGTTGGATTATTGATTAATACAAGCCAATCTTTGGTCATCTCATCAATACAGCCAGACAAATTTAGGAGTTTTGAGGGCGATTATTGCTTTTTGAAAGATAGAACATTTTTGAATTACTGTAGTTCCTAAAAGTAAGAAAAATATTGACTGAGCTAGACACGTCTTGGCCATCTGTGATAAGCTAATATCATGGAGGCTCATCTTGTCGACAATGGTTTATTTAACATACATGTACAACAAAATTGCCAATTCTGTTCTTTGGTATTTTTGTAAAACAAAGCGAGACATAATTTTCCAACACCACCTCAAGTCATTCAGTTCTATAATTAAGGAGCAAATACCTGATATGAACAGTGCTATATTTTGAAAATGCAACACAATATTTCCTCAAGTGTTGCATATAAGGAAAGAATATTACATAAAGATGACTTATTTTACTATTATGTCTTAGGCACACTTAGCTTGAACTGATGCGGTCTCATAAACAAACAAATGAAGGTTATAAGTAAATATTTTGTAATCCCCGTTTACATCAATGCAATCACCTCTCGGTATAATACAGTTCAACAGTACCTCAAACTACAGCCCTAAAAAAATGACCATTAAGTTGAATCAACACCGCTCAAACAATTGCAACAAACGGTGAGCATTTCAACCTTCATGATAGAGTTTAACTGCAGGGCTGTTGTACTGGACTGCATGTTTTAGCTAGGTGGACCTAATAAAGTATTTGACAGTCAAATGAGACCGGAGTAATCTTACGTTGTTCATTGTGAGCCACAAAATAAAAAAAAGATGAGGACGTTAGGAAGTGAGGATGTTCATGTGCGGATTCACTTTTGAAAGGCCACATCTGAACATGTGTGGTCTGAAGGCAACAACAACAGCTTCCTCTTGTATCTGATCGGACATCAGCAGTGCTTGATGTGTGATTTATTTTCATCCAAAAATAAATGAGTGATAAAATGATCCCAATTTAACTTCATAACACATTCATCACCATAGAATGTGTGTTCTACCCAAGAAAGCAAATCCTATGTGGTTTATAACCCTGCTGCAGAAAAAAACTCTGCTCAATACTGTCTCGTTTCTTTGATGAAAAGCTGCAGGCATCAGAAGTGGTTGTGATACTCATCAGTTTTAAAGTCATTCATTCTTCTTGGCTGGAAGTCGTGAGCGGGCGAGAAACACCGGTAGCAGAGCTAGAGCTCCCAGAGCCGCAGCCACTAACGGTCTGTAAAACAGCCAAGCTACTCCGATGGTGAGAAGGGAGAGAGAGCAGGAGACACACAGGCCGAAGATCTTCAGCCCCACAGACACAAGCTCTCTGAGAACAGGAACCCAATCCACTGTAGGCACACAAAAGAGTATTAAGAACGAGAGATTGCAGGGAAAGACATCCATGTCTGATGCAGATGTACAGCAGCAGTGAATGTGCGTTTACCCAGTGTGTAGATGATGCGCATGGTCAGCTGAATGCTGAGGAACATGAGGGCCCAGCCTGCAGCCCTGAGGCCCCATGTCTTCAAACTGTTGTTCTGGAGTTCTTTCTCAAAAACCTCCTACAGAAAGCAATACAACTGCATCAACAACCAGAACCGAAAGCCAAGAGGAAAATATTATGTAACTAGAAACAATTTGATTTTAATTTGATTTGCTCGGCAGAGAGGGACAAATTAAACAAATCAAATTGACTAAAAATAACACAATGTCCAAGAAACAAAATAAAATCCACACTGACCTCTGCAGAGAGCTCCTCTAGGTAGAGGATCTCCAGTGTGTCTCCTGACTTGGTTTTAAAAGGCATCAGCTGCTCCCCTCTCTGCATGGCCACGATACTGACCTGAAAAACAGTCGTCCTTCATCACATTGAACGAGATCACAATTCAAGACAGCGGGTGAACTGTAGAAACTCATAGTTTTAATCACCACTGAAAAGATTAGTCGATTATTTGATTGTCAGAAAATGTATATGCAAAAATAATTTTTCATTAAAAAAAAAAAAAAAAAAAAAAAAAAAAAGTCAAAACATTCCCTGGTCCTGGCTTCTCAAATATGAGGATATACCACTGTTCTGTATCATATGTGACAGTGAACATCTTTGGGTTTCGGGCTGATGGAAACTAAATACTAATTGGATATACTTTATAGTATACTGTTTTTGCACATATTGATTGATCATGACAATAGTACACTTTTGATGCATGCAATAAACACCAACATATTGACATTACATGGTCAGGACTGTGGAAATGCATGCAGTAAATATGATTGAAATGGCAACAGGAGTGAAATTAATATGATAACTGCTCATTTGCAGCACTCACAGTTTGAGCCCGGCCGAGGGGAGATGTCTCCCCACTCAGTCCAGCAAAGGAGAATCTCACACGCACATCCCCAACCTTATGAAAAAACAAATACAGAATAACATACAATAAATGCTGCACTAATTTACTACACATAACTAGAACCCAGAACTTAATGTACATGGGAGAAGTTCACATCATAATGCTCACCTCCGGCCTGCGTGGGTTTTGAGTGTGATAGAAATAATCGTCATCAACGGTGAGAAAAGGGGCCAAGTTAAAGGTAGAAAAATCCCTTAGGCTCAGCGTCTGGAAGTTATTTATCTGCTCCACGAGGCCTGAGAAGGAACAGTTGACTTAACCAAACCTAACAGTGGGACACATAATATAGTATCTGCGTAATTTCTGCATGTAATGTGTAAATGTCAGTAAAGATACCTTTAGACAGACTGAAAGGTCCAACTCCGACTTCAGGAGCCACGACTGTGACACTCTCAACTGCCATGGCACTAAGATTCAAAGATTACATTAAAGATCAACTAGACATAAACAAAAACACACAAACATTATATGTTGAATGCCACATAAGATAATAGACTAATCTATAAAAATATTTGAATACCTTGGATTCTGGTGGCCAATTTCTTTATCAAAATTACGACTGTTGACCAACTCTGATTTCCACTCTGTGTCTAAAGAAAAGGAATTATAAAGCGTCAATTCACATCACACATCTAAACAATGTATACAACAAGCTCACCATGTTGTTACCAAACACTAAGAAAAACAACTCACTGTAGTTGTATGTCGTCTCACTTTTGGTCTCACCGTCCTCTTGGTAGTCCCTGTAATTAGTCACACAGTAACAACGTCTCTCTGGGGTGCATCATGCTCTGTATAACAGGCAACATTTGTTTCACATGACCCCACCCTAAATGTTGACATAGGCTCACAACAGACTTACTTGCTCTCGTGGTACTCCACCCACTGATACATCTCCACCTGCCTCTTCAGCTTCACTGCCTGCACGGCAACTCTGTAATTGGGGTCATGGAGGGGCTACACAGACACGGGGGCAGAGGATTCATCACCTGAAGTAAAACTTACTTCAGTATCGCTCTAATTTAGGAACTTAGCCAAACAAAAAACAAACAAATGTTCAAAAACAAGTGAGAAAATACAGAATACTTACGGGCCGACACAGGATTTCAGAGATCCAGATATAGTTTTTTTTAATACATTGATAAAAATGTATTGAATTACATTTTTTTTACTGAAACAAACATTTATTTAGATTATTAAAAAAAAGAAAATCTACTTATAGAAAGCTTTTTCAAATAAAAAAATATTTCTTTATTACAAGCAAAGCACATTAAAAAAAGTGCTAAATTCAATACTGAGAGCATTAAGATAGCAGCAAACAACTACTTGCTATGTAAAGTCTACCTGAGCAGAGAATGAAGTCACTCTTCCTCTGTGTGTGTGTTGTTATCAACTTCTTCTTCATAGCCTTGAAGAAGAAGTTGCGTGCTTGCTTTCTGTGCATGCTCGTATACGGTATATGTGAGTTTGCTCCACTGGCTACCTCATAGCCGCTGCTCTGCACTGCCATGTACACCAGTTACAGCTTGTAACGCCGTACAAACGTAGCGCCCACCCTGTTAGCTTTGTCAGCACTTTCACCGTAATTTCTTAGCCCCGTTAGCTGCCGGCTCAGCCGTTGCCATGTTAAAAGCTGTTGAGAGGCAATGGAAATTCTCCCAATCTTGTATTTAGCGCCATTAAGTTATGAAACCACACACACACACACACACACACACACACACACACACACACACACACACACACACACACACACACACACACACACACCTTTCCTGTCTCCACTCCTGTTTCGCCTGTGTGTTTTATTGTGTTGATCTCTTTTCTCCAGCGTTCACCAGTGTTTAATTAATAAACGGTAGGCCTCACTGTGTGGAAGTGACTGGGATCAGCCTTTCACGTGTAAGGCCCCATCAGGCTTGACTGAAACATTACTTTCCATACTTTGTAAAACAAATAGTTAAAAATAAATACATTGTTGTGGTGTGGTTGGAGAAAGAAGTGTGACAAAACAGAGAGTACAGTCTACCTGTGAGGTCCGCAGCTGTGAAGACAGATGAACTAAGCGGTTGTTGTTCTGCAGGTCGAGGCTGGAGAAAGGCCCCAACAACACGATCTGAGAAAGGCCCTCATTCAGGGAAGATGCCGTTTGCAGAGCCCGTCCCTAAGATCAGAAACAGTTGCAGAGAGTTAGTCTGCTGTTACATCACCATGCAGTAGAACACAGCAATGTTAATTGGAATAGTGTGCAGTGCGGCTTTCATGTGATATACATAAATGCAGCTTTTTTTACCCCACTGTGTGTGTATTTCTTACCTCGTTGGTAAAAAGAACATAAAATGAAAGGAAAAACAGTCCAACACCAACAACTGTTCCTCCTGCAGTTTCACTTAATCTCTCCAGGAATCCAGGGTTGGATTTAACAGATACACGCTTGTGTTGATTTGGGTCTGAAAACTGAGACAATAATGCAGGTTAAGTGACAATAATAAACACAGCTAAAAAAAACAAACATACTCTGAGTATGGTGAAGCCAAACTGGCTGCATCAAGTCAAACAAAGAACATTCTTTTTATTTAGATATGGTCGTCTTTTGCTATTATATAATGTTTTTTAAACTTTTACTTTAACGTCTTGGAACATTTTATCTGTACATTACTCCCAGACACATTTGCAAATCTCCTGTAAACAATGAATGAGGCCACCTGCTTTGCACATTTGTGACATTAATTTGATTAGATAGATTATCACTACCAGGCTTGTAAAGTACTGTAACATTCACACGTTAAGGTTACTACCAGGCTTGTGAAAGTACTCAAACATTACCAGACTAAAGTTAGTCTACTGAGTGTCCCAGATCACAGATCAACTGACACACCTCTTTGGCTCTGTGCCCATTTTACGTAATGAATACAAAATGTGTCGAATAAGTGTCACAGCTTGTTTTTAAATGTCAGTCCCAGTGCTCAAGCAAGACATTCAACTAACTGGGGACTAACGTTGCGTCGCCTTAAATAATCGATTTAAGCTAACGCTAGCTGGTGTTGTTAGTTAACGCTATATTAACTGACGTTAGGCTAATACTTTACCAAGTTCACTGAAACTACAACGAATGCGGTAGTTCAGGCGATGAGGACGCAGTGACCATGATTGCAGGAACAATTCACGTTATTGTTTATGACTTAAAACCTACTCGCGTTAACAAAACCACTTACTGTCTGTGCCGAAGACATCTTTCTGACTTGTTCAACGCCGCAGTCAAACAGTAACGTCGGCTAAAGTTGCAGCTTACAAAGATGCCCAACGGTCGCTAGTTGAAACGTCCACGGAACATGAGAGAGTGACTCAGAAACACTTTCATTTACTCCCCGGCGTAGACCGAAATTCGCCCGGGTGGGCGGAGTCGGCGTAAAATATCAAAATTATTTCCCATAAGCACAACCCCAAAGAAACCTTTTCCGACCAAGACGTCTTCTTCTCAAGGAATTATGGGTAACTGAGTCTTTTGTAGTAGCTGAGCCTGAGCTTGTTAGTGCTGCAATTTCTTCAGAAATTTCGTTTGCTATTTTCATGTTATCGAAATTATTTAGTTTTTTGTTATCGTTTTTGTTGAGAGTTCATGTATTTTTTTAATCCAGAATTCAGACCTTGTTGGAAAATTAAACAAACATACAACATCTGATTTTCTGCATGCGTGTTGGTCTCAGTAGTGTTAGTGAGTACATATTTTTTCATATTATAGTATCCAGTGTACATCTAGTATATTATTTAGGTAAAATTTTGAGGGAAGCCTACTTGTATTTTACTTGAGTATTTCCACATTATGGTACTTTTCATACTCCAATCACAAGGTAAATATAGTATATTTTACTCCATTGTACATGACACCATCTTCATTTAATACCTCAATCTGCGATGACTTGGACACCCCACCTCTTATAGCCAATCAGACGGACAGACAGACACACACACACACACACACACACACACACACACACACACACACACACACACACATGCACACACACACACACACACACACGCACATGCACACACACACACACACACACACACACACACACACACACACACACACACACATGCACAGACGTGGCAGTCTTAAAAGGATTATTGCAAAGGGGAACACAGAAGGAATTAGTGTCACTTATCATCATCATATCTGTAATAAATGCACACAGACACATGCATAATACTGCAACAGGCTAGACTGGGAGTCGGTGAGGCAGAGAGAACAGGTGGAGAGACGGTTAGGATGGAGGAATATGATATTATTGTGCTTGGAACTGGACTTAAGGTAAGCCAACTTGTATTAATTGTAAAATAGGTACGATATGAGGAAAATTACAACCTACATTACTATTCACATTTTGTATTGAGAATCTAAAGATATTCTGAATAAGATAATCCTTTATTAGTCCTGCAGAGGGGAAATCTTTCATGTGTTCCCTGAACTACTTTTACTCTTTAATGCTTCATACAAGAAGTGGTGGTTAAGTTTGTTTATGAGTAAAATGGTCACATTTGTACTGATTATTCACTTGCAAACCTTCTGAGCTCCTGTTGGCTGTTAAACGGATTTACAACAATGCAATTATATCATTATGTGATGCACAGTGTGTCGCTAACTGCTTCACTGTCTCTCAGGAATGTATCCTGTCTGGTTTATTGTCTCAAAGTGGGAAAAAGGTTCTTCACATTGACAGAAATCCTTACTATGGTGGCGAGAGTGCATCCATTTCTCCCCTTGAGGAGGTTTGTTCACACAAACACAAATATCAGCCAACATCCTCCACTTGACAAAGCTGCTGCTACATCATTTGTCGTGTTTAATATTCTTCTACATTTGCAGCTGTTCAAGAAGTTTAAGGTTCCAGGACCTGCTAAGTTTATGGACCGCGGAAAAGAGTGGAACATCGACCTTATCCCCAAATTCTTTCTCACCAATGGTGAGAGCAAAGTGCATGTGAACTCGTGATTTGTGCAATATTGTAGTATAAATGAGTGTACTGTCATTTTATGTACCCTCTGCTGTGTCTTTGCATTAGGTGAGCTGGTGAAAATCTTGGTGCACACTGAGGTTACTCGATATCTGGACTTCAAAGTTGTTGACGGCAGCTATGTATACAAAGCCGGCAAAGTGCACAAGGTCCCCGGCACAGAGGAAGATGCCATGCATTCTTCAGGTGATGAATCTGAAGAATGATTAATGCACAGTAATGAATCATAACTCCCTTTAATGGAATTCCATAAAACATTTCTGTTTCAGATCTGATGGGCATGTTTGACAAGAGAAGGTTCAAGAAGCTGCTGCTCTTTGCCCTGAACTTTGACGTGAGAAACCCTCGGACCTGCCAGGACGTGGATCCTAACAAGATGACCACACGGGACCTTTTCTGCCGCTTTGACCTGGGGCTAGACGTCATGGAGTTCACAGGTCACGCCATAGCCTTACACAGCACTGACAGGTCAGTCACAAGAATGGTTTGCATGAACCAGAAAAGAAAAAGAAAAAAAACGATGACATGTGATTAAACCTTCCTGGTCTGGTTTACTGTCTCCCGGGGTTCCTGCAGCTACCTGGACCAGCCGTGTGGGGAAACCATCAGACGGATCAGGCTGTACTCTGAGTCTCTGTCCCGCCACAACTCCAGTCCATACATCTACCCTGTGTATGGGCTGGGAGAACTACCACAGGGATTTGCCAGGTTACAAAATAATTAATCAGATTTCTCCCTAAATACTTCCATAAAAAGTTCCAGTTTGCCTTCTCATTACGTTTAGTGCAGTGCAATCAACATCAAGTAGGAAACATGGTGTGGGATTCTGCATAGTGAAACATACAGTATATCATGATATAAATCAATGTCAGAATTTTGACCTTCTAAATCAGTGGTACTCAACCTTTTTTCAGTGATATACCGCCTTTGAATTTTTTTTTCAGCCAAGTACCCCTTAACCATTGCAATATATGTATATAAAAGATGTAACACACAGTGCAGTCATACAGTGTCTGTTTTTATATAGAATATATACAATTATCTTTATGCATTTACACTTCTAATTGAATATGTATTAAATAACTATTTTTAAAGGATTTTCTGAATGGATGCTAATTATATATATATATATATATATATATATATATATATATATATATATATATATATATATATTTAAAGCTCACGTACCCCCATTTGAGAACCACTGCTCTAGAAGTTTGCAATATTTGTTTTTATCACAATCCGGTATTATATTAGCCAACCTGAATCTGTGTGTTTCAGACTGAGTGCAGAGTACGGAGGAACTTTCCTCTTGAACAGAACAGTGGATGAGCTTGTGATGGACAATGGCAAAGTGAAAGCTGTGAAGTCTGAGGGGAAGGCAAGTGTGTGTTCACGTGGAGGATAGGTAGAGAATCTGGGATGTTTGGAGAAAATGTCCTGTAGCCCAATTGTGCACTGAGTGATTTTATCTTGTGGTCTCTTTAACAGCTGTTCCACTGTAAACAGCTCATCTGTGACCCCAGCTACGTTCCTAATCGTGTGAGGAAAGTGGGGCGTGTGATTAGAGTCATCTGTTTATTAAACCATCCAGTTAAAAACACCCACGAGGCGCACTCCTGTCAAATCATCATCCCTCAAACTCAACTCAACAGGAAATCTGGTACTTTGGCTAATTTAATTTTTTTCTGCTAAAGCAAGAAAAGTAAATCATGTGTTCACGTACATGTGTATTGCAGTACACAGATTCTTTGTAAACAAATGATTACGGTAAACGTTGTCTATGGAAACCCCTTCTGTTTCTCCACGCAGACATTTACATATCTGTAGTGTCGTATGTCCACAACGTGGCCTCAGACGGGATGTACATCGCCACAGTGAGCACGACTGCAGAAACCAGCAACCCAGAGAACGAAGTTCAGCCAGGGCTGGAGCTTCTGGAGCCCGTCATGCAAAAGTTAGTGACACGTTTCAATCTTTATTGTCACCGTTTATTTTTTCATTTACATTTTAATGATGTTATTTCCTTACACCACCCTGAATCTAGATTTGTTGCAATCAACCACATGCTAGTTCCCAATGAAGACGGAAAAAAGAGTCAGGTAATAAGGACATTTCTGTGCAAAATAAATAAATAAATGGGGTGAAGTGTGTTATGTCCAGCACTGGTTCAATGTCTCCTCACCCCTCTGTCTTCTTTAGATATTTGTGTCCCGCTCATATGATGCATTAAACCACTTTGAGGCTGAATGCGAGGACATCAAAGACATGTACCACCGGATAACAGGAGCAGAGCTCAGCTTCGGAGGATCACAGAGACACCGGTCCCACAACTCTGATGATGACTGAGAGACACTTTCAACATCAGGACCAAATAATTAAACGGCTGAGAGGCCATAATAACAGTATGGATGATTATTCCAGCTGTAATGCAGAGGGTGTGTTATGTAGCATGTAGAGTGAATTGTGTGTACACTGTGTAAATGTTGGGTGTCTACATGTTTAGCCATTTCTCCCTTTTGTGACATTCTGTAAACCACTGACAATTTGAAAAAACATTTTTCTTTTGTCCTTTTAAGTTTCAATCATCGTCTGGGTGCTTTGTAACAACCAATACAACTGTTTTTGCTACAAATAAAATTCTGAGCAAGCTTGATAATTCCTATTATATTTGTCTCAAAAATACAGATACTGCACATATCTAACTGGAGCCAGTTTTATTGGAATTATTTTATTCCTTTCAGCACAAGTCAGTGCCAACATGTCTCAGCAGTAGCAGGTGAAAGTAATCATGCAGCGCATGCAACGACAGGGATTTAAATATGTCTGACTGACGCTGGCCATGTGGCACAGAGACAGATGATTAAGAGATGAATCCCAGTGATGTGTAGAGGATTTGTGGATTCTCTTATCTACGTGAGCTTATGTGTGAGAAGGACAAAGCCTCTGAATGTTGTCATGTGCTGCACACAGGCAGCTTGTTGCTGGAGGCAGAGGCAGAGTAAAGAGGCTTATCCAAACGAACGACAGCCAACACCAACACCTCGGGGAGAGGGCTGGAACATAGTCACGCACAAAGATTTTTATTTTATTTTTTACATATAAATCACTTTTATCTACTGCACAGACAATAGCGACTCTCCCTTGTGTCCTTTAGAAAACATATTCCGTATTCCTGGAAAACACATTAAATTCATGACACTTGAGCTGTTTGTTGCATGTAAAGCTTTTAAATATATTTAATGCACATAACACAGAATTTCTATACAATAACACGGTTTACACTGTTTACAGTGTCTCTGAGCCATCTCACTGCTCAGATCACTGGGTGATGACAGCTGCTTTTAACATCTTCGTCTCCAAAAAACACACAATTGTAACCAAATATAGTGATTCTTCGGAGTTGTATCTCACAGAGTTTGTTCCTTTGGAAGTTTTGTGAAGAAGAAGAACAACAACCTTCTCACAGGCCTGGGATTATTTAAAGACCTCTAACCTCCATCCGCAGAAATCAGTCCTAGTTTCTGTTGACATCGCAACACTTATTCCCGTCTCATCTCCAGCGCCGTGCTGACGGGCGGAGGGATCAGACCAGCAGCCACCACCCTCCGCTCACTGGTCATGAAGTTGAAGGTTGCACAGGCATTTGGCTGTAAAACAGAACAAGTAGATTAGGGCAGCTCGATTCGTTTTAAACTGTTGTTGGAAGTCGTTCATGTCTTTCATGCTGTCAGGAAGAATACAAGCACTTAAATGAGACACTGAGCAAACCTTACCGTGTCTTGCACCTCCACAGCGATGCCTTTACGTTTGAGCAGAGCCAGGACTGAGGGCTTAATTCTTTCAACACGTGCACCTGTGCCCAGCACAAGAATCTCTGTAGAACAGCAAGAAAATAAGTCAAATGACACCAGGACTTTAAATTCACCATATAAAAACTGAAGTGACTGAGAAAATCCAGACAAAATATGAATGACTGCGTGGAAAAATATAATAACTGAATACTGAATGGTTTGATGAACATGAAAATGATATTAATCATGTACCAGAACACAATTTAACATGAATGGGGGCATTGAAGTAACGCGTTAAACAGTACTCTTCACCACCATCATCAAAACATCATAATTTTTTTAAAGTATTTGTTACCTATTCTTGGTTCAAGCATGTGGAAAAGTGAGACACTTTCTTCTGTTATGTCTTCATGACTGCCAACCTGCAGAGAGAGAGGGAGATATTTAAAATATACAGATAGCTGTCTAAATTCAAAACAAAGCCGTACACAACACACCAAACTATGAACCTTGAAGGTACTTTGGATATGGATCTCACATTCCACTGGAGAATAGCAGGAGGCAGCACAGCACAGGGCCCAAACACCTTGTTGCCGTCGATATTGAATCCTCTGGAGCTGTAGCTGTGGATCATTACCGCGCTGCCCGGCTCCTTCTGCATGACGGACACCGTGGTACGTTGGTACATTTCATCATCGCTGGGACCCAATCTATGTGCACGACACAGAAATGGGCTGCAACAAAAGACAGGTAAACTAATTAGAATCAATGTCATATTAACTACAAAAACAGGTCATTTCTATTATTTATTGTGAGTATTAATAGTGCAAAGAATGCTTGTGGCATGAAACAGTCTCTGTAATTATGTATTTATTGCACTGGTCTTATCTCCGTACATTCTCCATTACTTAACATTTCACCAAAAAAAAGAGGCTGCACTGCAGAACTTTTGCCATGTGGCCCAGTTTCAAAGCCAAAAAGATTCAATGCCAACCTACTGACAGAGATGACAGCCAAAAGCTTTAGGCCTGTTCCTGCAAAAGAAAGGCAGCCAAGAAACAAACATTTCAGCTCGTCTAAAGAGCTGCAGCTAATTTTAGCCTGTTCTTACACTTTTGCTTGCCGACTGTGACAGAAATCTGAGTTCAGCAAACTATTGTTTTTGAGATGTGATGTACTTTCTTGTTGACTGCTGCCTCGCCAGCTGGTTTCTAAAGCAGCTGAGCAGAGGACTCATGAGGTGACCCGGACTGAAGGTAACTAATGAGAAACTGTCTGGTGGGCAAATGAGCTTGATGCTTGTTCCTGATGGGAATCAATCTTGGAGTTGTAATATAGAGGAAAAAAGCATAAACTTCAAAAAAAAATATGCACATAGAAGATGTCAGAATCAGCACACTGCTCCCACAACATTTCTTATCTCAAACTGATATGCATCTTCTCAAAACAATGCAGCAATCAATAACAGGTGGCAACAACTGGAATGCAAAACTATATGATAAGAAAAATATAGTAATGCCATGTTTTTGGTCATCTCTCTCGCAAATATCTGCTGCTTAGTTGTAAGAACAGGCTACTGGACAAGGTCGAGAAAGACTACCAGCTGGAGGTCACCAAGAAGGTATACAGGTCACCCAAATCCCCCGCAAATAAGATAATATCAAATAATATATCACTAAAGATAAACAGTTAACGAGGTCACCCCAATTAATCTATAAACAAGACACATACAGTATGCTTATTCACAATTGTGAAGAAGTTATTAATCGCTTAATGAAAATCAATAATTAAAAGTATGCTTAGAAAGATGGATGGACTACTTTATCGCACCCCGGGAGGGAAATTCTCATGTTACAGAAGGAATGTCTCATGTCTAAGTTTCTAACTGTATTGATGAACAAACCGGATGTCAAGAGAAGAATGTGGGCTCCCATGACATAATATGATCTACATTGTAAAAGGCATGCTTGTAATTGTGGGAATAATGCTACACAAGATATGTCTCTCGAGCAGTATTGCCTCTGTTGAATACAAATTGTATTCAAGCATGTCCAACTCCTGTGATAGTGGAGGTATTTCATGACAATAACATGACTTTTCAATGTCCTCGTCTGCACACAGAGGTGAGGAAAGCCAAACGGGGCAGTTGCTTAAGCGGGTTTAAATAACGCCTCAAGGGTTTAAATATTTAGTTTAATGTATCACAAGACTTGAATTGATAAACTTCCATACCTTGAGACAGCGGGTCCTGCTCTGGAGGAGAAGAGAAACCCTTGTGTGGATCTCTGGAGGAACAATCTGGTGCACACCGCACTGGCCATGTTGACAGAGTTCAACACAGGCGGGGGACACAGTTCAGTGTAACACCAGCCGCTGGCTTCCGGTGTCGTGTAACGCTAAATCGAACATTGTTTATTTCAGGTTCAACACACTTTATAAACTGGTCATTTAATGTTGAATTATGTGTATTCGCCAAGGATATGTGCACGTTGCCTTATTAAATAAAAATGGCTGAGGTATAAATACAACTGAGAGAAAAGAGATTGAAAGCTTAGCACCTTATACAGCGACATATCTGGTAGCAATAAACTCGTTCAATAAACAAATCAAATGTGCCTTTACAATCATGTTTTTCAGAATTGGATGATTATATGTTTTTGAGTCAATCTTCTGGTGATGCAGCTGCAGAGGGATCTGCCTTTGATTAACATGTCTGGGGCGGGTTCACGGGGAAACAGCGCCGCTTGCGGTGTCTTCTGGCACCAGTCACAGGTCAGACGATCCGGAGAGCTACATTGTAAATAGACAGCGACGATCCACCGGGGACATGCCTTCATAGACTCTTTAAATCCTCTCTAACGGAACAGACATCTGCCCCTTTGAGACTACTTATCTCCATAACCGGTTCTCTAGTGGTTTCGGTTAATTTCGGCGCGTGCAAGTCTTACTAAAGTATGTACCGGTCTCTCTACGCCTTCCGATCCGCGGAGCCCAACTCGCTGCACTTCGCGGCCGGAGAAAGCTTCCTAATCCTGGAGAGGAGCAACACACACTGGTGGCTGGGGTCCCGCTGCAGCTCTGGGGAAACCGGCTACATCCCATCATCATACATCGAAAAAATACAGGTAAACAACGATTTGTGGTTTTCTCTTTTTTTCTTCTTTCTGAATGAATAACAAGCGGTGACCATGTCGCATCCTGGGAAGTGAAATCTGGTGAATGCGTAGTGACGTTAAGGCTTGAATTGATGGGATCGAGAGAGACAGAGCCCATGTAGAAACTGTACTATATGTACTGCAGGGCAGGCCACGTTGGAGCTCACTGCTGATTATTGTCGGGAAGAAAATGCACTCTTGCAGAAGAAACCATACATTATCGTAAAGGTTGCATTGAGTAGAGACGTTGCCTTCTGCACTGCAGCTGCTCACTGCGACAGAGAGGAGATAGAGGGAAGGAAGTGAGGTATGACAGGATAGGATGATTTAGAATAGGAAACGAGACCCAAGAGCAGCAAGAGAGAGAGAGACATTGTTTCTGCTCAAATTAACTAATACCTTGTGACTATATCTCTATTTTATCATTATTCTATAACAATATAGCTTCCACGTAGCTTTCCTCTCAGACACACCCACATGTGCTCTGCAGTCAGGAGACTCCTTATTCCAAGGGTCCAAGCAGTGAACTAGTCAGAGCATGTCTTTTGTGAAACCACACACTGGCAGCATCGGAATGCTCTCTCCTGTTGGTAATGACATTGGCTGTGGAGGTTTAATGAGCGTGCATGTGAGGCCTCACTTTAAAAGCCTTTTTTTTGTTTTTGTTAGATAAGTGCCCTAGTTTGTTTCTGCCTAGAGTCACACATGTCCCCGAGCCATATGTATGTTCCATTCTGTTTAAAATTTCATAATTATGTTCGTTAATATTTAATTTCCCCCCTATTTTCTCTGTCTTCCTCTTATAGGCTCCAGAGCAGGATGAGGTGTTGCAGTCTATTGACAGAGCGATTGAAGGAGTCCACAACGTGGCCTTAAAAAATGGAGGCAAATACAATCTGGAACAGAGAGATGTTCTCCAGTGAGTCGCAAAGCACATAACAATATAATATTTTTGATTATAAAATATTTTTGATTAATTGACTCTAGGCATGTTGTATAAATCATTATTCTCTTCTGTTGCAGAAAATTGATCCATCACAGAAAGGAGACCCTTGAACGACGAAGTTCCTCATCCTCTGGTCACAAACAAGGCCTCCCATCCTCCAGCAGCGAAATATCTCTCAGTCAAACTCCTCCTCCACCCAACGGCCTTAACCGAGACTACGGGCGCCAGGGGGGCGTGCCGTTGTCAGGAAGCGTGGACAACATACAGGCAGAACAGGGCCTTTATCAGGTAACACAGTACGCATTTAAATATGCTATTTGAAGCCACCAATTAGGTTAAAATATGCAGACTTCAAATATTTAGAGCGCTTATACTGTATACGTTTTTCATACTTAAGAGCAGAACAAGTTGTCAACCTACATATTGTCATCTGTCTTTTATGTCTCCATTTCACTATTCGTCTTCCTGTAAAGCACTTGTAACTCATTAAGACTCCGTATGTGAACATGCTTAAGGCTGCCTATTAAACACCACTAATCTACATGAATATCCTAGCTCACAAATCTTTGCAGCCTGGGTCTAGTACTTCATCAGTTCATCAGAAAAGATTTCACCCATGTACAGGTTAAAAACAAAACCCGGTAGGATTAAAATATCTCTTCAGCCTTGACTGATACAACAATAATATCAGGAGTGTTGGATGTGTCACAGAATAGATGATGAGAGAGATTAAACCACCCTGACATCTCCCAGGAATGTTTCTCTGACAGCAGAGACAACATGCTCAAGTTGTGCATAATAGAACAATGCAATACAATACAATTAATGTCCTGTAGGTGCCTCCTCAAGCTCGACGTGCGGCTCCGATCACCCCGCCTCCCCCTGAGAAACAGCGTAACGACCGGCGTCCAGGTGAGAACTCAGAGAGCTGCGCTGTGGATGCATTTTTCCAATCAGTATTCACAACATCACTTACAAGTTTGTTCCAGTCCCATATATTACTGCACTGAGTTTTTGCAGCTCTGTACTTCACAAACACACTCTATTCTTAGTCGGCTCATTCCTGTTCCCTCTCCTCCCTGTAACTGGAGCTCTCTCTCTCCCTCAGCAGAGCCAGAGGTCCCCTCCAGAGTGTCCTCTCTTCCTCCGTCCCCTGCTCCCTCTCTCACGATCAGCACCACCTCTTTAGAGTCTGGCTCCACCCACTCACTGGTCTCCTCTGATGTCAGCTTGCCAAGTGTGTCCAGCACCCCCCCTCCTCCTGTGCCGTCCCGTGTGAAGCCCGCTGCACCTCCTCCAGACGTGCTTGCCTCCGACTCCCCTTCTCAGCCGGCTCCTGCAAAGAAGAGCCCCGCTCCACAGCCTCCCCATGGCACCTCTCCTCCTGCACAGCCCACTGTGGTGGAGCAGCCGGAAAGTGACTGGCCTGTTGCCCCCCCCTCCATCGCTGAAAGCCCTCCTGGCAGCCCCACAACTCCCGAGCCAGTTCCCATGACTATCGGGGGTGAGCTGATCGAGCTGGTACGGAAGAACACAGGCTTGAGTTACAAGCTGTCGCGGGTCGCTGTAGGCGTGGTGGTCGGACATCTGCAGACGGCCTTACCTCAAGCCTCCTCTGACTTAGAGCAAGTTCTCCTCTCACTGGTGAAGAGCAAGGTCAGATATGCTTTCATTACATCATGTGGATTCAGAAACCTGCAGCCCCGCCAGCTTAAAGGAGAACGGCGCTGTCGTTTAGAGTTACAGCTACTTCTTCTTTTAGCTGACAGTTCTCAGAGTTGTTTAGAGACTCAGGAGGACGGTACTCACAGTATCACTCGCTCACTTCCTGGTTTTATGCTTGACTAAGCTATAAAGGAACTGCTGATTATTTCCTGGCAGACGTTTCTCTGGGTTACTGTCGGTGTAAGGTGGTCAATAGTGGGTCGTGTGACATGTAACTTCAAACAGCAAATGCTGAAAGCTGTTGGCTGCATCCTGTATTTACATGGTGACACGTGCTCATCCAATTATAAAGCCTGAATACTATGCGGTGTACTAGAGGTCCCCTCAGTGTGCTTTTAGATAGGAAACACTCAGTTTGGGAATAACAAAGAGGATACAAGGAGTTTTAAACGCAACCAAATTGAAGATTGTAGCTCTGGTAACTTCCCAACCTGTATATGTGGTCTTTTATTACTTTTTTAAATGATTTACGGAGAATAGCCTCTTCTGAAGGGCTGATGTCTCAAACTATGCTGCTGCATGCAGATGCAGCTGTAGAGCAGAGAAGCATCCAATAGGATTGACACAAACTTTTAAAAAGACCGGTATTATCCTTTAAAGTATTCTTTGTATCCTTAAATCTGTAAGGGGTGACAAGTGACAAACCCACAGAAGATTATCAGCAGACTCAAGTTAAGCAGCTGCTCTTTATGACGGAGTAGTTCTTGTTCCTCTGTACTGGTATTTCAAGTTGTAGCAGAATAAGGTGTGTCATGATGTTTTCTGTCTCTGTAGGATTTGAGTGCCGCGCTGCCGCAGGGTCAGGTGTGTCACGATGAACAGAGGCTGGAGGTGATCTTCAGCGACCTCGCCCGACACCGGGACGATTCTCAGCAGCGTAGCTGGGCGCTTCATGAAGACCACGAGCTCATCGCCTGCTACCTCGAGGAGCTGCTGAAGATACTGGTACGATGCAGGAGCTGCTTATTCCTAGAGATCATTTGATAAAATGATGATCTGGAATGACAGACAGACGGATCGCATCAGGCACTAATATGTTCCTCTCTGTGGAAGTCTGCTGCTATCCAACACTCTCAACATTGCCCAACACACTATTTTCCAGGACCCGTGGGAACACTGAGTGAACTCTTGAGACAATTCAAGTCTTTTTTCTGAAGTGTAAAAAGATGTAACTGAAGTCCAGACATGAAAAGATAGATTTCACAGATATGTATGTCTGTCAGTCATAAGTAAGTCAGGATGTATTGATAAAGCAGCTTTCAAAGGTTGCAAAGTGATACGCAGTACAATTTTGACTATGCATTACACACCTTGAATATCAAACAAGCAGGATAGGAACACAAGAACACAAAACAGACTAATACGACCACGTGCTTGTCGCCTCCGCCAACCAGTCATGTTGCAGTTTACATCCATGTCTGTCAACTGTTCCAGACGGACGTAAAACCCCAAAACATAACCCCTGTACCCATAATGTCCATACGTCAGCTTATAAACATACAAGAACTTGTGATCCAACATCATTCTGTATTAATATGCACAGTAATGTAACATGGTTGAATGCAGGTGGGTCAGTTTTCAATGAAAACATATTAAGTCACGAATTCAACACATATAATTGGACAAGAGTTTTCACTGGTTTATCCTCATAATGATATAAAACATTTTCTCTCGTGATGAATCTCTGATGTGACCACGGGACCCGTCCAGTTGTCGTGCTGTAAATACCAGACATGTTTGATGGGATCAGAGCGGCTCAGACGACTTTACAAATCCAACAGTGTGTTTTAAAGACTGAGTCTGTAAATGCTTCGAGCTGCCAAATATTCTCTGTTGGCAGTTTGTCCCGAACGTCAGGGATGAGACGTCCAGATGCGTTGTCAATGGGCTTCATAATCCTCCTCTGGCGTGTCCAGGGACCACGACTGTCGCATCGATTACAAAGTTATGATGTTATGATGTTATTATGTCATCGCTTCTACAACTAAAAACGGTTTCATGTTTTAGACTGATGCAGATCCTGAGGTGTGTAAGAAGATGTGTAAGACCAACCACTACGAGAATGTGTTGTCTCTGGTTTCATATTATCAGATGGTAAGACATTACAATACATTATAATAAAAAAGCCTTTCATTTCGAACACCATCAACTTAAAACTAATCTGTATTCGAGAAAAACATGAATTTATGAGGCTTATAGAGTAAATAGGTCTGTAAAGATAATGTTGTCTAGTTTTCTCTTATGGTTAAAAGATGATTTGTCATTATCAGCATCTTTATGTGGCCAGTTTATTTTAGAATATATCAGTGTGATACTTTTTGGCAAACAATCTTTTTTATTTTGTCCTTGTAGCTTAGCAACTGTAGGATTACATAATGTACCAAGAGGGAACTAGATGTTAGCCTTGTTGATCTGAATGGGGATTGTGGAACTACAGCGTTAGTGAGCATGCTGGTGATGTTCAGTATGTATTCGGTTAGTGTTGGCTCATTGTTATTATTATTTTTACCATGTGACCGTGCAGGAGCTTCGTGTGTCCTTGCGGCTGCTGCTGCTCAAAGGGTTCGGGGCGATGTGCAGCCTGGAGGCTTCCCTCATCTCCACCCTCCTCAACTCCATTCTCCCAATGGAGCTGGCCAGAGACATACAGACTGAAACACAAGGTGAAAACATTTACTTTTCACCTCATCTTGTTCATCTGCACTTCTCCCAAAGCTAAATATTACTCTTTCTTGGTTCGTTCTTTCCTCAGAACACCAGAAGATGTGTTACACAGCTTTGGTGCTCACGATGATCTTCTCAATGGGCGAACAGGTTCCATATCATCACTACGGTATCGTATATATAATGGTGTATATATAATGGTATATAAAAGGCTGCTGTGATATATAACAGAGCATCACTGATGTTGATTCTACCAAAACAGTTTAAACTTTTTTGGACAGGTTATAAACAATGTTCCTGATCTAAAAGTTTGACACGTATGCATTAAAAGGTGTATAAAGGGATAAAATGTTCTTAATCCAGGACATAATCCTGGCCCTCCCTGCTTTCAGAACACTTGAATGCTGACTTTGTTCAGTTTCTGCTGGGTGTGGTGGAGGACGGGCTTCCCTCTGACCCCACAGAACAGCTGCCGGACATCTTCCTCAACCTCCTGCTGGCCTTTAACCTGCACCTCACAGGTGAGAAACGGACCCTTTACACAGCAGACATCTGGACTCGTCATATAGCTGAAAACACACAGCAAGTATGTATGTATGTGTGTGTGTATATATATAATGAAATTAAGGATGGCTGGGCGAGAGTCATTTAGACAATTTTCATGATGTGATCAAATCTTGTAAGATGTTTATGGCGGGAGATGTTTTCCTAGCAATATAAAATAGATATTAGATAGGGAATTATGACGTGTTTAAGTTTCTTACACTTGCTTAAAGCAACTTTTAATACAATTTTAAATGGCTAATTTCAAGATGATTTTATTTATAAAACTACAATTTTACAATGCAATACTTGTATTTCCTAATTATTAAACATTTTGATTGTTTACACTGACTTCAGAGGTAGAAGTGATTTTTAGGATGGTGGTGAAAATAAATAGTCTGGAGGTTTGTAGACCTGCTGCTTTAATATAACAAAACAACAAAAACGTGGATGAATGTGGACCATCGCTCAACAAAAAAACGTTTATTATACTTATTATAACTTATCATACCTGCAAACGTGTCTAGTTGTGCTCTTCGCAAATAGAAGATCTTTGTGTCGAGTCTTGGCCAATCAGCCAATATATATATTAGTTGTAGTTATAATCGCTGTCACACTCGAGAGAGGTGTGCATGTTCAGGTTTACCTGGTGGAAAGATTATTCCAGTGTTCTAGACTAACAGTGACGTCTCCTCAAAGTAAAGTGGTATAACAGTATGACATAATATGGTTAAAATAAAAAGGCTGGTACATTATACATATTATGCCATATAAATGTAATATTATGAAGTGAAATGTAGTAGTAGCAAAACAATATTCAGTATAGTACAGCAGTATTGTAAGTATTAAGTCTACAAAATACATTTTATATATATATATATATACATACATACATACATACATACATACATACATACATACATACATACACACACACACACACACACACACACACACACTACTGTTCAAAAGTTTGGGGTCACTTAGAAATTTCCTTATTTTTCAAAGAAAAGCACTGTTTTTTTTTTCAATGAAGATAACATTAAATTAACCAGAAATACTCTATACATTGTTAATTTGGTAAATGACTATTCTAGGTGGAAACGTCTGGTTTTTAATGAAATATCTACATAGGTGTATAGAGGCCCATTTCCAGCAACTATCACTCCAGTGTTCTAATGGTACATTGTGTTTGCTCATCGCATAGAAGACTAATGGATGATTAGAAAACCCTTGTGCAATTATGTTAGCACAGCGTAAAACAGTTATGCTGGTGAGAGGAGCTATAAAACTGGCCTTCCTTTGAGCTAGTTGAGTATCTGGAGCATCACATGTGTGGGTTCCATTATACTCTCAAAATAGCCAGAAAAAGAGAACTTTCATGTGAAACTCGCCAGTCTGTTCTTGTTCTTAGAAATGAAGGCTATTCCATGCAGGAAATTGCAAAGAAACTGAAAATGTGTCTGGGTGACCCCAAACTTTTGAACGGTAGTGTGTGTGTGTGTATATATATATATATATATATATATATATATATATATATATATATATATATATATATATATATATATATATATATATATATATATATATATTTTTATTTTTTTTTGTACACTTGGGTATTGCCAAAAGAAGAAATGAAACCCATCTTGATCATAGTTTGTCAGCTTCTCGACGAGTGACGCTGTTCGGCACTGACTCCCCCGCCCCACCCCGCCCCACCCCGCTGGTGTCACCTTTTTCACCCCTCATGAGTTTGCAGGTCTGCTTATATTTGCTCCCTTTTTTTCTTTTGTGCTGATCCAATCTGTGACTCAGACTTTTATGTGTTGGACCCCAACTTAAACTGCAGGAGAGCCATCATTAATGTTACTTGTGTCACCTGTGCTTTATTTGCTACGTTATGTCAAGATGTCTCGGAGAACTCTGGCACAACAGAGTTCTACAGTTTTTTACTGTCTTATTATTGACTTTCTGTCTCTTGTCTGCGTCACCCAGCACCCGACAGCAATGTGATCATGCAGGAGCTGAAGAAGAAAAATGTCAAGATCCTGTCAGAGAAAGTGCTGCTGCTTCTTAACAGAGGCGGTAAAATACCACCGTTCGTCATATTTTTTCATTTTGTATCCATGCCTTCTCTCTGCTGACGTCATCGCTCACTATTTCCCCTCTGCTCTCCAGACGACCCCGTGTGTATGTTCAAACACACCCCGCCTGCACCGCACTCAGTGCTCAAGTTTCTGCAGGATGTTTTCGCCAGCCAAGAGACCGCTGACATCTTCTACCGCACTGACATGATGGTGATGATTGACATTGCTGTTCGACAAATATCTGACCTTTCACCTGGAGACAAGGTGAGATCTGGACACACCGCACAGCTACTGACTGTTCTCAGGCTTTAAAGGAACAGTTTCACATTTTGGGAAACACTCTTTTCTTGTATTATTATTATTGCATTCAATGGACATATATGAGATAGGAACAGATATACTTATCCAACTCTCAGCAAGAAAGCGTTTTTCCTAAAATTTGAAACTATTTGTTTAGTCATACCGGCTTAACCAAAAGCTTATTACCAAGTCTGATTCTAATCTCCTCTCTTGCCCTCCCTGTGAAGCTGAGGATGGAGTATCTCTCCCTCATGCACTCCATAATACGCTCGACGGACTACCTCGAGCACCAGCACCGCCTGTCGGACCTTCAAGGGGTGCTGCAGAGGATTCTCAGGGAGGAGGAGGATGCAGGAGAGGATGAAGGGAGCGCTACAGCGAAACAGATGGATAAGCTAATTGTACAGCAGATCTACAAGGAGTTCCCACAGATCAGTGAGAACCAGGACTAACCATATCAGTACCATACTAACACACTGTAATCTGCTCCTATCTACTAATGGGAGCTACAATAAATGTATTATGTGCCAGCCAGTGCTGAGAGGAGCTAATCAGTTTTGCCAATGTTTTCATGGACTTGAAGTCCAGGGCTGCAGCATGCATGTGATGTTGATATCAGAAAGACGTTCCTGTTTTTCATAGCTTCTACCATCTGAAATTAATTTTATTTGAAAAAGAAGTGGGAGTTTTTTTTTTCTCTGGTGTTCTTCAAGATGGGAGAAATATGACAAATGCACAAAAACCTGTGCGGTTTAGTCACACTTTGAGATTAAAAATAGCCAAAATGCAGGCCAAACACTGGAGCTGTTTCACAGTGAATTCCTAGCAATAATTACCTTTTAAAATCATACAATAACTGTATGCACTTATAGTATTTAAAACCCCAACTAAATCTTATTCTAACCCAAATCGATTTAACCAAATTGATTTTAAAATACAATCAGATATTTTGAATTAAAAAAAAAAGACAGATTTAAAGTCATGTTACAGATAAAAGTGCCATTATTTGAACTGTTGTGAGAAAATGTTATGTGCTTCCCTTGTAGTGGGACCAAACTACTGTGTGTTACTGCAAGCATTATTTTCTTAACAGAGTATACTACTCTTAAAACTGACTTCCTCTTTCATTCACCCTTCATTCATTAGAATTTAAGTCAAGTAGGACGAGTTGAACAAGTTTACTATTCTAGTGAGAGAAAAGCACACTGACTCATGTGTTATCATATCAATACGAAGCTTTGAGCTGAGTAACTTGCTGCTACATATCGAGTCTTTCCTGTGGCTCCGTCTGCAGTTTTCTCAGTCTGGTACTTTTGTCTCTTTACTGCTTATCAAACACTTTGATGATCGCTCTGTATTATGCAAAACTCACAGATTAATGTATGTATGTTGCATTCACATTCAAACTAATTGTGCTGCAATAAGAAACTTGCAATATAGCTGAAATATACCAATAGCTGAAATATACCAATAGTCTTGGCTGATGTGAGCTGTGGCTTTCTGGAGATAATAATAATAATAACTGCAGTTATTATTATATACATTAGTCAGTGTTGTTGATTTCCAGTTATTATCTAATGCTCCGACTGAAAATCAAGACAATGGAGTTGAAATACAGGGCATTTTTTTTCTCTCCTTGTGGTTTTAATACTTTAAGCAACATGTACCTTTCCTTGTTTCTTCTCAATTATGTAGTGATTGATGTTCTTCCATCTTACACTTTAACGTATCTGTTTTTGTCCCCGGCATGGCTATCCCGTCTGGAGATGGTAAATGCAATCCAGAAGTGATATCAGTTTTTAGTTAATGTCCGAGTGTTCGTTCATTAATTATGTGTGTGTCTGTTTACAGTGCGTGTGAGAGAGGTGAGGGTCCCTTCTTTCCATGATTAACATCGTCTGCAAAAATGCTACGACAATGTTATAATAAAACTAATAAAGCTATATTTTAACAGTGGGAGTTGTTGGATTGTTTGTTGTTGATTTTTTTTTTTACAGTCAATTTTGTAAGTTTACTCATTAAAACATAAATTCTGAGTTTTGTGAACATGTTGTTGGTCAGATTGTAACAATCGTGACACAACAAAACCACCAGGAGTGAGACATAACCAGCTGAGTTAAACAATAGGGTTTTATGTGGCGCTGTTGGCAGCAGACAGAAGCAGAAAGTGCGTCCAGCACGTTTTTATTGTTGTTATTATTATAGACAACTGATAAACTGTACTAATGGGATGGAATTTGACTAATTCTCAGTTGCTCTTCAAAAACCTTCAAAACCTCTGACCTGTAAAAACCTTTCTTAGTTATGTACATGTTTGTGTGCTGGTTTCTTATAAGCCCACACACTTTAAAAAAAATTATATTTATATTGTAAAATTGTATATGACAAAAAGAATACATTAAGAACTGACTGCAGCTAAAATTAATGAATTAATGTATTGTTAAAATATACAGTGTAGTGTCAGATTTCAACAGTTATACTTTAGTGTCTTCATTTTATCTGTATTTAATACATTATTATATGTATTATAAATTGTGTAACCCATTCCTGGCTAAGTATACCTCACTCTAGGTTCAGAAGAAGCTACAATAACCATAAACACGACGACACAAGTTAATTACCTGAACTGCAACTTTAGTTTACCGATTAGCAAAACAAATACAAACATTTAAATGCATTTGAAAAATAAAAACTGAAGGATACGCTGCTTTATTGTATGGAGCCATAATTGACTAACTGAACTTCATGATAAACAATGTTTACTGAGGTAACATATCAAGTGAGAAGAAGAGTCATTTTTTCATAGACTTCTATACAATCAGACTTTTAGCAACCAGAAGAGTCGCTCCCGGGTGGCTTTTGGAGGTTTAATGTGCTTCATCATTGGCTTTATTTGTCAGACCTGGAGGTTGCCGCCTGGTCAGAGTGCCCTCTTCAAGTGTATTGTGTTATGTACTGTGTGTGTTTGAGCTGGGGCCAATCCAGGGGACTGGCACAATCCTGTTACACTGGCAATGCGGATCTGGGTTCCTGGAAATCAAGCTGGGGTGCTCGCCATCTACTGGAGTCGTTGGATCTTCTTCACTAGATTTCCTCACTCAATAAAAGAGACAAAGGCTTATAGTCTCTCTTCTGCCTTTCTTTATATCTCATAAATGTTTTTCTCATGATCAAAAACACCATACTAGATTACAACAACATCAAAGGAAACCCTGACTCAATGCAAATACATAACATATTGTAAAGGATTTGTTAATGTGCAAATAAAAGAAATAAAAGAAATATGATATTTGTAATGGTAAAATATAGCATTGCTTAGGTTACAACAGGTTTTAGAAGTTACATAGAGAAATTGTTTGTATCTAATGAAAAAGTACTTTTGACGTAAGCAGAAAGTGATTTGAAGGCTCACAGGCAAAGAGAAGACAACTCTGTCCTGAGACGGCCTGCAAGCTAGCAGAGGTAACAACGTATCGTAATGTGCCTGGGAAAGCCCATTTTCAGATTCTCTTGCAAACCATATCCATATACCATATCTGGTTTAGACTAGTTCAACTAAAAAGGGGTGTTACGTATGCATAGATATACTGGTGACTTTTCATATGTAGAAGAACTCTTGCTGCAGACTGCCTTGGTAGCTGTTTCATGTTTCCTCCATTTTCTTGCAAGAAATAAACGGACAACAGACAACTTTGATTCTTGAGACTTTATTCCTCCTTCCCAGAGTGACAAAGAATATCTTCCATCACATATTAGAATTATTTTATTCTTACAAAATATGCTCAGCATATATATTTTCCACAGTACACATGTCAGACATGTAAATATAACTCAGCTTAGCCAATATTTGAGTAAGCAATAAAACACACATCTTACACATTAACGTAAACGAGAAAACCACTCTCTCAGTAAAACAAAACTGGTTTTTTTTCTGTAGGAAGAAAGTGCCTTTTCACCAATTGAGCAAACACACCATTTTGACAAATAATATCAGCAGTAACAGTAAAACAAAATATCCTACATTGCTAAAAAAACGTTACGTTATCACAATTGTAGTGTCCAAATTAAACCATTAAGTTAAACTTAAACTGGGTTACAATTGTAATTGTACATTATATAATAATATCACATCCTCCTTTTCCTCTTATTCTTCTGTTCTTCATTTAAATATACACCAATATGCATGCATAAAGGAATACAACACAACAATATAGTAATACTTTAGATATGATTTTTTTTCTCCATAAAAAGAGAATTTACCAGTTCTATTTTGTAATTAAGCTTGAATAAAGTTTAATTAAAATGTCATATTAGCACACGCTTGGATAGACACAATAACTCACACCAGTGTCAGTTTCCACTCGGAAGCAAAACCGGAGCGGACCAGAGCGCAGCGGTGTCGCAATCGGACCGGTCCGGGTGAACAACTGGGTGAAAGGTCCTCTACAGTCAGGAGTGACAGCAGCACACAAACACACCTCACAGAGACACCGCCGACCAGGTAATTTTGTTTCTCGTCTTTTTTTTAATGTCTCCGTGTGTTTGAATTCATTTCCGGTGTCGCTTTCATTCAGTCTGTTGTGTTTCAGCAAACATGTCGAAACAGCAGCAGCCAATCAGTCCGATGAAGAACTTCTTCGCAGGAGGGTTTGGAGGCGTTTGCCTCGTCTTCACGGGACATCCACTCGACACCATTAAGGTGATTATTGTCGCGTGTGTCTCACCTTCAGGATGCACCGAGGAAATAACCACGAGAGCAGACCGGTGACACTGCAGACATGAGAACCAGAGACAAGCGAGCAAATGTCAGATGTCACACTCTCCTGTAAATGTCAATGCTGCTGCAGAAAGCTCAGAGCACCTTTGACCCACATGCACCCTGTTACATGACTCTGCTCAGTCAGATATCTCACCTGAATCCATCAACTCTGTTCTCCATTATCAGTGTGTTAGACCTACAGTGATTAGCTGATCCATCAGACAATTGGCCAATATTAGCTTATGCCAGCTGTGTCTGTGTTTTTGTTGTGTGGAAGAAACTGCAGTAGAGAAATGCCGAAGTTATATTTTAGGTCATTTCTAACAAGTTTTGTCTCATGCTGGGTTCACATTGGACTTATTCACATTCTGGCTTGTAGTTGGTGTTCAAACTCATCCCAAAGGTGTCGGGTGGGGTTGAGGTCGGGGGTCTTTTTATGGACCTGGCTTCCAGGGTGCACACATTGATGTCCAAACTGCTTCCGCTGTGATGCTTGATTCTCTGCGTGTGAAGTCAATACAAAGGGCATTCTCTTTCCTCTCTCAGGTGCGTTTACAGACTCAGCCCAAACCGAAACCTGGAGAGAGCCTTATGTATGCTGGAACCATCGATTGTCTTAAGAAGAGCGTAGCTAAAGAGGTGAGGATGCATGCTGCCTTAGTATCTGCGACATTATAGATAAGATACTGTCTAAATTGTCTTCCCTCCCTCGTGCTGATGTTTCCTTGTCCTCTTCTTCCCTCACAGGGTATGAAAGGACTCTATAAAGGCATGGCGGCCCCCATCATTGGAGTTACACCCATGTTTGCTGTCTGTTTCTTTGGATTTGGAATGGGCAAAAAAATTCAACAGAAGACCCCTGACGATATCCTGACGTAAGTGATTTCCCTGCCATAGTTGGTCGTATTGTTCATTTAGTTATAACGCTCTGAGGGTGATAATAAGTATGTTGTATGTAAGTATGTTGTCTCCTGCAGGTATCCACAGCTGTTTGCTGCAGGGATGTTGTCTGGCGTGTTCACCACGGCCATCATGGCTCCTGGAGAGCGCATCAAATGCCTCCTACAGGTCAGAGGTCATGTATTTGTACAGAAATTAGGATGTAATCACTGTGTTCTCGGCACTGGAGTATAGTAGATTCCCCATGACAAAAGGAAATGACCGTGAGTGTGTTTCTGTGTGTGCAGATCCAGGCAACAACAGGAGAGGTGAAGTATGCAGGACCCATGGACTGTGTCAAGCAGCTGTACAGACAGTTTGGGATTAGGGGAATCTACAAAGGCACCGCGCTGACTCTCATGAGAGGTGCTGCTTTACTCTGATGATCATAAACCTGAGACCTAGATCACATAATGAGAATAATTCACTTGAAAGCACCCGTGTGATGTTTTCCTGTAAACAAACAACGTTACTGTTTAAATACTTTGAATCCTACACTTTTTCTTATGTCACTCCATTTGCTGGTGCATTTTTTGCATTTCTTTGCACGTTTCCACCACCTCCAGATCGGCAGATCAGTGTGAAACAACCGGCACAAATGTGACCGTGTCTGCACAAAAACAGGGAATCATTCTTAATAATATTTCTCAGTAGTGCTACTAGAGGTCGAAAACTCCACATGGTACCTTTTTTAAAGGGGAACTTTGCTGATTTTTAGACTTCAAAATCTGTTAACAGGTGTTGAATAGTACTATTGCACATGTAATAAAAAAGTAGTATAAGCATTTTTGGGCTTTCCTCGTGCTTTGACGATGCAACTGCTGATCGACAGACAGCGGCTTGATTCATAGAACCAGCTGAATGACAATACGACCCCGTTTATAACAGTGTTTTAACCTTGAGTATGTTTTTTCAGAGTTTTACTTCATTTTCATGAAGTGTTATTATTATTCGACTACAATCCTGTAAGGTTGTTTTCAGTGTTTCAGATGATGGGTCTGCTTGTTCTTGTATTAACACCACCACATCATGTAAATGTAGGTCATGTAATTAGATTGACCCTTTATATTCATGTCAAACCGCTCCGATCCAACCTATTCTGTCAGAATATGTGAAGTTCAAGGCAGCTATATTTCATATGTTATGGAGGTTGAGGTGCAGCTGAAGTCACTTTTGTTTTATTTTGTAACTCAGATGTTCCAGCCAGTGGGATGTACTTCACTTCCTATGAGTGGTTGAAGAACGTCCTCACACCAGCAGGAAAAAGGTGAATATTTGTTCTTTACCAACAGTATTTACAACTGTCTGACTATTATTGTAAGATTGTCCTCTGAGCAGTTGAACATGCTGTCTCTTCTCCCTGCAGCCATAACGAGCTCAGCATTCCCAGTGTGCTGTTTGCTGGAGGGATGGCCGGGATCTTTAACTGGGCCGTCGCAATTCCAGCCGACGTACTCAAGTCTCGCTTCCAAACAGGTTCGTTTTTAGATCCTCCAATTTGTTTAGGCTGAAATATCCGTAGGTAAGTATCTTTTACAAAAATGTGTCTGTGACTGAGTCTCCTAATGCGTCTCTCCCTCAGCTCCTGAAGGAAAGTATCCCAATGGATTCCGTGACGTTCTGCGGGAGCTAATCAGAGAGGAGGGCATCGGCTCTCTGTACAAAGGCTTCAACGCCGTCATGCTTAGAGCTTTCCCGGCAAACGCAGTGAGTGTATTTCATAGACGCTGCGTTCCAAATCACTTACTGTTTCTTTTTACTTTTAGTACATACTCTAGCTGCACTTACAAAGTCAACACTGTGGCACGCAGTATGCGTTCAATTGCAACATTGTACTTCCTGGCATGGCACCTTGGACTTTGACCCTCTTGCTCATATATCTGCTGTGCAAAGGACTCTGGGGCTAAGGAGTGGTCACACATAAGTCTTGCAATAAAAATAATACTTTTTATTAGCAGCCACAGGATATGAAAGATTCTGGAAAACGACATACATCAGTAGCTATAGATCGGATTGAGGCCTTTTAAGCATTTCAAGATTAAGACCAAAAAACAAAATTAAATAATGTTGATTCACCAACATACTTTACTATATTATAGGTAGTATATGTTGCCACCAAAACCCATTTTTCCTTCTCCCACCGGTACGATTTTTAAATAAATAAAAAAAGCTCATGGAATCAAAAATATGTTTCCAATTCCAAACCAGTAAGCATCACCTGAACCCTGATCCGTGCATTACAGCTGCTACAGAGATGCACCAGTATGTTTGTTTGATGTCATCACAATATACAATGTTTTTGCACTCATACCTGTCATGTTTGGTTTTTTAACTCATGGCACTTTGATAAATCATTTAAATGTTTTTACTTGCAAAATCACATGCTTATCAGATATTTTATTTTGTATTCAGCCACCAATTACAATTTAAAGTATTTTTTGCATCTTTACCCTTGCATGATTTTTTTCAAGTGAAAATACCAAACGTTTAAACGTTTAAATGTGTAGCTTGTTTGTCTTATGTGATTATAAATTGAATATCTTTTGGTTTTGGACTTTTGTTTCGAACAAATAAGCAATTATAAGAGATCCAAAGCCTCTTATAATTGCTTGTATAAAGCATTATGGCCAGTTTTACTCTTATCTGACATCTTACTGACCAAAGAAGATACCTGGAAGGTATTCAATAATGAAAATGTGTTGGCTAGTTGCGGCCCCAGTGGACAGTAGAGAAGTGACAGGACTATAATGCAGCAAAGATCCCTGAACGCACAATGGAGAGGTTCCAGTTCCATTGTCAGTGTCTTAAAGCTCCTACTATTTAAGTTCAAAGTTGCACAAACTGCTTCATGATATGTCATCAAAAATATTTCACATTTTAATTTAATAATTTAGCTCTGCTGTGATTGAAATAATAACATTATTGTACGTTTTACACAAACTAAAGAGTTTTGTCTGTGTATTCTTTTTTTTCAGGCTTGTTTCTTAGGATTTGAATTTGCAATGAAGTTCCTCAACTGGATGGCACCGAACTTGTGAGGAAGTTTCAGCATCACCTCAAATGGGAATCCCAGGAACAGAACTGTTTAATACAATGCATTATTAGAGAGACACAGTAAATCACAAAGAGATTTTAACAGTTTTCCAACAACGTGCTTGATTATCTTTGAAACCTCGTGGTACTGTAGAGATTGAACCATTCGGACCTGCGGAGGAAGCAGAGCAGAGATGTTGTGATGACTTGGTATCAGCAAACAAACACACACCAAGTCGAATGTTCACTCTTTTTGTTTTACTTGTTTTCTTTATATTGTGTTATTTTTATATAAGAAAAGAAGTGAACATGCCGTGCCTTACCTTTTTGTTATCTGCGAGCAGGTGTACATATCAGGGAAAAGGTGATTTATGTTTTACTGCGTTTGATCAGTCTCTCGGCAATACACATCTTTCAAACTGTCTGCTTCCTGTGAGGTCGCCCTCCCTCTACTCAGTGACCACCAACGCTAGCTACACTGTCTGTCTGTGATCATGGGAAACTATGAGAGTAGTAATGAGTTTGATTGAACATTATATGAATGTCAAAATGTAAAGAAATTAAAAAAACAGAATCCATATTTAGAAATGGCATTGTCGTGCACTTTTTTTCTAAATTGCGTATTTTGGGGGAGTTAAAAAAGAAAAGAAAAGAAGCCTTGACTTTCCACATGTACAGCTTTAACAAAGAGTGATAACAGACTGAGAGACAATAATCATATAAAAGACAATAAGTTAAATGATTTGAAAGAGAAATGAAGAATGCAAGTGCACAGAAGTAGAACTAGTGAATCATAAAGATATAATAAATAATGTCAATATCAATTGAGGGTATTTCTATAAATAGCTTTTCTACCTGCAGCATTTAACACTGCAAATCAAATTATTTGAAACCACTTTAACTTTTTTTTAAAGCTCTCTCTCGTTTCTTTGCCAAATCATCAAGTTCAGAGTCGTAATACATCGGACAGCCTTTAATTACATCTGATGTAAAAACACCAGGTCAATACTTTCCGACAGGCCGTGCTAAATAAAGAAATCAATAAGCTGCTGAAACGTTGGAGAGAGTGGGACGAGAGGGAATCAGTTTGCTCCACCCAGAACTATGTTCATCAAATCCGTGGGACAAGCTGATGCGTAGATATTTCAAATCTAAATATTTGATGTTTAGATTTGAGGTTATTTGTGAACTATCAAACTCCAACCTGCGACCTCTGAACCTGTACGATGAGTAATGTGGAGATACCAGCTGGGTTGAAAGAGCTGCTTCAGGGATACACAGTCGAGGTGCTTCGCCGCGAGCCGCCGGACTTGGTTGAATTTGCGGTGCAGCATTTTACACGACTTTTGGAGGGCCAAAAAAACGACCATGGAGCCAAGAAACGCAGCGCCAAACCTGCATGGAAAGGAGTGACCTTTGACACAAAGCCAAACAAGCCCAAAAAGGTTGAAGAGGAGGAAGACACTGTTAGTGAGTAGTATTACATCATTTTGTGTTTTTTGTCTGCTCCATGTTCTCCAAATTAAAAATGTAACTTTAAGAAATGCCATTTTGTGGATGTTTCAAACCCTAAAAGCTTCATTGTGTCAAAATCACACAAAGGACATGGAGAAAATATTGATGCAAAGTTTTGACCTACAAGGTCACAGTCAGGCAAACATCCACATGAACAAAAACGCTGACTACAAACGTCCGCTCCACTTACAACCAGCAGATCTTATGACACAAAATAACACACATTAACTCAAGGAATTCCCAATGCATATGAAAAACGCAAAAGAAAAAAATTTGCACAGATGAGAAGAACTGTAACAATAAAGTATGATAAGCTTCGTTATGCTTTAATAGAATTGTGAAGTCCAGTAAAGAGAATCCATCTCTCTCTCTCTCTCTCTCTCTCTCTCTCTGCAGAGTCCACCACCAGTAAATACATTCGCAGAGTTTCAGGTCAGTAACTTGAACAATATGTGTGATGAATATCAATTAATGTGGCCCACTGTACAGTATTTTCATTTGTTTGTCCCGCTGCAGTTTGTGCAGAGGCATACAACCCCGATGACGACGAGGACGACGATGCAGAGCCTCGGGTTGTGCATCCAAAAACGGATGAGCAGCGTTGCAGACTTCAGGAGGCGTGTCAAGACATTCTGCTGTTTAAAACACTGGAGCAGGTACAACACGTGGAGTCCTTTTAATGATGTGTAGGAGGTTTTCATACACATCCATGTACTTCTATCTTTGTGAGGACACTCATTGACATAATGAATTCTATAGCGCCTCATCCTAACTTTAACCATCACTAAATACTTAACCTAAACCTAATTATAACCTGAACCCTAAAACCCTCAGGAAGGCCTTTGAAGAAGTGAGGAGCGGCAAAAATGTTCTCACTCTGTAGGTCTAAAAGTCAAATCGATCCTCACAATGATATATATATATATATATATATATATATATATATATATATATATATACATATATATACACACACACACTTCCTGTGTGACAGTTTACAAAGCACTGAATGTTCCTGCTGCTCTGCTTGCTGTCACTAACACATGGAGAAGCAGCGTTGAGTTATTCTGCTCTACACATCTGGAACAAACTCCTCTCCAACTCTCAGCTCTTCTAAGTCGAGGATGAAAACTGTTCAGCTTTCAGCTGCCTTTTAGTCAATAATATTAGCTAATGCACGGAAGCTGCTCTAACTTTTCTTCTCCAGTTTGCTCCGTTTCACTCCACTTTATCTTATTTTGATCTTCTATATTATTGCACTATTCTTAAAACTTAACTTATGTTTCTCATCTCGTCTCTGTGTTAAAAGTTGCTATACAAGTAAGCTTTCCTCACTTTCAGGAGCAGTTCTCTGAGGTTTTGGACGGCATGTTCGAGGTGTTGGTCAAACCTCAGGAGCACATCATCGACCAAGGAGAAGATGGAGACAATTTCTATGTCATAGAGAAGTGAGTGACATATTTCTAATTGTTTGTATAATGTTATAACTAGATGGCATTATGTCCGTCTTATAATGACTTCTACTACCGGTCTGTATGTCTTTTCAGGGGTGTGTATGATATTTTTGTGCAGAAAGACAGCGTGAGTGTGTGCGTTGGGAAGTATGACAATAAGGGCAGTTTTGGTGAGCTGGCTCTCATGTACAACACGCCGCGAGCTGCTACAATCATTGCAACACAGGAAGGCGCCCTGTGGGGCCTGGTGAGTCCCACAATGCATCAGGATCTTGAATCCCACACATAAGAATAAGAATACGAATAAGAATAAAGTTGAATGAGAATTCAAGCTAAAATAAAACACAAACTATTATGCTTGTCTGGTGCCCAGGATCGAGCCACATTTCACAGACTGATTGTTAGAAATAATGCGAAGAAGAGAAGGACGTATGAGGCCTTCATCGAGTGTGTTCCTCTTTTGAAGTCTCTTGAGGTTTGTATCTATACAAGATAATATAGTGTATATATAAATATATATACATACAGACAATTATGCTTGTATTTGTAGTGTCATCATGTTTCCTTTTCTCTTCACAAGCTCTCTGAGAGGATGAAGATTGTAGATGTTGTGGGAGCGCGGGTGTTCAAAGATGGAGAGCGCTTAATAACGCAGGTACAGTGTTGGGACATTGACTGCTGTATCTTTGAGCGTTAATCAATAACAAGTTAGACTTCATAAAAGTTTCTGCTGCTTCTTGTGCCTGCAGGGGGAGGAGGCCGACTGTTTCTACGTTGTGGAATCAGGAGAGGTGACGATAACGATAAAAAGCAAAGTGAGTGTGTCCAATAACATAACTGAATCTATTTTAGTTGCCTCTTTGATCATTTACTCTCCTATCTTTCAATTTGATTGTTAGTTTTTGCCATTAAGTAAATAGAATATATTTTGTATGTCTGGTTATGTGTGATCTTAATCTACTAATTAAGATTCCTTCATGTCTGTCCCCAACGAAGGCCGTCCAGCAGGACAACATGGAGGTCGAGGTGGCTCGCTGCTCTAGAGGGCAGTATTTTGGGGAGCTGGCATTGGTCACCAACAAACCTCGTGCAGCATCAGTTTACGCTGTGGGAGAAACCAAATGTTTAGGTAAGACACCGTGTTTGTTGCCCTTTGTGTCCTCATTTTCAGTGAAAGAGACTGGAAACTGGACTGTAGTTGGCCTGTAACGTAGAGGAGGAAGAGGAAGAGCTGCAGGAACAAGAGCAAACACAGTAACTAATAATCTAAACACAGCCAGTCGCCGTTTTATCAGGTTCTCCTACAACTCACAACACAGGCAGGCCCAAGACGCTCAGTACCTGACCAAATATTAACATAAGCAAGGTGTGTGACCATGACGTTGAACTGGGACGGAGCCCACCAGTTTAGCTCCGCCTCCTGACAGGTATAATCGCACCACATCAGAGTTCAGCTCCATCTCCGCCAATATCAAGGCTTTGCCAGCTATCGCTCTCAATTTGATTTAAGTGGTAGACAGACTAAACTGTACAGTTTGCAGTAAATTACAGAGGTTACATCTAGACAGAAGCAGATTGAACAAACCGATTCAATTAATCTGGTTTCCTGTTTTACATATCCGATGAGCCTCATGATTTAAATAGCTTTTAAATATACGGTTTATTACATCTTTCTTTTAACCTCCGGTTTGACATCATAAGGTTTATCATTAAGTATATTTAATGAAACACGCTCCGTTTACAGAGTTTGTGGTCAGCCCCAATAATGACAAGACTTGAGTGTAAATCCCAGCACTCTTAAACTCCAGTCTGTCTGTTACATGACTGAACATTTCAAAACTACACTACTCCATCTGTTAGACAAGACCACAATCTTAAATGTACTTTCTCTTTCTTTCAGTAATTGACATCCAGGCTTTTGAGCGTTTGCTGGGACCCTGTATGGACATCATGAAGAGGAACATTTCCCAGTATGAAGAACAGCGGGTGGCACTCTTTGGCTCCAGTGTAGATTGAAACACAAGGACACGTACTTTTAAAATAAAGCAGTATTTAAGTACATAGCGAACTCCCCTTGAGGTAAATGTAACGCAGAGCCTTCCGTTTTATATTCAGCAACATGTATTGAACTCGTAGAATACTGTCAGTCTCAAATGATAACCATTAATGCAGAACCAGAGAAATCCAATTGTTGTTGATGTGATCTCATGCTCCAGATGCCTTCTTTACCAGTAAAATACTACTTGACTACAGACCGCTCAGTTTGAGATGTAGGTGCGTTACACTAGTAGCAGCTAATATACCCTCAAGCAGAGGAGAGGTGAGTTACAGAGATCTGGTAAATTCACTTATTTCTAACGCCCCCTGATCAGTTTCATTTTCAAAATGTGTAGTCTGCAGACCCAACTGATGCTGACTCAAGTGACATCACTTGAGGCAATTTATCAGTTTTTATGGAGCTCCCTCTGGAGACAAACATCTTTTCACATACGTGTGTGTGTACACACACACACACACAGTATTCCCCAGACTTTGATATGTAACTTCTGGAGTTCCCAGCCCAGTTACTGAACCATCAAAATAAAATATTAGAATCGCAGAAAAATTAATCCATTTGTTTTTGTATATGAACAGTTGATTATGTAACCTAGGCACAGTCCCATTGCCACCGTTTCGTAATCGTTGTTTCCTTGTCGTTAGTGCTGGTCAATCACTGCTTGATTATTTGATCATACAAAGTGCCGCACCGTTTGGCTTTTGAACTCGACAAACTGTTAACAACCCTTCTGATGTGAAGTTAAAGCTTTGTTGTATGGTATGAAATGTAACCTTGTTTTTAATAACTGGCATGTCTTGAGCATTAAAGCTAGTTTAGCGCAATAAAAAATTCTTGCCAAATAAAACATAAAAAAATAAAAGGATTATATCTTAAATATTAAAGTTTTCTTGAGTTTGTTTTATTTGAGTTACAAAATATGAAGTGCAATCAACAGACTCCACAGGAGAGTTTGCCAACCTTCTTGTGTTACAAGTATTTACACCCAAAAATCAAGGATATCCATCTAAATTTCACACACTTTGCGTTCTGGTTTGTCCCAGAGTTCAAGTCTCTGTTAAGTTGTCCAAGTTCCATTGTCAAAGTTTAAATATTTAAAATATGTACAAGTCCTGTATTCAAAAACTCCCAAATCATAATGTGGCTTGTTCAATGCAAAGGCAGGTGCCAAAAAAAGTAACTTTCTTCAGTATTGTGAGAAAAAGAGCAGAGCTGGTGGAATTAAAAGGAGCCGTTAAAACAAATGTGGTCCTCTACAGAGTCTCCATAGTTTTACAGTTAATTCTTCCTTCTCTAAAAGAAAGCCTGGGCGAGATAGTCTGTACATAATTATTTAAAATGACACGTTGAAATGTCTTTTTAGCCATTGCGATGCAAAAGCTGCTATGATCCACTCTTGTGAAGAAATGAATATGACAATCAATAAAAGACAGATGAAAGAAAAAAAGGCCACCAAGATAGTCACTCTTTCATCAAACATCCTGATTTTTTTCTTCAGAGCATCTTCGAACATTAAAATAAAACTCCAATAAATAGAAATACAGCAGAGAAATGGTCAAATAAGACTGATTCTGGTTTGGTCCATCTCCGAGTTCTTTTGAGAAGGACAAAAATACCAGACGGGAGTGACAAAAGAAAAAATAGACTGAAAACAAAAAGCGTCGATAGGGTATTATCCTACACATTCCCATTGTGTCAAGGAAAAAAAAAAGTAATCTTATTCCTCTGGTTTCCTGGGGCTCATCCGCAAGAACATCCATTGATAATACGGTTCCCAGCAGTGACGGTTACACAGAGGTGATGACAATCATGAGGTGTGGTGAGATGCTGGAGATCCTGTTGAGAAGGTCGGGGGCGAGCTGAGATAAATGGCTCTCTGAAAATTCGCACGGTGGGAAAATCTGTAGCACATAGGCAGGCTGAAAAACAAAAACAAAAAATTATAATTTTTTTTTAAAAGACAACTGTGGAGGTCACCCATTATTTGATGACGATATTCTTTTAACTAATCATTCATTATTAAATATATTAAGACAAATTGGGAAAAACCTCATATGTCTCACCTGATTGGAACCCGGGTTGGGGATATTAATGATACCAGCAGCCAACTTTGCCTGCAAGTAGTTGATGAAAGCCGCCTTAAGAGCTTGAGTTTGGTTTAGGACGTCGTCTTGATCTCGTCCACATGGCAACGCAATGAGAAGACAGAAGTCACTGTCCCCCTGTAGGCAGAAAAAAAAAAAAAAAAAAAAAAGTAAATGTTGTTGGACTCCATTTAACGAAACAGACCAATGACTCAATGGGAGTAAGTAAAGAGCACATACCGTCATTCTTCGAGCTACACTCTCTAGTTGTGAAGCCTCCAGCCTCATTCTCTGGACAATCCTAAGCAATGCGCCTCCTTCTTGAAGCGGCAGGGACCGATGAGCCAAAGCTTTGTTACCGCAGACAAAATGCAACTGGACTGCAGCCGTGTCATTCTTCAGTGCCAGCAGGCCTTGCCACACAATTGGGTATTTCTGTTTAAATGCGAGACAAAAAAAAACTAGTATGTCAGACAAAGCCAGCTCTAATTCAGGTCAACCCTGAATGCAATTTATACTGATGAGTTTTGTCTTACCGTCAGCAACTGCACCATATTAACAGGCTGCGTCACCTTGCCATCTGGTTTTGTCTGGGTTTCTGCACCCTAAGGATTCAAGACAATAGTATAATGCATCATGAACAGTTTTTCTAATATTAAGATATAAACCCATATTTGCATGAATACTCAGTTGGCCAGTTAGTAATTGGCGGCCTCGCTTATCACCACAAACCACAGCTTTCAAAATGCCCATAAAGTTAAATCTACAGCTCTGTAAAACGGTTTAAACAGAAACTGAACATCACTGATATAGCAACCATGCAATACGGATTTATTGCAGGAATTATCAGACTGCATTTCTTTTAGCTGGGTGTACCTACTAAACTGGTGTTATATGCAGTGAACTCACCATGGTTGGTGTGACGTTCAGTGGCGGCTGGTTAAGTCCAACAGGAGACGACTCTGGTATTTGAGAATGGATGCTTCTCGGGTTTGAGTACATCCCTGTATACTCTGGGAATGAGCCACTAGGTCCTGGTGCCATTAGTTGAACTCTCTGGGGAGATGCCATTGCTTGCCCCGTTTGTCTGATCCCCATCATTCCATCTTTAGGAAGAGGAGAGTGTGGCCTCTTTGCCTCCAATTGCTTTGTTATATCCTTCTCAGACACACCTTTAGACAAAACATGCGGTCTTGGAGACAAAGATAAGGGCAGGCTGGAAGGTGCAGAAGAGGGAAGGGTCTCTTGAATGTGTGCAGAATGAGGGTCAGTGGCCAAACGCTCTCCCTGTTGGTGCAGGAGGACACGCATATCCCTTTGTGTCATGTATGTATCTAACTGGACATTACTCCGCAAAGACCCACGAAGATCTGACTGCATAGTCTCTGCTTTTAACTGTGGAGCAGATTGTCTTCCTGAAGCCTGGTGGAAGCGTCTGGCTTCTTCCTGTTCCCCGTCATGACCCCTCAAAGAACCGGGGTTTACCTTGAGAACCTTTTCTCTGCCAACAGGCTGGGGTGAGGTAGGCCGTGACTGCATGGGACCAGACCACGGAGAGGCAAGAGGCTCACTATGCATCCCATAGCTCATCACAGAGAGAGGTGGAGTATTGACCCGAGCTTCTCCTTGGCCAAGATGCCCCACTGGCATCGACTGGTTGACACGATGAGGAGACATCCGTCCCAAGCCGCCAGCCACACTGTGAGGTTGCATGATAACCGACTGCTCTGCATGATGTGCACCAGTAATAAACTGTTGCATGGCGGGAAGGCCAGTCGATAACATCACTGGTATGCCCTTAGGCGACGAGGAGCCTACGGGTGAGGACACTTTAGTAAACTGAGTGTGTGGATGACCCGACTTACGAGGGGATCGCGGCTCCTGTTTGACCCCACTGATATGAGAGGTTGCTCTGTCACCAGCCGCTGTAAAACCTACGTGGTTGCCAGGTGGAGAGGGCAAATGGGGGCTTATTGCAGGACTTATGGCAGAGGTCCAAGTCGGTTTAGCTCCATCCGTACTGTGAGGGTCAACACTGTCCATTTTCTTTTGATGTTTTATTGGCATGTACTCTTGATGGTAACTCTGTGTGAGACGCTTCACTACTCCTTGAGGTCCAGATTGGTAAGTAGATTCCATCTTGTCCAAACCAGTGTTTTCTTGTTTAATAGAAGACAAAGTTGACTGTGTCTTACCAGGATGCCCATGATCGGTCTGCAATGAAGGCCCCTTTTGAAGTCCTAAATGAGAATGACTATACATTTCCTGTTTTATCTGGGGCATGGACACCAGCTGCTGCGATTCCATGTCACCTGCTGTTGCTTGTGGGATCTGACTTATTTTTGCACTAATCCTTTGTGGTCCCTCTGTTTTCTGGCCTGAGTGGCTCAATACTACCACTCCTTCAGATGTATTTACTCTCAGCCCTGGGCAAGAGCCTGGCCCAAGAGTAGGGCTTTCAACAATGAAGCGTGCAGCACCTCCGCCTCCATCACCAACAGACGGTCCATGGTATGATCCAGTATCGTCTTTGCTCGGCCTATAAGCTGGTTTGGGTACAGTCATGTCCACACAGGGATTTCCGATGTTCATGTTTACTTTGTCCTCAGGCTCAGGAGGGTTGCAAACACGACTGATAACAGAGGTTGCAGTGGACGCGATAACAGAGATCACAGACTTTGTCTCACAAGATGGTAGTGAGGCTGGCGCTCGAACAATAGGTGGAGCTGGATGAGCTGCCATACCACTACCGGATAGTGGTGACTTATTTGGCACAACAGCTGATGAAGCATTACTTTCAGAGGGGTTCTGATCTCGCAAGGTGGGTAGATTACTTGGAATAGAACTACTGGCTGGCAATGAAGTATTTTTATGTTTCATAAGAATCTGCCTCAAGTCACTTGTGCCATGATCAATATCCATGTTTTCAGAGTCTGAGAGTATAGGCTGGTTTTCCTTCGATGCCAACGGCATGAGAGGTGAAGAGGAGACTCCTGTATCTTTAGATTGATGGCGCCAATCTGGTGGAGAAACAGGAATTCTACTTGTTTGAATGGGTCTGATATTTGGCCTGTTGGCTATGGGAGACAGGGAAGGGGAGATGCAGTCAGCAGGTACCTGTTGAGGCTTTGGGCATATTTGACTCCTAGACTGAGGGTTAACAGATTTAAGATGTTGAATCTGTTCTTCAGAAGATGACTCTGCATTTACATCTGAAACCATGACAGCTAAGGGCTCAGGTTCTGGCTTCCATGTAGTAGAAGTAATAACCGCAGCAGTTGCGGCTGATTGAGTTGTTGTTGCTGATGGAGTTATTGTTGCTGCTGAGGGAGTTGTGGGAACAGTCTTTACACTGGAAGGTGGGCTATCTGCTAAAGAAGTTGTCAATTCCTCATTTATTGAAGGTCCTTCCTTTGAATCTTTTCTTACTTGCTTTTGGCCTTTAGAACGTTTAGGTCTTCCCTTGGTGCCCTTTTTGAATGTGGCAGGGAAGCCAGCCTCCTCCTGTATTGCAGGTATATTCGTTTCAGGTTCATTTTCCTTGGCAGGCAAAATCAAATCTTGTACCTCAGGTTCTGAACCTACATCTGCACTTGATGTAGCTGCTGGAGGTATTGACACAGTTCCAGCTTCAGCAGTTATTGAGTCGATAGCAGCCATGAGTTCTGTCTCGCTAGCAGGATTGGAAGGTTTTTCTTCCTCTGGGTCACTTTTCACTTCTGCAGGCGGGACGGGCAGCGTCGATGGTTCTGTTGGAAAGGCTGGATCTGTAAGTTTAGCAATGTTCCTCAGAGCCTGCTCCAATTCCAGCTGTGAAATTAAGCTTTTTGGTGATTCAAGAAGCTCTTTTTTCCCCTCAGTGGCATTTTCCTTTTCGTCATTGTTGGAACCTCCTTTGTTGACATTAGTACACTTTGAAACAGGATCACTCTGCTCACCAGGTTTTAACTTCTTCGAAGAATCTTCTTGTTCATCATCCCCTAATTGAAGAAGATCTTTCACCTCTGTCACATTTAGTCTGATTTTGAGGTTCTTAAGAACAGGAGACTTGGGAGTCCTTGTCAACTTGGTTTTTCCTCGAACAATCCTGTCTTTTTCCAAGGTGGGTTTCCCTTCCAAGACTTGGGAATCTGTCTCTTTCCCATTTGATTTACCCTCGCAAGCCTTTTCATGGAAAACATCTTTATTTCTGCCCAATTCTCTTCCTTGTTTGTCTTTCTCCTCTTTCTTTTGGTCAACTTTTATTGTTGGTTCTTCTTTACATGAACTTGATGAATCTTGCAAAGCTAAGGAATCTTCATCTGTGAAATCCATTTCTTGATCATCAGCCACCTCAGTTTTTTCTCCCTTCCTTGTCGATTCAGATTCTAGGACTGTCGACATTGGATTCAATGAACTCTTTGTGCCATGAGGGGATGTTTTTCCTTTTGACACTCTTGGAAATCGTTCCCCACCTTCTGATTCATTTGAATCTGTGTCTTTATTGTCCATTTTAGATTTTTCTACTTTTACTGTTGAACTCTCGTCACCGTGTCTGCGATTCTTGGGAGGACGGCCCCTTTTAGTTGTAGGAATGTGGACAGGTGGATCCTGTTCGATATTTTGCTGTTGTGTTGCATCTTTGTCTGAACCTCGCTTTCGCACAGAGCGCGGTGACTCAGGCTCCTTTCCAGAACGAACTGGCGCATCATCTTCAACTGGAGTGGCATACACCGATTTAACGTTCCTTCGTCTTGCTCTGCCTGCTGATATGCCCGGCTCGGACATATCAGGTTCTGATCCATGAATAGGAGATTTGCCTGTGGACTTTGATTCAGCTCTTGGGGATGATCCTCTTTTCGACTTCTCTTTGTCAATGCGCTCACTCTTGCGTGTTGCTGGTTTCTCAGAACCAGAGGTTGATATGACGGGAACAGGAGCAACTTGAGCTGGGGATTGTTTGCCCTTTTTATTTTTCATTTCTTTAGTTTTATGCTCTTTCTGAGGCGAGACTGGCTCATCATTTGTGTCATTATCAATGGACATTTGCACTTTACCAACTTGAAGTTTCCTCTCTACCTCAGGCTCTGTTGCTGCTTTCCAAACCATGTGGGTTTCTTTCTCTTCCTCTAGAAGACTCGGTGGTATGGGACTAGTGGCTTCAGGCACTTCTGGTTGTGTGGTCTCAGGATCCAGCTCTGCTTCTGAAATGCTAACAAACTCATCATGAGAATCACGACGGCATGGTTTTTCAGTAGACAGAGGTTTAACATCCTCAGCAATATCCAATTTCCATTCAGATGCAGATGGTTTACATCTATCCACTGAATAACTGGGTTCAGGTGCTGCTATTTGTGTAGGTTCAGTACAAGATGGTGCCTCAGTTAATGGGTGGTGCATGGGAACGACTGGTTCATTTTCTGTCACCTCTTCTTTTGCCTCTTCCTTTATGATGGACACAGGGGTACATAGATCAGGGGCCTGGATTAATGCAACACATTTCTCCTCTGGCAGAGGAATGTCTTTGAGCACAGATTGGGTTACAGAAGTTGGTGTGATTCTGGGTTCAGAGATCAGCTCTTCAGCAGGACTGACGGGCTTAATTTCTGGCTCCATGATAGATTCCATTATTTCAGGCGACGGCAAAGTGTGTTGCTCTTTAACAGGTGCTTTTTCCACTTTATTCTCATCTGTAGGCAATGTGTCTCTTTTTGCCTCTTGCAGCTGATGGGTTTTATTCTTCTGTTGTTGCAGTCGTGTGAGTTCCAAAAAACGACTATGGAAAAGAACAACTGGCCCCGAGTCAAGTTCACCATCTGCCCCTTGCTGACCAGGCTGTTGGTTTTGTTCAGGTTCTTCATGTTTGCGTTCCAAGTGTTGAAGTCGCCTAGAGTCCAGCTCAAAGACGGGGCTGTGAAGAAAGCGCGAGGCAAAAAGTTCCCTGCGTTCTTGTTCCTCTTGCTTAGGTTCCTCCTTCCTGTCATCAAGTTTGTCTTCAGACCCACTTCGAATCTTTTTCTTTTTCATGTACCAGGAAGGTGTAGGTCGTGGTGCTGATTCTACCTTTTCAGTATCCTTTCTGTTGCGTAAACCTGCAAAGTGAGAATCATAATCCAAAAATGACCAGTTATCTTCTCTTGAAGAGGAAAGAGATTTTGCACGTTCAAGCAGAGCCTTTGTATCAGGTGTGATAGTTTGATCAAGTGCAAAGGAGTAGAATTTGTTCCTTTCCAGATGTGCTATTTTAGGGTCTGAAAACCTGTCAACCCTTGGCCTCTCGGCAAAAGGCATAGATGTGGACGGCATGGGAGAGTGGGGTTTGTTCTCTCTGTCCTCCTCAGAGTCCGATCGTACTTCCCCAGGCTCCAAGTCATGCCAAATACCAAATTCCAAACGCTTGCGATTGTGAATGTTCTTACTTAGACTTCTAGAAAGGTTCAGGTCAGGTAACAAGTCTTGTTTAACTCTGCTCTCCCATCTCTTTTGTTGCTCTTCTTCCACTGTAAGTAAAGGAGTGTTTGGCTTGTTTGCCTGTGTGTTATGTGTCCTTTTGACCAATAGCTCCAGATCTGGGTGAATCTTTTCATCAATTCTACTTAACTCTTTCTGAGCCTGAGCCTGAGAAGGGTCCACAAAGTCCTCATCTCCATGGTGAGGGAAGTGCTGATGTCCTGGAGAGGGGATATTGTTCCAGTCAGGATCTTGACTTTTTTGTCTAAAGCTCCTGTAGACACGCTCCCTCTTACATCCCGGGTCAGTTTCAAATTGGTCTAGTTTCTTTAGTTTGTGAGACGGGAAATTGTCTGTGACATCCTCAGGTGGTTTACCAACTTCATGCACAAGACTGCGATGTTCCATGTCCTCTGTTTCACTTCCTTGAGGACTTCCTGGTTTGTCAGATTTGTCAGACTCAAGCTGCTGTTGCTGCTGGTGCAACCGTCTATTTTGCTCCATCTGCTTACGGTAACTCTGAGAGAGGTCAATATCAACATAGTCTTCCTTGTTTTTAACACTTTTATCAGAGTCAGCATTCTGAGCACCAAATTTGAAAGCAGCCAGGTGTTCTTGCTCTCTTATACCGCTTTGGTCTGTAGTCCCCTCATGGGAAAACCTTCTGGATGAAGTGTGGCCTGGATGTCGTTTTGACTCCAGTGGGTCCAAAGGTCCCTCTGATTTCTCTCTTTGCCCTCTAAGGTCCTCTTGACCATCCTTCGGTGTGCTACTTTTATCAGCCTTGAGTCTTGAATCTCTCCGTTGTGAATCTTTGTTTTTGTCAGTGTCCGACTCTTTCAAATATGTGGCACTAGCACCAAAGTCAGCGGAGGGAAAAACATCCTCCTCCTCATGCCTGCTTCTTTTCTGACGAATAGTCCTGCCACCTGAATCAGCAAAGCGCCTTTTTCTTGCAGCAAGGCGATCTGAATCCACCGATGAGTCTTTCCCATCATTTCCAATATCGGGCTTAAGATGTTTCTTGAGTCTGTTTTTTCCATCCAAGTCTGAATTCTCAACTTTACTCGTTTCAGATCTTTCACTTTTTACAGGGTCTTGATAAGCAGTTGACAACGGATTTACAGTAAGAGCTTCACCATCCCCTTTACTTTTCTGCCTCTCATGAGAATCCTGGTCTGATCCCCTTCCTCTTCCAGACCCTCCATCGAAACTAGTCTCAAGCTCTGTTTCAGGTGGTGGGTTAGATGGAGATTGCCCCTTTGCTTTCCTTGATTTAATCTTCTCAGTTTTGTCTTTGTCCTTATCTTTGTCGCCTTTCTCCTTTCGTTTTGCACGTTTGGTTTTCTCAGCACTTGGCACACGATCTGGTTGGCTGCTCTTATCACTCTTCGAGGCAACTTCAGGCAGGGTCTTTTCAGATTTATCAAAGTGTGGTGGTGACATCGAACTCACACTACCACTTCGTTCAGAGGACTGGCTGTAAACCCGCCGTTCTGCGTCTCTGGGAGCCCGCTCAGATGGTGAAGGCGATACCGTAGGAGTAACAGGTCGTCTTGGATGGGAAGGGCTCCACCTGCTGCGGTCAGCCTCAAAACGTTCTCGCTCTCTTTCCCGCTCTCTTTGAATATATGTGTATTTTCTGATGTCTTGCTCAAAGGGGTCTCTGTAATCCCTGTAGTCTCTTGGGTCTTCATGGTAGCGTGGGTCAAAGTGTTCCCCCTGATAGTGTTCCAGTTCAGGAAAACGTTCTCTGCTGCGAGCAGCAAAGTCTCTTCTAGCTTCCTCTGGATAGATGCCAGGGGTTCGTATATTCTCATAGTAAGCCCTTTCTGCAGGAAATTCATGGTATGGAGGTCTGCGTTCCTCTCTGTAGAATGAATGGAGAAAATGGGAAGAGACAAGCAATGGCACTTGTTAAACTAAATAATATATAATTTCATAAAGTAGCACCGTCACTTTCAGATTAAGAAGAGGGGCTAAAATATTTTGTGGCAGGCATTGAAAAAAAAAAATATATATATATATATATATATATATATATATATATATATATCTCACTTTACATTAGACATTTTTAAAGAACGGTTTAAAATCTTATCAATTCTATTAACGGACAACTTTCTGACATTTAAAAAAAATTATATTTAATTGTGGTCATTATCTCTTGCATGAGATTCAAACTATGGGAAATGTACCTTCGTTCAGTAGGAATTTCATAGAAGTCTCTAATGTCTTGACCGGATGCCTGCATAGATCGGTAGAATGCCATCTGACTCTCTTGACTTGCAAAATCCACCTTTAATAAATAAATACAATTAATTGTGCACAAATACAAATATATACACGCATGAAAAATACATTTCACTAATAAATATAATAATTGCTACCATTTACCTTTATTTTATTGCCACCAATCTTCCAACCTTTGGTCTCCCTCACAGCTGCTTGAGCAAAATCTGTGTTGTTGTACAAGATGAGGGCCATCCCTTTCAATCTATCAAAGACAACCTAAAAAAGGACAAAAAGATAGATTTAGAGTTTTGAAAACTAAGGCAGCATTAAAATAAAACCCTGAAAATCGTAATTAAGAGAAAATATAACCCCTTACCTTCACTACATGTCCATAACGGCAGAAATGCCGTGTGAGGTATTGCTCTGTAACACTAGTTGCTAAGCCATCTAGCCAAACACACGTAGTGGGCATACTCTTTCCAAACCCAAGCTTCAAAGAGAAAAAGAACAACAGGCATATTATATACACAGAATACATTAGATTGTAAACCTACTCAAACCAGAAATGATACTCTTGTTAACTGTAAAAACACTACCTTTAGTCTGTTGCTTCCCAGATACTCTCCGTCCATCTTCTTAATGGCTTTGCAGACACTGGCAATGTCAGAGTACTGCACAAAGGCATACTGGGGAACTCCATTTACTTTCTTGATGTCAATGTCCTTGAGGAGGAAAGACAGAACAATTAGAGAGCCTTATCAAATGTTAAATGTACCAATTTACACATTCAGTGTCAAATGGTAGCATACCACAATTTCTCCAAAGCGTTGAAAAATATCAAGGAGTTGTTGATAACTGGTGGTCTTCTCAAGGTTGCCTATAAACAGTGTCCTTGTGGCCTTTGGGTGGAACTCATCTATCCGCCCATCCAAGGGCCTGAACTCATTTTCACTCTCTGTTTCTGAGGGGAAGGACAAAGTTTATCATTAACATTACTGACATGCTGCTAAATGTCAAGCTCATATTATCCAACATCAGCACAAAAACATACAGTTTTACGGAATAGTGTTTTCTGAAATAATTTGTTGGCACCAAGTATTCATCACAATGCTGTTTTGTATATTTTGTATCAATTACCTGGGCCATTCCAGGCTGTGACTTCAATGAGCATGCCAAAGAACAGCTTTCCTTTGGAGACAGTGAGGGCTTTCTCCTGGTCCTCTTGTTGCCTGAAGAACACCAAACCATAGCGGTCTTCTGAAGCTCCATGGATCTGCACTGAGGTTACTTTCCCATGTTTCTTGAATTCATGGAAAAGTCCATCTTTTAAACTTGTGTCTATGGAGGGTAAACAAAAAAAGATTACTATTCAATGTCCTGTACCGTCCAATGTTCGTTGTTGTGGGAGGTCAAGTGTCACAGCTGGAATTAGCAATGTACTACTTTTGATTAGTCTTTTTGAAAGAAATTTTAAAAAATCCTGATCAGGAAGTTTTCTACTTCTCAACTGTTGTTGTACACTGCATTGATTAGGTATACATAAATCACAAAGATTTAGAAGAAAGGTTTATAATGTATAGTTATAGAATACAAGATTGTGGTCCAGGAACATTTGCTATAATTATGTGAGTAAACTGAAGAAATACGAGAAGCACCGTGGCCCGTACACCAGTGGGATCACATCCGGATTCAAAGGATCAAATAATAGAAAAATGTTATGTGGCTATAACTAAGTCCAAAAAGAAAAGAAAAAAAAAAAAGTTCCCAAAAATATGTGAAGGAACATAAATTGATTGAAAAAAAAAAAAAAAAAAATATATATATATATAACATTTTATACATATAACTGGTACAACGGATCATAAAACGGTTTGGATTGTATAACGGATCGGCAGAAAAGAAAGGGAAAAAAAAGGAGCAAATATAACTTTTAGAGATCCCTGATTATATATATTTTTTTGCTGCAGATACCAATTGCCGATCATTGATGATCCATATTGGCAGATACAGATTCCCTTGTTTGATTGTAGCAGCTGGTCTACAATTTTTTTTTTTTTTAATGATACTGAAGTATGAAAAGTTAACGGGTTATTAACATGACTATAAGATGTAGAAACTCACCCGTGGAGCGTACTGGTAGGTTTTGCACTTTAATTCCAAAGCTTCTGCGTGGTTCATCGGAGTCAAGTCCCATAGAAGACTGAGTAGGGGCGTGTGTAGCCGACGACTGAGCAGAGTGTGCCCGAGATCCATCACTTGAGCTGCTGTTTGAATCACTTATCACAGAAGAAAAGAGAACCATAATTAGACACTTGTCTGAGTTTAAACAGAATTTGTTGATACCTGTACATGTTTCCAATGAAACTTTAATATCATAACCAATGTCACACCTGCCGCTGCCCGTGCTGCTGGTGCTGCTGACAGAATCAGAGCTCGAAGATCTGCTGTGGGATCGAGATCGTGGACCTCTCCCAGGGGACAAAGGAGCTCTTTTAGGGGAATGAGGCGTTTTGGGAGTTTGTCCCGTGGTCCGTTGTGGGGAAGGGTGCCTTGACTGTGAGGAATGAGATGATCGGCTCCGACGGTGATGGTAGGTTCTATCAACCCGTCGTCCTCTGTCATCTCTGTATAGGTCACGTCGTGTAGAATTAGTCAGAGTAAAGGGGTCTCGAATTCTAGAGTCAAAATGTGGGTCTGATGCCTCAAAGGTCCCCGCGATAGCACTGGTCCCTGGGCCGGCAGCAGCAAACATGGTACGATCGCGGTAATAATCAGCGTTGTAGTGACGCTGTCTGTCGAAAGTGCCACTGCGCTCATGGTGTCCATATGGGCTGTGATCATATGCACGTTCACGGCTTTCTGAGCTACTGTGAAATAAGAACAGAGTAGAGAGGGGGAAACAAAATTATTACTAGGTGTCGGGGGGGAAAAGGCAAGAAAAAACAACAATTTCTTATTAAATTATTTGACATTTAAGAGCACAATAGCAAAAATCAAGATGGTCGGTACAGCAAGGACACAGCTGAGAGGAGGTCAAATAAGTTGCGCAGCTGAATACTAATAATGTAGAGATCATATCACTTGCCTGAGCTAAATTAATTAGTCGGTTAATTTTTGGTCACCGATCCTCGCTATTGGGTTCCAGTTACTCAATTAAGAAGTGCTCAACTTTGATAAAAGTTACTACAAGGAACTTTCACTTTCATTCACTTCCTGGGGGTCAAAGGCTGCAGCGTAGCCGGATCTGGGTCCGTCCATGGTGGAATGGTCTTGTTTATAAAGAGGCATCTGTATTAAATTGAGCAATTAAAAGTTCCTCACAGTAACTATTAAGAACTGCTTTATATATATATATATATATATATATATATATATATATATATATATATATATATATATATATATATATCGTTTTTAAAGTGTTCAGCGCTAGAGGAGCACTTACAATGACTCGAAAAATAATTCCTCACAACACAATAGGCCGAACAATTTGACTCAAGATATGACATAATGGGGTCAACCTTTCAAATGCTGGCACCGTCTGTAAACACTACTATAGACCGGAACAAATAGACGGTGTCATATGCTGTACCGATTGTAAAGCCATTTGAGGCAAATTTGTGATATATCAATAACATTGACTTTACTTTTGTGGCGCTGCTAAACTGTCAGCAGCCTAAAATTACATTTAATATTCTGACAGCCAACAAGCATACTTTTCAATACTGTAAATTCATAAAACAGTCACGTGAAACAAAGCCGCCCCAGACTTTGTCACTCCAACTTCTTCATTATGAAGATCTATTCATACAAACACATAATTCAGCAATGTTGTAATGCTGTTCTTAGTACGTTTCAATTACTTTCATTTGCAATAACATTGATCACTTTTGACTACTCTGGATGTCCAGGGGAGCTGATTTCAGAGGTTGACTGTTCATGAACTATTGCTGGTAAGAAAAGGATAATTTAAAATTTCTCTTAAATATTCAACCTTACAATTCTCTTTTTGAGGAGCGGAGTGGGACTGAAATGTAAAATGCCATGCAGTTCAGATGGACATATTTAATGTGAAAATAATACTCTGTAGTATTTATGTGATGCTGGAAATAAAGAGGCAATTGCATAAAATAAATGACAAATACATATTTTATATATGCATTTTATAAAAATAGATTTTCTCCTCTCGCATCAAATCAATATTTTCCCTAAAAGCAGTGCAAACCCTAATATTAGACAAAGCACTAAGGAATGTTAGAGAAAGAAAATATGCAGAGGGCAGAGCAATACCAACCTTTTTGGAAAGAAGTTACCGAAACTAATCCAAATAAATTCTAGGTGGATCAGAATGTGAGAGCCCGAATGAAAAACCAAGGGGAAAAATCAATTGATCTAATTAGGCAAAAACGGTTCTCTTGAAATCGCACTGCACGTTATCTTCAAATACTGTGGAGCACCAGGCCAGTAGGTTGTTGATGTATAATCCACAGTTAGGCTACTTAATTCTCTTCACTGGATGGAAAAAGGAAAAAACAAAACAATCACAGAAATGGACCTCTTTATGGATTTCTGGACATGTGTTTAAAAAAAAAAAACTATAACATAAAATACTAATAAATAAATATGGATTTTGTTTTAAAAAATATGATGAACTTCAGGGTAATTCGTATATTTCCAGGTTGCCTATACAGTAAGTAGGTGCCCGAATGGAAAATACATCCAATTGGATCAATCTTGTCTTGTATGTCAGTCAGTACGTTCCAAAAGTTACGTTCCACCGATAATATCAAGTAGTTTAAAAATCACACAAGCGTGTAGACTCACAGACACTATGATCACAGCATATAAACTCCTCATGGGCTCATAGGCATCTTAATTCCAGAATCCAAGGATCTTATACGTACTGGAAGGCTTCATCTTATGGCAGTAACATTTCAAGTTACTTTGAAAACGTTGTCTTCAGCTCTCTGTAACTTACTCTAAAGTGCTCTTCTCCTCAATGAGCTGAGGCCTTACACAGCTACATCCACACTTGAGTAATCCAGATAAATGGTTGCTACACCTATCCATACTAGGCTCCACATCAGTACATCCAACATGGGGTGCGTACCGGTACATCCAGGAGGGTACATCCCAACTATGCGGTCTTCATGTGTCTTCATGGCCATCAATCTTAAACAAGAATAGCTCCACAATCTTGGTGTTTGGATCCTCTTTGTTCTTGCAAATTCTTCTTGTTATAACTTCCATATTTGCGACATAAATTGTTTATTGTATGTTGTTAATCTCACCCTAAAATGACTGAGATAGCCTAGAATATATGCACTACATCGATCTTTCTTTTGTGATGTGTAACAAATGTGAAGTTCTTCCATCCACTTGTTGAAAACTTTAATCCAGAACAAGCTGTATCCACAGATGCAAAAAAAATTGTAAAATTAGTCCATCCATCGGCAGTAGCCAAGAGAAAAAGAAAAAAAAGTGACCACCCGAGATAGGAGATCCTTGACATAATGATATATTAACTGACTAGATTCTTCAAAGAAAAGTACATCCTTTATAATAGGGATTTACTTCCACTTTCAAGCGATTCCAAGTAAAATCGAGGTTAGATCCGATATTTAGGCGGAAAATGTTTGAAAAGTATCCAAAAGCTCCCCGCGGTAGTTCCCCACAAAATGTAATAAATCCAAAACTCACCAGTATATTCCTCACAGATGTAATATCCAAACCAGATGTCAAACCTTGAATTATAGTTAACTTACCAAATGATAATGTGTAGTTAATTTAATTAGATCCCATGGGAAAGGCGAGTCAATTATGATGAAAAGTGGAACGATCCCTAATTACCTTTGTGCAACCTCCTTGAGGCATCTATCCCTCACACATAACCCCCACTATGTGTTAAGGTTTTACACCTATCCAATAGTTAAATTCCCCTGGATTTTATGGGGAGGCCGTGTCCACTTACCCATCTATTCTCCGTTCATAACGTCCCTCTCTGGTGTGAAGGGAAACAGGTGGGCCAAACACTGGACCAACTGTTCCCCTAGTGAATCCTGTAACGTCTCGACTGCTCGAGGGAGAGCTGTCTTCAAGGCCCCGAACGGCACTAGGGACTGACCCAGGTTCATTGTAGTCAGTCCGAAGGTCCCTGTCTCCCATCTTGTTGACAGCATTGTGAGCCTTCTGCGCACTTTTGATATCCACAAAATCCACAAAGGCTGCAACACCACCCTCTGACCCCCGCTTCCGCAGGACTTTGACACTTTCCACACGCCCATACCTGTGGAAAATACAAAGAAAACAAAGAGGAAATGACATATGCCCCGGATAAGAGTAGAGACATTTTCTGTGTGACAGCCTGGTAAATGAAGAGCAGAAGCACAGATACAAAAAGCAACAACAACAACAACAACAACAAAAAAGTACTTTGCATTAATTTTCCTTTTCGGCCACCTAACCAAACTATCTGAACTTCAGGAAGCCTCTTAAACAGTATTGTTTTGAGTGTTATGAAGGTTTCTAAACAAACCTCACGGTACTCATTTAATCAAAAATCCCTCTGGGACCTAACATGTCAAATGTCAGTGTTTAACAACGATAAAAAGCAGAGCAAACATTTAACCGTCACTAGCTAGCTAGTAATGCTATACCACAGTAGATCATGTAAACGATGACTGGATGTGATTTTAATGCTTGCTGTATTGCATGCAAGTATGTTGATGAGTGACTCAAGGGGCCATTACATAACGTAGCAAACCGATTAAGACATACCATTAGCCTATATGGTTTTAAATTAGTTATACAAACAATGGGAAGCATACACGTCCATGCTTTTAGCTTTCTTTATATCCAAGGACTTGGGCGCTAGCTACGGGGAGCGAAATCTGGTTTGCAATTTACATGTAAAATGGCCTATTTGAAAACAACACGGGGCACGTTAGCCGAGTTTAAGTAAGTAACAGTGATGGCTACCGACGTCGAGCAGCTCAACAACTTGCTAACATTTGTTATCAGCTCAATGATCGTCGCAGATTTGGGATCCTCTACATTTTAATATTTCTCAAACACAGTTGATCCGAGAAGCAACGTTACGACTCGCCCGCTCCCACTGGCTAAAATAGCCCAAGTGTGCTCGTGTTATTTGACCTGCCGTCCAGCGAGCGTTAGCTGCCTTTCGGCTCGTACGGATCATGTAAACGTCTCGACTTCCCACAAAATGGTTGGTTGGCTGGTAGCTCGGTGGCTCGATCGCCGAGCTACCAGCCGACTGCTTTTTACAAAAGTTAGCCAATTTCTATAGACGGTAAACCTTTACACTTAAGTGGTTCCGTGCCCACAATGCCAGTTCAACAAATATAGCCGTGACAGCACGTAGGAAACCCTGACTTGTAAAACTTAACGCGACTGTTAGCCGCGTTAGCATTAGTCTGACCGTCGCAACGAGCTAACGTCCGTACTGAAGCTAGCGCGCGCTGCTCGGCCAACAGAGGACCGTTCTTCCTCTTGCGTAACCTACCGTTTAAAATGCTCCACGATTTTCTCCTCTCGGACATGTTCGGGTAAATTTCCCACCCAAAGGTGTCTGGTTTCCCGAACCATCTTGCGCTATTCTTCCCCCCTTATCACTCATATGATCGTGCACGTTTCTAATCCCTGCCGGTCGGAGGTCCGCCTGAACAAAATGAACGACGGGGGACTCCGTGAATAATCTGGGCCTGGTAGCCTGCTGCCCGTTTAGCTTTAGCTGATGCGTCCTCGATCCATGCACGTGGACGCGCGTGAGACTCGCTCCTGGTGGTTTTGGGTGCGAGCTGCGCGGCCCCGGGCTCGTGTGCAGCGCGTGCTTGATAGTTACGAATACAGACAACACATTATTTGTATGCAAGGTAATCAATGCTAATGATTATAATACATCCCAGTTGCAGAAAAGGCGATCCAAATCATAATTTAACGTTGTTGTGTTGGATAAAGGTTCAACTTTCGTGAAATCATTTGATACAAGTTGACCTATTCCTTTCAAAGGTTGCTCTATATTGCAACCCCAGTCAATGTGTGTTCAAAGTACCTTATATAAGTGCATAGCGTCAACTGGGGTGAAACTATAGGCTTAATATCAATCTTTCGACTATAGTTTTTCAATTAATCGATTATTTGTTTTATTATCTATAAAATTCGAATGTGGAAACTATCACATTTTCAGAATCCAAAATTATGTTTTCAAACGGCTTGTTTTGTCCCAGATATTCAGTTTATAATGATAAAGAGAAGAAGGCAGCGAACCACAGTTAGCTGAAACCAGCAAATGTTTGTCATTTTAGCTTGATACATTATTTCAAAATCAATACATCCCTAATGTGTTGTTCGGCCCCTCAAGTCTTTCTTCTTATGAAAAGGTCACCAGAATAGATTCCCGCCCTCATTCAACACTCAGGCCCCCTTTGACCTCTCATTAAAAACATATTTGATTTAATGGACAAGAGTGAGACTACATTTAGCTGAACAACGGCCAAACAAAGTGATGATGGCAAATATTAATTTAACAGTAGCACAAGTAGAGAAGACTCCTGAAAGTAAGCAAAGGGATTCATTAATGTCTCACAACAATATCTCCCTCAACCTTGATAATATTAGCCAGCAGCTAGTGGCGGAATAGAATGTATTAAATGATCAGGGGGTGCTTTATTTTTTGTTAATTAATTCAACCTTTAATTTCTTTCTAAATATAGACAAGACAGAAAACATAAGGGGCTGGCAACATTGCAATATATACTAAATAAAAAGTGTGTTGAATAAAAACGTAAATGCTGACAATTTTTTTCTGAAAAATGTTTTAATAAATGTTATGATACACAGCAATATAATTCCACAAACATGCAATTTTGAGATACAGAACATAAATAAAATTAAAATTAAAAAAATTGACGGAGACTTTAATGTTTTAATGTAATAATGTTGTGAATAGTTCTATTGTTGAGGCAAAAATAGTCAATGAAGGCCCAGTGAGGATCTTTATGTGTTAAAACGTGAGGGCTATCACATCGAAAGCACCTTCTAGTTTTGGTCCATAATGAGTGCTTTAGGAAGTACTATTGTGCTCTTTTCCACATTATTTTACAATCTGTAGTCAATTTTCTTATCTTAATACTTATTAATAGTGTGTAATTTAACAAATGTAATGTTGGAGCCTGCCTCAAGATAAAATATATTAGTTTACTTTTATACAAAACAATTTTAATATAAAGTTATTTTTTATATAAAGGGTTAATGTGATTGAGAAACAGTTTACTGATTGAGATTTACAAGAATTCAAATAATGCTTGCCATACGTTTTTGCAATTGCATAAATATATGTGGTGCATTTGGTAGTTTATTGAGTGCAAAATTATCAAGTAGAAAAGCATAAAATGACAATCTTCAGAAAGCATGATATATTGTAAAAAAAAAAAAAAAAAATGTTTTGTTCAATTGGAAAAAGATGTGTGACATTGTTATTCCAGAGTCATGCACATTGCCAGTGAAAAGTCTCCCATCTCTTTGAATCCAGACTCGTGGCAGTTTTCCATCAGCTGCAGTTCATCTCGGGCTGTAGGGCCAGTGTTAGTGCTGCCCAGAAACCAGGTTCAGATGGCAGGATTTGCACAGCAGCTTCCCATCTAAAGGATAGCAGCCATGCTCATTTGGTTCAGGAGAGAGCTGGATGACACAGATCTGCATAAAATAGAAGAAAAAAAAAGACTTATCGAGTGGTGATTACTGTGCGTTTGTGTACCAGTAAACACTGTTTGCTTGCAGAATGCCTACCTCACATCTGTAGCAGTTCTCGTGGTACGAGTGTCCCAGGCATTCAACATTATAGCTGTCAGTGCCATCTTCTTTTGGAATGATTAGCTTGTTGCAGGCGTAACACTTTGGAGCATACTTCCTGTAAAGACAACATTTTAGAGCGAAGAAAACGAGGCAAAGTAAGAGTGAGTTTTGCCACCTTGTGTTTTGGGTCAACATTGGCAATAAATGAACCTGAATCGAAAGTGATTTACACATTAGAACGGCTTCAAAAGCAATTTGTTGATGTATCATCTCAGGAAATGTTACACAAAACCTCTTTGGTGGACGTTTTTCATGTGACGCTTGCCACAATTCTTAACACTCATACCTGTAATAGTCCTGGAGGCAATACACTTCTCCAACTTCTCCCTGAGCAAAAGCTTTCTCCCCAATTTGCTGTTTGCATGTTGCACAGGTAAAACAGGAAAGGTGGTATGCTCGCTCCAGTGCACGGATCACATGGTCTGTGATAACCTCCCCACATGCCCAGCAAAGCTCCAGGCTTGCCTAAGAGACAGAAATACATGGTTAGTGGAATACATTTCAGACAATAATAAAAGACAATAACACATCTTCCACTGTTTAACTCATTCACTACAAACCACGTATACCTCGTGTTGTTAGTCATTCTCCAAAAGACAGCGTAGTGTTAAACAATAAATTATTTAGTTTTTTCCACTTTACAAGCAGCACTTGGCTTCTGATCATTTTTGCAAAGAATACAAAGCGGATAGGTTCTTTACAATGAACATCTTTACTACCTTTATTTTTTACATTTCATTTAGACTTGAATTCAATCTAATTACACTGTGCACTAACAAAACATTGACACTAAAAAACACTGACACAAGTTGACTGTGATGGACGTATTTCAAGTCTGCGCAGGTTGATTTTAATGCTATAGTAAAAGTAAGGTAAACCACTACTGGCTACTGGAGGGTTTGGGAAAACCACAATTAAAAAAAACATCACAGCGGTCTTTGGAAAACAGCTAGTAATAATAATGCAAAAACATTTTAGAAAGATTGTAATTTATATTTGCAGCTTTAATAACATTCTGGAGTGTAACTGTATTGACTTTGATCTACCTGGTAGCAGTCTTCACAGAGTGGGATGCCTGCCTTGTTGTAGTACTGTTTGCCAGCCAAGGGAATGTGACAAGATCGACACTGGAAGCAACCGTCATGGTACGTCCTGTTCAAGGCCTCGATTGCAGGTTCAGAAGGAGCCACGGGTTTCCGACAGAAGCCACAGACATCTGCATTGAACACAAACATCAAATTTAAAAGCGGATTACATTTATATGTGTATTGTGTATTGCTTAAAATGTTTAAATAGAGATAATGTTACCTCTACTCTCCCTGCTCGTGCCTTGGCCATTTTTATGGATCCCATGGGATTGTTCATCTTGGTTTAACCCACTAGATGGTGTGCTTGTTTCCCCCTGTATGTAAAGCACATTGTTAATGCAAACCTAAACTTAAAACTAAAGTAAGTTCACATTTGAGTTTGGGCATCACAAGGTTAACCCCACACTTAAGTAAATGCTTGAGTTTTAATAAACAGTGGTCATATTTGATGCTCGATTAAAAATATTGGGAGATTAAACACATTGAAGCCCTAAATCGGTATTCTTTACCAAACTTGAACACAAATTAAACCTATAATAATAAGTACATTTCTTTGCAGAAATACAAATATGAGGGCCCCCTAAAAATATATTGAAAACACAAACCAAACATGAATAAAACGAAAGAGAAAGTATTATTAGACCTCCTGTAACTCAGCCCATTTTCCTGGTCAACACTTCATTGTTTCTGCACACAGATGTGCCTGCAATGATAGGAACTAAATGTATATAGATCTCTACAGATTAGAAAGTGTTTATGAACTGCACACATTTTCCTTCACAAAGTGTTCTTAATCATTCAGTCATATCTAAAACACAACAGTTTTTTCTTCATATTGTGTTTAGCAGATTATTCGTCACAACCAGTGCACAGCATAACGCAGTATCTGTAAAGGTTGTGGAAAGTTGTAATCCTTTTCCTTGGGAAAAGAAATGACTTGTCTATTTTTGGCAAATCATTTAGAGAAAAAGTGGGATCAAGTGTTTACAACTGTAAATAACAGTGGTAGACATGCACGTTTGAGTGATGCAACTGGGACAGAAGTCTGCATACCTCTCGGTTGTAAACTGGCTGCTGACCTGGGGTCAGAGAGTGGGAGAGAAGCGTCTGGGCAGGAGGAGGTGGTGGAAGTGGTGATTCTGCAGAGAGCGATGTTCCCTGCGATGAAGGCAGCGCAGCATCAGGAGGAGGAGGAGGAGGAGGAAGAGGGAAGAGATCTGTTTGACAAAAAAAAACATTATTTTGAATCACTTGGTAGCAATTTATACAAATGCTTTTTATTTAAGTGTCAAGTAATCACTGAAAATCAGGAAAATACAGTAAGTAGAAAATGATGATGATGAGATGGACAGTTTAAAAATATAACGATTGACATTGTCTTTTTTATTCCACACTGTCTTCTTCCTTGTCACAACTGGGTGCCTAATACCCACAATACAACTTGACTGCTGACAGTTTGGTCAGAGTTTGTGATGTTAGGCTAATGGCAGCTAATCTTGCCTCGAGCTGAGAAGGATAGTAGACTACAGCAATCTGCTAAACTCACTTATTTCTAACTCCACAATAGTATTTTCATTTTTAAAAACTCATTGTCTTCAGGCCCAACTGAAGATGACTCAAGTGACATCACCTGAGGTAAAATTATCAGCATTTTCTTTTTTTCTTCTTCAGATATTCAGTATTATTCCCCTTGTAAACATACTTTGATGTGGGATGTTTACCTTTAAATAATATCAGAGGTATTGTAATGACACAAATAAATACAATCTCATTTGTATTTGGAGAGGATCCTAAAATGAGCAGCACTCATATAGTTTGGGAATCCCTCCACCTCAACAAATGATTCAAAAACAGACTTCTAAAACAAAGTTATGGAAGGACAGGTCCAAAACATATTATAAAGGTCAGCCAGGCCCTAATGGCATCAGTTACATATAGCGTCATTTTCTGCATGTATTTCAGGTGCTTTAAATCCAAGATGAAAAATAGGTGTTGTCATAAATACCTGCAGCGCCTCTATCGTCTCCTTGCAGCTTTCCTCTGCTGGGTCCGGGTTGGGCAGGTTTTGGGCTCTGAGGGTCTGAAGTCTGGCCCGTGGCCCCCGTAAAAGTCTGGCCTTTGCGGTCTACGCTGCCATAAGACTCAGACTGCTGGTCGTCCTCTTTCTTGTGTCTGACGGCGGGGACGTTGTCACTTGGGCTAACTCGTACAGCAGTGTGCTGCTTGTCTCTAACTGCATCACTGTGAGCTTGGAGGACGGGCTGCTGCTGTGTTACAGTGGCTCGATGAGGAGCAGCCAGAGTGATGAAGAAAGAAGACACGATCCTTTTTGGTGGAGCTGCTGATGCCATGACCGTATACAACCCACATACAGCCTATAAGGAGGACAGAACCATTATTATCTACACTCAAGACTATTTGCAATGTTTTATAGTTCTATGGAAACATAGAAACACACTACACTACTTGATCTTGAGCCACTGGAGTGTAAGAAAAAGACATAATGATATTGAACTTGACACATTGTATTCCTATCATCGCAATAGTGTTGAATCTAGTGTACACACCCTCTCAGTCAACTTTGTGGGTGCGCTCACTATCACTTTAGAAAGGTAAACTCACACACTCACCGCTCTCATTACCCATAATGAATGGTTTTAGAGAAAGCACAAATCTGAATCATTTGTTTCCTTTAAACCCACTGACTCTGGCTGTGAGCTGGCATTACATACCTGGGAGAAAATATGGTTTGGAGACAGCTCGTCTTTCTCCTTCCCTGCTCTGTATCTCAAAGCTTCTGGTGTGTTTTCCCTCTTGTAAGCTGCCACTGAGAGAAGACTTTACTCCGGTAGAGAGGGAGACTATCAGCAGAAGGCCACTCCTTTTCCTTCTGCACCTCCCTCCCAGACTCTCTCGTCCGTCGACCCCTCCTCCTTCTCTGGCTGACTGACAATACCACCTCCCTCCCGACCGTAAAAGGTGAACAGTTAATCTCGGGCAAAGTGCAGTAAAAAACATGACACATGCATCTACTATGAAAACTTGGCAGGCACACACCCACACACAAACACAGTGGCATGCATGCACGTAGACACACAAAGAAAGTCATGCAAGTTAACAATTGGGCAAACTAACCAAAGGAAAACAGTCAGACTTTTTACAAATGAAAGAACAAAAATATCATAAAGTATCTCATTAGGTCTTTGCCCTTAAATATACTCACTTGCACCTCCCACTCCTTTATCTTTTTGCATGCCAGCAGGATGTGACTGTACCTGCCTTTTCCAGCAACTCTCTATCTCAAACTGTCCTCTTTCTCTCTCCTGTGCAGCTCTGCCTTATTGTTCTGTCAGCTTTATTTTCCCTACCTCCCTCATTGAGTCTGCCTCCTTTTTTCTTCTCCCTCTTTCCTTCTTCCCTTCCCCCACTACATTATATCACTTTAGCCTTGACTCACTATCAGTGTCTCATGGCATTGCTTCCATTTGTGGCCCACCGACGTCTGATAATATGTGGTGGAATTCATCAGGCTATGATGATGGAGCTTCTCTGGTTGAAAGGAGCCGTAAAGGAGCCGCAGCATTACAGTGCAATGAATCAGGGCATTGTGCAAGAGGAGATATTGGTGTATTAGGATAGGGGGGCAGGGGGCAGTGTCTGTGAGAGCTATGAACAAGCTGCTTTGTTGTGTTTGGTGCTGTCCACCAGAGTGAGTCTAAGTAATATCAGGTCTGCTGATCAGCAAATATTGTGGTTAGTTTCCGGAGCAAAACCATGTACGGTCTCCTCCCCTCCGGAGAGTCAAAAGGGGAGGATAGAGTAAGAAACTACATGTTGAATGTAGGTCAGTGTGGAAGAAGAGAGAGGGTTAACAGGAGACGGAGATGAGGAGAGTGATGGGGGTCTCTGTTGTTTCAGCTCTGTGGAAAGGAATGCTGCAGTGATGTCACGGTTGCAGGAGGGAGCATGCTTGCTGATGACACAATCCCCAGACCTCCACGCTCCGCCCCCCCAACAGCCTAAATCCTCATTAAACCCTCTGAACCTCTTCACTGCTTCTGCAGCATGACTTTTTAAATCACTCTTTTCTTTACTTTAACCCTCAGTTTATCTACTGGACAACTTTTGTAATAGAAGGAAGGAAAAGAAACAGGAAGAAACAATGACAATTGCATGTTCACAAATTCAAATTGATGTTGATTTCCTAACTGCAAACATCTGCAGGGGTTGAAAAACTACTTCTCATGGAGAAATACTGTTACTTCATCAAAATACCTCATGTGGGAGTAAGATTAGGCAAAACAGTTCAGGAGAATGTGAGAGACAGAGACTAAAGTATTCTGACTTCTAGTTAAAGCTCTAAAAAAGCAAGATTACACTTCTCATAATGCGACTGGATAATGTACTTCATTACACCCCCACTGCCTCATACCCACTGCCTCATACCCACTTCCTTAAAACTTCCCACCTCCTGTTTGTCATGCAGGCTTTCTGTAAAAAAAAAAAATAATTGCTATGACATCATTTTCCTCAAACTTTACAAAGATCACAAAGCCACTGGATTATATCATTTATAAGTATACATTATACAACTGTTTTCAAAGGAGGACTAGTGAACTGATAAATGTATCTCTTGGTCACTCTACTAACCTATTTATCTGCTATTAATCAATGTTTTTCACGTATTATTCATGAAGGAAGTGTTTCTCAAAGAATACATCTCCAAAAATGTGTAGCTGTGTAGAATATCTGATCAATTTAAGGCAATCTAGAATTAATATGTAAAAAGGGACTCAAAAAGCCCTTCATCCCTGACCATATTGAAGATTGTACCTTCATACTGGTGGAGGTGTATTCTGTTTACATTGTGTATGTTTCATGCTCATCTCTATTCTAATAAACGGCTTTAATTTATTTGGCGTGGTATAATAATGCTGTGTTAGATTTAAATAAAACACATCTGCAGTACAATATATGTAATAAGTAGCTTGACAATACTTGATCATGTATTTGGCTTCCATATACCCTCATGCTTTGCTTTTCTTTAAAACCAGACTCAATAACAGTTAAATACACAAGTTATCCCAAGCGTGGCCAAAATTATATTTTTATTATTCATCAAGTATTGGCACAGCTTGACATTTGAGGTATTCTCTGGTATTTGAGGTAGATTTCTGGTATCTTTCATCTGATGATCTTTTCCTTTGTGTTGTGACTGGACCTCTGTTCATGTTTTCTCAAGCTTGTGTCTTCTCCTTCCTAAAAGTGAAGCATGACAATTAAATGTAATTTCTATATTTCTATACATTTATACAATAGATTCAGAAATAGTCATGTTGTAGAAATTGCAGTGTAAATGCAAAAAAGGGAACCACAGAATATATTTGTAAAATCACTAAGTGGAAAACCTTTAACGCAGCTTTCAGCAGGTCCTGAGAGGGCAGCAGGCAGACCGCTTCACCCAGGAAAGTGACAAGGACGTGCAGGACATCGGACCAGTTGGCCACTGTCAACATGAGCACCAGTAAGGCTCCCAGTCGCAGCATGACAGTGTGCAGCAGGACCTCCTTGCCAGTCTGCCGCTGCTGATCCTCTGTGCAAAATGAAAAACCAAACATTGTTTAATAATGATAAGAGATCTTTTGTACAGTGTGACATGGTACTCCCTTGTTTTCTGAGATTCCTGGGTTGTGCTTTTGATATCCTTTGTATGGTTTGTCACATATGCATTGTTTTTTATGGCCTCATTTTATATTGATTATTTTATTGGTCCAATTTTCTGTTGCATCACTTTTGGCCTTTATTTTGTACTTTAATTTGGTGTCTGCTGTTACTTGACTGAGTTGTGTCTTTTTTGTACTTCATTGTATAGAGTAACTATGTTATCTGTGCATATGACAATAAAAATATCTTGAATCTTGAATCTTTTGTTATCGGTCACTGTGCTGGGGGACCAAACTAGTTATCTAACCTCATTTCAAATGTTTTTTCCTCCAGAAGTCTTCCTAAAGGACATTTTCATTTCCCATATAGTTGACCAGACGATCACCTTGAATGTAGACCACCAACATGGTGTAGCAAAGTGTCAATGGAATCCAAAACTTTAGAGCATCTTTCTGTGACAGGAAGTGGTCATAAACCGTAGCGGTGGAAGCCACAGCTGCTACAGCAAAGGCCAAGACAACCGCTTTTTGTACTGAAGCCAGTATGGTGTGTCCAGTGGCCAGGAGGGTGAGGCACTTCCCACAGTAGCGCTCTCTGCTATGTAGTGGGTAGAGTTTGGCCACATGGCTCCACACACTGTGGCTGGCACTGGCTAGTGCCCAGCTGAGAGCAGCTGCCAGAAACAAGCTGAAGGAGCTGTGTGGAGCCCCCTGATGGAGGAAGTCCAGAGTACAGGTGAGGCCGCATCCCAGGGAAAACTGGCACTGGGTCAGGAGCAGGTCTAGGCCTCTGCCTTTGGCATCCTTAGTTCACATAGATACAAGAGTGTGGGTGAAATTAGTTAAAATCAGTGTAGAAATACCTTTATGTGTAACACAAGAACAAACAGCGATAGTACACCTGCATAAAACAAGTCTAAATCAATGAATTATCAGATGCTCCGTTTGTGTATAACTCACCAGTCCTGCTGATACCCAGGCAGAAACCGCTCTGAGAGAAAACTCCAGCACTATCAGAGAGGAAACCCTCGAGCCCACCAGAGACAGGAGGACCGTCAGGATCCAGAACTGCAGCAATGTTATCCAGTTCCCTCTCAGAAGATTGCTAGCTGAGAAGGGCCTCTGTTTGCTTTCAGCTTCAGAATCACTGTGTCGAGGGGAAAATTAGACATGAATATACTGCACTTAAATGCACAATGTACTTTCTCGCCTTTTTTAAGGAATACGCTCACCTGCATGTTTGAATAAGGTTGTAAATTCTCATCAAATGGCACAGCACTGATATTCCACATGCGCCCACGAGCCCTTTAAAGAATAAATAACATAACAGCCCAAAAAATTATATGCAAAAAAAACTACTTTACACAGAGGTACTGGGAATTTAGTTTTTTTTTTTTTTACTGCCGTGAAGAAGAAAAGCATACCGTCAACTCACCTTGAAAAAAACAGTCAATTGGGTTTGAATTTAAAAATGTCAATTCAGAAATTCCCATGATCCAGGAGAAGGAAAAAAACATGTTTATGTTTTCCTTGTAATATCTCAACACGAACACACAAAAAAGTGCTGTGATCTCTGGCTCATGCTACTTCAATCTGAGAACCTCATCAGAAACTTCAAGTTAATGTTGAATTCCTGTGAACCAGACCATTGCCTTCATTTCCTCCTGCTCATCAGGTTTGAGAGTGCTTTGTGTCTCAGGTCCAGAGGTCAAACGTGATTAGAGAATGGTTGTCAGTCTAATCATTTTCTGATGGAAGAATGTGAGACTCTTTTCAAAAACAGAGCAATCAGAAACCTTTTAAATGGTTTTAAATAAAAGCACACTTTGCTTACAATGCGTCTTAGATATCATGCATTTAAAATATGCAGCACTTGTGTCCAAGAAGATACCAAACCAAATGTATTTAATGCTTTTCATTGAAAAAACTTTATTATTATTATTATTATTATTATTATTATTATTATCAAATGCAGTTCAAAGGCTGGAAGTAATTTCTGTACATAAAAACCTCATATAAAAATGTCATCAGATGTTTTTCTTTCCATATGACTACAAGGCAGCTAGAATTATGTATTAAACTGTGACAGCAGCCATACTATAAACAACATATAGTTTATGTTTTAATAATCCAGTATTTTTCTTGATCTCATTGGCACTCCATTGATATGCCTGCAAGCACATGGGTCTCATTTCTCTCATTTCATCTTTGCTGCGGCCCGACACATGAAAGCCCATTGCTTGTAAATTCATCATTTGAGGTATTAAAGTTAAATCTGATAGTTCAACAGCATATATATTTGAATTTTTTTACAGGGCACGTTTGTTGGAGTTTGTGCAGTATTTGTCAGACAGAGTGAGTCTCACTTAAAGCAATTGTTCAACATGTTGGGAAATACGTTTGTTTACTGTCTGCAAGAAAGCAAATAAACACATTTACCAAAATGTCAAACATTTGCTTTAAATTCAATGTCCAGATTCCAGTCACTCATGCGCAGGATGATCGGGATGTTTTAGCTCCTTCCCTGGCTCTGGGTTGTCCTTCACCGGCTCTGGGTTGTCCTTCACCGGCTCTGGGTTGTGCTTCACCGGCTCTGGTTGTCCTTCACCGTCTGTTGCCTCATCAGATCCCAGAATAGCATGCTGAGCACTGTGTGTGGGGCCAAGCGCAGGAAGACAGGGCCCATGCCTTTATACAACCCCAGCAGGCCCTCGGCTTGGCACACCTTCAGCATACAATCTGAAAATCCTTGATATAAACGCCCCTGAACAGGCAGAGAAGGAAAACAGTAAGTCTTAGTATGTATTTGGTTAATCTTTTGTGCCATTGTTGAAAGGACAAGTCATTTGATGAAAAGAGGTCGCTTAAACTCACCCTACGCAACTCATCCACTGGCTGGTTGTAGAGTCGTGTACTAATGACGTCAAACGGTGTCATGGTGATCGCCACAGCGACTCCACTGATCATGGCAGCGATCAAAACTGTGAGCCAGCTGTTTGGACTAAACAACTGCAAGATAAGAAAGTAACTGATTATGAACTGACGCTTGGCTGATAAGCGTGACGGCAACTGTTCTGGAACATGTGCTGTAAAAATGCCAGCTGTTTATCACATATACCTGGGAATGTGACACCCATTCCTTGGCCGAGGTGAAGGTTGAAAGTTGAGCAGCTGATCCCACCATGACTCGAGGCACAGCCCCGTTCACTCCCCTCCAAAGACCAATTAAACCGTCTCTTCTATAGATGGTAACGAAGGCATCAGAGACTCCCTGAAATGGAAGAAAACAAAGGGCATTGGTGTGTTGGACCCCAACTAATGATCCAGTGTATCATTAGGTGATAGGAATATGTTTCTGGTGGATTGAAAAGCTTTTTTCATACATATAACTTTGAGTCATACCAGTGCAAAGTAGTAAAACACTAATGTTACGTGTTTATTGTGCATTGAGACCACTGGGTCTTGTGATCAGCGGAGTATTTGTTTTTTTATCTACCACTACAAATTATACATGAACATTACGTGGCATCAGTACTAAGTTTAAACACCAAATTACACACTACAGTATCTATCAGTGGTGGAATGTAACAAGGTACATTTATTCAAGTAGAAATATCTTTGAATTGTACTTAAGTATCTCCATTTCATACAACTTTATACTTCCAATTGAGTACATTTCAGAGGGAAATGCTACTCTTTTTTTTAAAACACATGTATTTGACAGATGAGAATTATAACAGGGAAAGATGATCTACACTAACAGGTTCAACATAACCAGCAGAAGGGCGAGGGCGCTGTAAATCAAGTGCAGTGAATCCACACCCATACAATCTGAAGAGAATGTCTAATTAGGCACTAATTGAAAGCACCTGTGTGGGTGGGCCTTTCTGCTTCTACTTTAAATGTGTCAGCAGTGTCAAATCAATAATATAAAATAATATAACACTTCAATCTGAATTACTTTTCAAGTAATATTTGCATACTTTTACTTAGAATTTTAAATAGAAGACTTTTACTTCGACTTTTACCCGACCCCGGATAAGCGGCTGATAATGGATGGATGGATGGACTTTTACTTATATTGAAGTATGTTCAGTGTGGTCCATATTTACTCTGACAAAACAACATACAGTGTATTCGTGTGTCTTACTTTGAATATGTCAGACTTACCAGGTGGTTATGTTGGTGGCCTACGGCTATGGCTTCCACAGTCTGAGCCTGCAGGTGGGTCTTCACCTTTGAAGCAAATGCAGCACACAAGGTTAAATGAGCATTCAGACTGAACTAGATACTGTGCCAAAAATCTACCCAAGCACAAACAAACCAGACTTGTTGTCACTAAGTCGGCTGATATGTCTCAGTCAGATGCCAGCATGTGTTATGCAACAATTAGAGGTAACTCTGCCAATGTTTACCAGGTGGGATTCACATACAACACTAACTTGTCTTTAAGAGATAAAATAAGATAAGATAATCCTTTATTAGTCACGCAGTGGGGAAATTACAGGATTACAGCAGCCTTGCTCACAAGTGAATAAAAAGAATAATACAATAGAAACAAGTACTAACTCCTCAGTGATTCATTCACACAAAACCTGAATGATCAAACAGCAGTTTTTACACGCACAAAACCAAGAAGTCTCTCCCCTCGATCTCATGCAGAATGTCAATAAAATAACCTTTCCTTCACTCACTGCCAACAGCAAGGAGCCAGGAGGGACTGTATATTTTGGCATCAGTGAGTAGGTTGAAGCAAAGTGAATGATTATATTTAGAGAGAGAGACAAGCGTGTTGTAAAACAATACGGTCGTTCCATGACGGTGCAAAATGTTGGAGATGGTTTTAAATGACAGCTGAGGCAGAAAAGCAAAAGCACTTCTCTTGTATGAGAAGGGCCGTGGAGAGAACATTCACATAATGTGCTTTAAATCACGAGACGGTGACATTTGAAGCATTATGATTCTATTCTGGTTTTATAGATGCAGAGTGAGTCTGCATGTAATCTGACAAACAAAACTGAATGGGACCTGACAGTGTTGGGGGGCAGAGGGATAATAAAAATATATGACTCATTCATATGGACAGGATATGGTTAAGTTAGGTTGAGATAATATTGTTTGATCTTGTATTCCTTCATAAACTAGATTAGACGTCATCTGTGACTAACCACACACACCCATGTAATGTCCTCGCACTGGATACAAATAGATGTCGGACATTTGACGCATGTGAAACCAGCTGGTTCGCTCTCGTGTCTCAGGTGTGATGACTTACAAAATTATTATTTAGGCCAAATGCAGAGGGTTTGCAATGTCATGTTTGAATCAATGTCACTGTACATACTTCTATTTCACTGTATATACTTATATACACTGCATATACTCTATATATATATATATATATATATATATATATATATATATATATATATATATATATATATATATATATATATAGAGTATTTTCCATACCTAATATTTGTCTGTCTTCTTTGCTTGCTGCTGCCACAAACAAATTCCCCCTTGGGGGTGAATAAAGTATGCATCTATATAATTTAGGTTTTCCAATTTTGTTTCTTTTATTTCATTAAAAGTGTGACACCCCTCGTTTATTTCACACAGTTCAGAGGTTGCTGTTATTTACCATATTTTCCCTTGAAAAGCATTGCCCTTTATAATACCCCAAAAAGGTATTGTTAAAGAATAGGTTGATACGTTTTCTATATTACTAACGTATCCACATGTACATTGTAATAGTTATTGGGCGCTGTAATCTTTTCTCCTGTCCGTACGTGGTCTCGAAAGAATCCCTTTCTGAAGAGATTTAAATGCACAAATCATGATGAGCATCTTACAAATATCCACAGTATGTGGATATTTGTAAATCAATAATGTTATGTAATGTTACAATAGAGCCCATTGCTGTTTACTAAGCTGACATATGTAATACGTTTTATGAAGATTTACACCCACCAACGTGGACTGGTATCTGGTCAAAGTTGGAGACCACTGTGTTGGTACTATTCAAATAGTTGGGTCTGATGGCACAACAAAAGTATTACTCTAAAACCTTTTGCATAATATATCTGAAGCTTGCCACAGAGGACAATTACTCATATTGTCTTTCCATATTAGCTTCCCTGTCGTCTTTATGTCAGTAGCTTGGTTGTTAATGAACTTTTTGGGGTTTTCTTTAACGTGTGTGTGTGAGATCGAGTCTGTTGAGTGTGACCCAATCGGATGAAACACTCTCAGTGGCACGGAGGCTTTCAGTTTCCTATTAAGCCCAAAATGACATCATGGCTGATATCTCGTACAACATTTGGTCGACTTGTTTTAAATCTTCACAAGAAAAACAGATAACTCATTCTCATAGTTGTGACTGTGATCTTTTGGACATATTTATTATGTACAGTAACTGGTGTAAATAACTTTGATGACAAATGACTTGAAACACTTATTGAACTTATGAAAGAAAACCTATGAGCTGACCTATAATCAGCAATAGGGGCCAGGAATCCATCAAGATGACCTGTAGTTTAGCCTCTTTAGGCCTCTGAAAACGTTTTTATAAAAGGGTAAAAATAACTTCAAATGAACTGATCACAACGCACAGACATACACTCTGGGATGGGAGGCCAAAAGCGGAAAAATATGGGGGACACCTGCGATAGAAGAGCCAATAAAAAAGGAGAAACTTTACTAAACTTACCAGGTAGGCAGGAGAGGCAATGAAGGCCCCCAGCGCCCCGGCCCCGGCCCCTGACAGCAGACTGCCCCCGTGGAACGAGGTGAAACCCAGAGCGTCACAGTAGGAGTAGGAGCCCAGCCTCACGCCGTTCATCACACTCTGGTACATCAGCCCGACTGAGAGCCCCTTCTGCAGGCCCCGGAGACCGTCTGTGCGGCCCACCACCCAGAGGGCCTGCAGGGCTCCGCGGTAGTGTCTCTGGTAGGACCCCCGTGCACGCAGCTCTCCCTGAAGCTGCAGACGGGTCTTCACCACCTCCAGGGGATTGGTGAACACACAGGCAGCGCAGCAGGCCAAAGCGCCCAGGGCAAAGTCCAGAGGAGGCCAGACAGCTGCAGGAGGTGGCGAGGGTCTGAGGACGCCACGGGGCACAGCGGACACAGTGGATGCCATCCTGGGGGAGAGCCGGGCATCAAACGGAGACTCGTCTGGTGGAGTGTTCAGCAGCTCAGCACTGGTCATCTCTGGGAAGTGTCTGTTCTGTCACTTCTTGTAATGACTCGTCCCCCTTTTGTCAGTGTGTTAGGGTTGGTGCACAACAATGAAGTCAGAAAAAAATGCTGTTAGCATTTGTGATAGCTCATTTGACATCTTTTTACACGTTTCTCCCGTGACATGCGCCTCTTTGGTGTCCTTCTGCGGGGACTTTCTCAGGGAGCTTCCTTGACCGTCTGCACCATCTGCAAGAGAATGTATTCATGTTGAATAAACATTTTTTTAATTGTGGAGTTCAGGTAAGTTTGCATAAGGCTCAGCCCTACATATAAGAACAGAGTGTTCTTAGATGTATCAAGAGGAAGACTGAGAGGAGTCCTGTGGGAATGGAAACATTAGGATTTAGCTCACATGACAGACATGTAAAAACCTGTCTACTACACCTGATAAAACTTAACATTTTCAAGAGCAGACAATTGCACACACAAAATCACCTGTCCGTAACAGGTCACACACCACTCAACTCAAAGTCATTCAAACCAACATACAACTACACAAAGCCACAGTACAAGTACCACAGGCTAACACAATCAATTAGAAAAACTCTTCTCACGTGCCTTTTGAAGAATTATAAAAAGCTCTTGAATTTGGTGACTTCATTCAGAAAACTCTCAGTATCTAGTGATCCTGTGCTGCTCCATTCTTCCTCTCTCCCCACCATTGTAAACATGTGTCCTCAGCACATTCATTGTCAAGGTCTCCTCCCACCGTCTCTCAGAGGAGCCAATACGCGTTGAGTCCTGTCTGCCACATCACCGAGGCCTCGAGTCTGCACCAATCACATGTCTGGGATCCGCACTGCCCCCGCGCCGGGCCTATCGGAGCTCTCTGGGTAAAAGGTTGTTGTTCACAGAGGAGGCGTGGAGTGTCTCGGGGAGAGAGGAGGTCAGGACCCACGCTGTCTAAACAAGGTTAATCTTCTGAAGAGAGTGTAGACAATCTCAGAAACAAAACAAACAAACCTGTGCTGTTTTACCTCGGCACCATTATGATGTGATCAATTATATTCTCGCATGAACGACTGTTTTAGAGATATTTTGAGCATACAAATAGAGATAACAGGGAGATTATTGGGTAGTTCTGTTAAAAAATCGTTCAGAAGCTAAACATGTTTTTGTAGTGTCTAACAATGCAGCAGAATCTTGTCTTTAGTCCATTCTATTTTAACATAGCTATCCCTCATTTTATTTGCTTTGTGTGTTGAATTTGTGATTCTCTGTGTTGCATGTCTTACTGTTAGTACTTACTTGACAATGTCTCCTGAATGATGATACTATGTATTTTAATATTCTCACTCTATTCATTGTTTGTGCACGCATTGTAAAGTGTCTATTTTATAACCTTGTATATATATATTTATTTCAGTTTTTAGGTTTGTTTTGTAACATCTGCCTCTCAGGACTACAGATGAAAAATAGCCTCTTGGCTAACTCTGGCGCTCCATACACTGTCCCCTTATTAAATAAACCATTTAATAAAGCATTTGTTGTGATCTAGCTATCAATTACATTTGGAACAAATTATGCTAGTTTGTTGAAATGACTCATCCATGTGCACTTTTCTTTATGCAAAGCAGCCACTAGGGGACGCTCTTTTACAGTTAAGCTACTCAGAGTTCACTCCCAAGGCCTCTGAATGAATAAATCAAATGTAACAGAGAGTTCATTCTTGATCTTGGAGACAGCAGCTGCCTAAAGCAATCTCACCACAAGGATTAGTGTGTTGCTCTCCGGGAGATTGTGATTGTTTCACATGGTCATCGTCAGCAGATGGGTTCGTTGATCCCTTTAAAGACTTCTGAAAACCTTTTGAAATTTGAATATTATAATGTAAACTGAACACCTAAAGTTGTGAAATTGAATCATTACTAAATATTCAGTCTTATTGTGTAAATAGCACTGTATTTAACAATTGAAACCCTTAAAAAAAACATTCATTTGAATTTACAGTTTGAATTTCCCTATTTTGGTTTTCCAGGTCATTTTTTCCAGTTTATTTTGTTTGTTTATTGCATATTCAGACAGAAAACTAGAAAAACTATTTTTTGGATCTAAAAACTCAAGTTAACTTCACTTTAAATTCAAACATGAACTTTCAGGCTACTAAACGTGAACATTATGTTTGTCACATGATCCAAGGAAGAGTTCAGATGAGCGACTCGTTTAGGTCATATGGGATGGATGGAATAACTTGTAATAAGGCTACAATAACTCCCATAGGACATAAATGAAATAAAAGCCCAGACGTACAGCATTGGCAAATTTCATCTTGGATTTTGGTGACTATTGTTTTGTGTCAACTTTGAAGTCTTATCTCACAAAAATTACTGGATTTGAACAAATTTATCATATTTCTTTGAACAATGGATACTTTCATTTTGTCTAAATTTATTTTTACTACATGAAATTACTTACTGGAAATATCAAAGAGTAGTTATTAAATCTCATATTTCGATTTTGCTTCTATACTTCTCATCTGCTTACGAGTTACGATCAAAAGTTCATGCTAAAATTAAATTATAAACATCTCAATATCTATGACAACTCTGCTCCCTCCATCTGCTGATGAAGACTGTATGATAAGACAAACACAAACACACAGTAGGAATACTAACACTGACAGAGAGGACATGGAGGCCTTTATTGTTTAACTATGTTCATAGTACAGTGCCACATCTCTCACCCACCATGGCCCCCGACACACATTAGTCAACAACTTTTAACCACCACCGTGCGCACATACACACACTCACACTGTTTTCAATGTAAACATTGCAGGCTTTAAGAGTGATACAAAAAGCAAGGTAGTCGTCAATCGTTTCTGCGTCCGTTATCTCAGAGTTCCTCTATTTCAAGAGTTCAGAAGAGGACAAACAGAAAAGTTATCGTTTGGCTGATCACCTTTTGGGGAACAACAAAATAATATCCTGTTCACTCTAATCACCACACACGCGCACACACACACGCACACGTTATTATCAAAGTGTAGTTAAAGTGTTTTATTTTTTAATGTTTGTATGAGGCAGAAGGGAGAATAGTGAATTTATGAAGTGGAACATCTAATAATGATTATGTTCTTTTCCCATAATCCTCTCTATAGGAAAAAGGCATTGTGTGTCAATTCCCTTGTGTGGTGACAGGGTGGAGCATCTGTCTTTCCAATCCCGCCTGGAGCTGCATTACCTTTTAGCTCGTACAAAGTACAAGGCGTTGGTTTTAGGGTAGTACTTCACATTCTGTTTCTTGTCCATTAGGCCCCCAAAAATGATGAGCTCACCCCTACCCTGTACCACTGTGTGAAGGCTGGTCTCAGGAGGCCCTGTAACTGCAGCGGCAGTCCCGTTCCCATAAACTCTCCAGGACACCACCCCCGCAGACTTGGCCCTGGACACATCCAACACGTACATCTGCATGGGCTTGCAGTTGAGAGACTGGTACAGAGGTTTCCCTACGTTCAGGCTCTGGGGTGGGTGATGGCCAAGACGCCGTGCAATAGGTGGGATAGCGTGTCCATCAGCTACAGCAGCCTGTGGAGGGCTGGAGGATGAAGACGGAGGGGTTCCAGGAGGACCACCACCACTTCCTCCTCCAGGAGAAGCCCCCTGTGTGGAAGGCGATGAAGACGGTAAAGATGAGGAAGATTTGTTTTTCACTGCCTCCAGGCCTCGTCGTAAGGCAGCGGGGGACACTGCTCCCGGGGGTGTGTGTGGGGAGCCGGCAGGAGGTGTATGTAGGCCATTGGTGCTGGGCACCTCAGGGTGGTGAGCGGCGGAAAGGGGCGACTCCCAGCCATAGTCTGTGGAGGCAGGTGGGAGAGGGCGAGCGGAAGGAGATGCGGCCTGGGCCGGGCTGGTCCTTGGTGAAGGGGAGGATCCATTTAATAAAGGGTGAAGTGGAGGAAGAGGAGGGCTGTCTGGGCCTTGTGAAGGAGACGGCTGTTGGGATGAGGACGGGCTGCCTTCTCTGGCACTTCCTCTCGCTGAGGGCCGAGGTCTCAGCGTGCCCCATCGGCCGTTTACACACGGAGCCTCTTCGACAGCTCCCAGGACAACACCGGCAGCTCCACTCCGAACAGGAGAATGGGAGCGCAGGGAAGGCGGTTCGGAGCCCAGAGGGGCAGGTGTGGCACTTATTGGGGAGGGCCGAGAGTTAAGACTCGGGCTGAGCGGTGCACGGCCAGATGGAGCCTGAGAGAAAACCACCACACACTGGCCCACCTTGACGTAAATTAACAAAATGAGAAAAAAAACGACACATTAGTGATCAATCTTATGCGCGCGCACACACACACACACACACACACACACACACACACACACACACGGCAGACACGGCAGACACGGCAGACACGGCAGACACTTACTCTACAAGCTGGGTGACACCACAGCTCAGGGGCCCCATGGTCCTCGTTTTCCACCTGCAGCTGCTTCCACCTCCATGGTGGTGCATCCATGTGGAGGAGCCAGGCATCTTTAAGGAGCTTTAACACACATAACATCAGGGTAAGTCAAAACTGTCGTCAATTATAGTCACATGGAACATTTTCTAGAAGATATAGAGGTGTTGTTCTGAGCGGAGAAAATAAAAGCTTACTGCATTAGGACCCCCACAGCCTCCCAAGATGAGCAACGTTTGTTCGTCAATCACAATCTAGAACGAAAACATGTAAAACGTTGTCATTTCATTTCATATAAAAATGTGAAGTGGAGGTTTCTGGCAGAGAAAATCCATCTTCAAGGTTCAAAACTCTAGCGATACTGTAAATAACATAACAACTTCCTTGTCAGACCTTGTTAAGAAAAGTTTAAATGAGCAATAATTCTAGGAGGAATGGTTGATTTTGTCTAGCTTGAAGGTTGAAGCCTTACTTGTGATTGGCCTCCTCGTGGGTGGGGTGATGGGCCAGATATGGGTGGCTTGGACCAGGACCACTGTTCCAGATCCAGAATCCAGACTTCATTACTCCTGATCAGAACCATCAGAGGGAACGACATCATGGTGAGGTACACTCTTGTACGGTTTTAAATTTAAATATCATTTAGAGTGTGGTTGGGGACTCTCTTTTGAGAAATGTTGATCAGATTTGTCAAATTAGACCTGTGTAGGTCTTCTAAGAGCTGAGTAACAGCTTCCAGGTACCAGCTCTCTGTTTTTTTTTTTGTGGGATTTCTAGTCTATTTTCCTCTGTTTTACCTGAGTAACTAGTGGTCGTTACTGAAAGTGATGTAACTTCATCACCTCAGAAAATCCTATACTCAGTCGCCTGAGGAGTCAATAACAATTTTAAAACGAGGTGAAACACCGTTGCAAACACTAGATGCCCCGTCATCTTTGCAGTTAAGCTTGAATCATTTGTAATTAAATACAAGTAATACATTCATACATTTGCCGTGCTCCTAGTGATCCCCCAAACACCACCATGGTGTTTCCAATCACAGAGGAAGAGTGGCCAGCCATAGGTGGAGGTCCATGCGTTGTTACTATACAGTTCCACCTGAAAAAACAGAAGGATGGAGAAAATTATGCCCAAAAGTTAAACTGTACAAAGTTTGTCTGTCACTTGTCACAACTTCATCCTTTAACTCCCAGTACTGAAGTCTCGCTCACCAGTTCTTTGAAGGAGAGTAGGTGTGGATTTCATCAAAAAACCTTTCTGGTTGGTGCAGTGGATATGGGCTGGGACGAGTCCATCCCCCGAACAGCACCAACAGATCTTTGTGCATCACGAGAGTTGCCCCAGCTTTAGGAGATGGATAAGAGCCTGGAAGAGTAAAAAGTAAATGTAGCTACATATGCCTGATGTTGTATGTATACATTAATAATCTAATGAATATATACCACAAAATATTAGTTAGTGGAGTTAGATGACTGACTAACTCAATGCCACAAGTGAAAATGGCTTAACAGAAATGGGAAACATGGCAGTAAAACTGTAATTATTTTGCCACCTCACAAATGTTTACAAAAAAATGTTAATTTTGTGATGCATGACCACAGAAAATGCTTTTTACACATGTCTTAAACATAATTCCTATCATGCAATTTCATAAAAGGAATATAACCTTTAAAGTTTACAGAAATTAAATGCAAGTGCACTAGCAAAAAGATTTGACTACAATGTCATTACATCAGTGCTTCTTTGTTTTGTTTTTATCTTCAAATACCATCTACTCAGCTGCTTCTGCTGAGCATCTGACAACTATATTTACTTAATGTGGTTTCCTCTTCCACAGTTCCCCTTGTGTAATCCCCAAATGAAGTTTTGTTTTTACCAGAGCTAAATATCATAAAAGGGGGTCAGATTTGTTTCCTGTGGATCTTTACTGCTTGTAACCTACTCGTACCTGAGGCTAAAGGGCGGATCCACTCCTTGCTGTTGAGGTCAAGTCTCCACAGATCATTGAAGGCAGCATTGCAGCTACTCTGAGTGCAACCCCCAAATACATACATGGACTGGTTTGAGTCATAATAACATGCACCTGCAACCCAAACAAAGAACAATTACAGCAATTTTAACAGTCAGTCAGTCTAGAGTGTCTTTTTTTGCATGTGTGCGAAGAGCAGTAAAACCAGTGTCTAGCCTGTCTAATGTGAGCAACTGTGGATCAGGGGTGAGCCGGGTCCTTCAATAAGAGGATCAGCGGATTGATACCCAGCTCCGCTAGCCCATGTCGATGGGTCCTTGGGCAAGACACTTAACCCAAAATTGCTCCCGTAGCTGTGCCTACGGTGTATGAATGTTAGTTAGTCCTGATTTTAGTCCTTTGAGTGGTCGGACGACTAGAAAAGTGCTATACAAGTACAGGTCCATTTAACATTTAATGGGGTAAATAGAAGACCGCTTGAAATCGTTGTACATAGTTGCTTACAGTATGGGTAGAATTATTTTCATAATAATGCTTAGAAATTAAAAGTTCAGTTTGTCTGACACCACATTCAGATTTTGTATTTATTTATTCTACATCAAAAAATAACGTCAGTGCATTAAGCAACAGTATTTGACACTGGACATGCACACTTCACTGCTAATCACTATTTGATATGCTGCACACTGGACTCATAATCTGATCCAAGGTAGAAAATAAAATGTATTCTCACTGAAATTTTGGTCACTGATGTTTGAAATGTGTACATATTTACATACACAATCACATTTTTTTGCCCTCTTGATTGTGTTTTATGGAGCAAAAATATTGACACTGATCTGATCCACAGCTAAAACATTTTCAGACTTTGAATGCATAACCAGAAGTTCTGTAATTTAGAATTTTGGACAGTGTATATTATATGTAGTGTATATTTGATGTGTAACTCATTTCTAACATGAAGTATTATAAAGCAGCATAGACTGACTGTGTGAGAAGCGCTGAGTGATCGGGGTCCCTGGATATGGGTATGTGCGACTTTCCCACTGGATATTTCCCTCCTGGACAGCTCTCAAGAAACCATGGTAGCACTGATAAGCAACACCTAGGAGAGATACAATATTAGTAAGTAACAGAAACACCCAAAAGTGGATAAAGAACTCTTTAAAATTACTTTACAATTTGAAATACATTATGAAACAAGGACTCTCTAATGCACCCTTTCACCCACTATAAGGTTAACCAGTCCATGAAGTCAACCAGTTCATAAAAGGCTATGTAAATATGAGGCATACCTTTAATGAGGCGATACCACTGCTTACATACAAGAGCAGCGGTCTTGTGCTCCTGGTAAGGTGAGAGGAAGGACAGAATATATTCAAGAACTTCCTCTGGCAACTCCTCCATTGTTCTCCCCCCTCCTTTGGCACCATAGTCCATGTTCCCTTCTTGTCGGCAGGACCCCATGTTTGCCTCTTCTTCCTCGGTTATCCCAGCAGGGCCCGCACCGTCGTCCTCTGTATCCATGGCAACAAAGCATCCATCCTCATTATCATGGGAGCGGGACATTATTGTCTGTTGAGACATGGGGAGACATGCTAGTAATGTGTGTGCAGGAGCACGTTTGTCACCGGCTACACTTAATTACACTTTAACAGTGATTACAATTATGTTTTATTTAACCTAGACGACTCAGTACACTAACCCACTTCAATCATGGCCTATATGCTCTTTATTTGATTTCTGCAAATCACATTTATAGAGGATAAATACTTGAACAAATTTGAATAAATGTTGGTCTTACACACAACATGAAACATACAAAGCTACGACGTTAACCACCATAGCATTTTTGAGGCATTTAGTTCTCATCAGTCTTAATAGTCACATCCATTGTCTGAACCGGGTGGTGCCCTTTCTAGACTCGGGTGTCCCTCTCATATCGTTAGCTACATCTAACTAGCTGTCGTTAGCCATCACATATCAAATGAATGTTGGGTCGCTAAAGCTAAATACCACCGAGAGCTAACCACCTAGGAAAACACATGAAACTCAAGATAAGTTAAGTTAAGTAAACAATGAACCGCTTAAGCTACAAAACACCGACTAACCTACACATACATGTTATTGGATTTAACGTGTGCTCCTTGGAGAATACATGCTAGAACTGGCTAGCGCGAGCTCACTGCTCACGAGCATCCAAGCTAACGTTAGCGAACATGAACGAGTCTCGCGCTAACGACGTAACGTTATAGCAACAGCTTACGTGTTTTCTTAAAAATATCTCCGCTTGACAAAATGTGGGAACCCTCAACTTCTTAAGTACCCTAATGTCGCGAGAACCTTTCAAGACAACAGTCCCTTCTAACGTTACACCCAAGTAATGAGCTAGCTAGCTAGCTAGCCGTTATCTGCTGCTGATAATCTATGCTAACGTTAGCTCGAGCAGAGAATTAACTCCTCTAAAGTCAAATACATGTTGTCAATGTCGCTCATTAACTGCTGCAGGATTTTTAATACCGTTGTTGTCGACGGGATCTATTACGGGCTCTGACTGTTAATATGTCCTCTCCTTCCCCCCGGTATCAGCTCCGGAGGTTCCTCTGCAGGCTCCAAACAGTCGCCATCTTTCGCTCTGTGAACACACAGCGTCCTCCGCAGCACAGCGACGGCTGCAGACGGTCTGTGGTACCAGGGTGGGTCCTCTGGACCCAACACTGCGCCCCAGCTGCTGTGGGCACATCGGTTCCCCAAGGGAAGGTTAGAATAATGCTTATCCAATTTGTTTTATTGTTGCAAAGAAAATAAGAAATAAACTCTTCAGGTCCTTGAACTTAAAGGGATGTCTCCTCCACCTGTAACTTTATCAGACCTTGATGGAAAACAAATGTCACCATCATATATATATATATATATATATATATATATATATATATATATATATATATATATATATATATACACAAAAAATAGTATTGTACGTTTTTGGTGCTGAAAATTTGAACTATAAATGAAAATATATATATTTTTTAAATGGACTTAATCTATTAGCCTATTTGTATGATGGTGAAGTGCCTGATTATAATATAATGCACGCTTCGTAGTTGTTCATATTAGGAGATAAACTGCAAAAATAGACAACAAAATGAATCAATGACTATTAAATAGGCGAGAGGTAATTTGATCTGCTATACACTGGAATCAAATGCATTTCCACATATGATCAAAATCCATTAAAATTACAGAAAATAATTTATTTGGATTATTTTGAAAGAGGTGGCTGTACGTGTTACATTAAACGTAAAGTCTCAACATCTGTCACAACATGCTAGATTAATGTCCATCATCTCTGTGCATTGATTGCACACATGAATCTTTGCATATTCCTTCGACATATTTAGCAAATTCCTGAAAAAAATGTTCAGCTTAATTTTTTTTAAACAGATATATTGTACATATATTTTTTTACAACATTTTTATCGTCAATTTATTTTGTTATTTTGGACTATTTGTAGTAGCCTGCTTGCGTTTATGTTTACGTTTATTTTCTCTTACTATGTTTATTGTAAGCACCAAACACCAAGGCAAATTATGTGAAAAGCTTAGTAATAAATGTTGTGATTTCTGAATCTGATGCTGCATTCATGTCCATACCGTTTATTTCCCGATTGTAATTTACTAGCAGTTGTAACCATAGACTGTATATAAAGGTTGTGACTATACATTTTGCTAATCCCTCCAAACAGACAGTTGCTATTCCAGATACATTACGATCATACATTTTGTCAATTACAATATGTATATTATGTATACATTATGTAATGTATGTATGGTTTGTCCAATGACCCCGTGGTGTTTCTGTCAGTGCCTCGCACAAGACCTGAACGCAGCATTTCCCTTCAACAACACCATGTTGAACACAAGCCTCATCCAACACTCGGCGCTCTACTCCACCATCCATCAAAAACAACGACAGTGTGGTGGAGTAACACTATCTCTCACTATTTGCTGACAACCATACAGCGCTATGCAATTAAATTAGCTCAGACATATTTAAATTACTTTATCTTGCGGGTTAGTTGTCGTGAATGAAGCTAGCACGTTGACGCTACCCAAGCTAACGCAAATACAACGTAATGTCCCTCCATGTTGTAACGGTTAAACTTTAGGGGCACTGATCAACGTCAAGGGTTAAACCCTAGCTCACTGTCAACTATCCCAAACTCCTGTGTATACTGTGTATATCAGTCTGAGCGACGTGTGGACGACACCAGTCGTTGTATTTACCGAGGTGGACGTTTTGCCAAATTGAAAGTAGCAGGCAGCTAACAAGCTAGCTAACGTTTGGGGCATTGCCCTCAATAGAGCATTAAGCTAGCACGCTAACACGCGGCCAGGCAACGGGTTGTCAATTTGTTTATTCAGACTTCAACTGTCATAAATACTCGTGAGATTGAGGTTCTGTGCGAGTCTGCGTGAGCTCTGTCCACTGTCCCATGCATGCCCTCTGCGTGGCTGGGAGATAGTTGTGGAGCCGAAGAGGTAACCAGCCAGCAGTCCTGTTAAACATGGAGGATGAAGAGGTCGCAGAGAGCTGGGAAGAGGCAGCGGACAGCGGGGTGAGAACGACTAACGTTGGACCTTTTTTTCTTCTTCTATCTAACGATATTATAACTTGGTTTTAGTTTGCCCGCCTGTCTTGCGCTTAAATACCTGATATAAACATGTTATTTATTTCGGCTTGTTTTCTCATCAAATACATCAGCTTGTCTTTGCAGTCGAGCAGGCCTCGCTCGCCCACAACGACACGGGACTGAGCCTGGCTTTATGTCATTGTATTTACTCAACAACATTATTGTATGACTTGTGGAAATCCACCCCAAAAAATTGCCTATAATTCCCCCATTTTTTAGACCCGCTCATTGCGGAAATGCACCGAATCATTACAATAACACAGCAGTGTTCAGGGCTTTTAAAAATACTATTTAGACTAGAAGCAAATATGTATATCAGATATGTAGATTGAACCAGTTTAATTTGTTTGTGGCAAACTGTAAACTCTGATTTGTAAAGACAGTCCTATTGCAGCAATCCTGTTTTTATAACCCATCCCCTGTAATCAAATTGGCTAAAAAAGCCTTTCTGTGTAATTTTTGTGACTGCACACAATGTTATTATTGTTATGGAACTGAATGTAATAGTTGAGTGGCTGCATTATTTGATCCTAATCCTTTTTATGAACAGCTGGCAACGTGTTGATCTGAAATGACACTGAGATATGAATACAGTTTAACCTGTAAACTTTGCATTGGCTTTACACTAAATATGAATTTCAACTTCTGTCTGAAAATGTATGTCTTAACAAATGTAGTTTGATCTTGTGATGCCCTTCATTTGATATTTCAGAGTGTGTACATTTTTAATTGTAGATCACCACAGGTTCAATAAATCCCATACCATAATGAAGGATTATTTATTTGTAATGATTGTTTCTATCAAAAGCATGTTTTCGTAGATTCCAGCCACCAGTCAGCAATTTAGTAATCAAAATATCCTGAACATGATTGCATACAGGTCACTGAGATTGATATTTAACTTGTTTGCCAGTAATACAAATGTAATAAATATGTTTTTCTCCTCAGGAAATAGAGAGAAGGCTTGAGGCTAAACTGAAAATAAATCAGGCAGCAAAGTAAGTCAATATGTCAATACATGGTAAGATTGCATAGGAGTTTTTTTCCCCCAGTGATTTTATTCCCCTTGTGTTTTTACCTGTACAGGAAGTCCAGCTTGCGTTCAGGTGGCTCACCTGTTAAAACTGCTATTGTAATCCAGGATGACTCTCAGCCTGCAGCACCCCCACCACAAATTAGAATTTTAAAACGTCCGTCAAATAACGGTACCGCAGGAAACCTTGCATCGACTCGTCCCTCTCAGCAGATGAAGTCTTTGGCCCAGCGGGAGGCAGAGTACGCAGAAGCCCGAAGAAGGATCTTGGGTAGTGCGTCTTCTGATGATACGCCTCAGGACAATCCTTCTCAAGACAGGTAAGACATTACAACAAAGACGAACATACAATGACTTTACAAAGTAGTTGGAAACTCAAAGAAGTGAAAAACACAGATATTCATTTATTCTCCTTTCTCCTCGTATCATTAGGGCAGCTCGTATGAGTGTGCAGCAACCAGTGGAACCAGTTCGTCCAAACACCCATGTGATCCGCCAGCCCACTGGCCCAGATGGCACCTCAGGCTTCAGACTCTGCAGATAAAGAGGAGCTACCTGCTGCAAGGAATCAGCTGTCTCCCTGAGAGGGCATAAAGGGTGGCAGTTCAAGGGGTGATGTGTGGTATGAAGAGCAGAGTGGTGGGATGACACCAAATTCGACAGACATAAAAAAATATGAAGACACAGCATGGATTGAAATGAACTCCTCCACCCTCTCTACTCTGCTTTCTGGCATGGTCTTTGCGTTTCACCTTGTCTTTTCCTTCTGTGGAATGTGCAAGGGGCTGGCAGAGATCAGCCAAAGATCTGAAACCCCTTCTGTTCCACACTGTGAACAGGCTTTTGCCTCACATCCCTACACACTGTGATACTCTGATGTTCCATGAGGTGCCCTGTGATTTTAGGTATGATTGGCCGGCCAAGTGCCAGGGCATCAGGTGCCTGTCTCTTCAGGGAGAATAAGGCCAGCTCGTGAATCTGTGGGAATTCCCCTGAGGGGTGCAAGCAAAGGAGCTGGCCTTTCCACTGATGGAGCGTGGCTCATGGCTGGGTGTCCACCGGGTCGCTGGCCTCAGTTTTTTGGGGTTCAGTGGAAATTCAATGTTTGACAGTGCTGAGAGTGTTCAGCAGCTTGAGTGAAAGGTGGGAACAAGTCAAACTGATCCAACACTTGGAGTAAAAGTGCACTGTGCTTAAAAGTGCGTTTTTATACCGTAGTTGCATAGCAATGGCAGAGACCCAGACCAGTATTTTCCACAGTCCACAGGCCTCGGTTTGGCTCTGTGGCTATTAGATGCCCGGTGGGCACACAGCCTTTGGCCAAAGATTACGGATCGGAAGGTCGGAATGTCACTAAATCTAAGTTTATTCAAGCAATAAAGATGAAGTCACTCCCTGGATTATTTTTTACATATTGCCTATTTACCTGTGCTGTGTTTTCAAATTATGTTTTGTTTTAAACAGCTGACAATGTTTCTTCATGTTTGTGTTTTTTCCCGAGAAATAGTATGTTTAGGTCAGGAGATCAGTAGTGAATCAGAGATTAGATGATGTAGCCTGCATACACAACTTTATTGGTAGTCATTTTTTATTTGATAAAAGTGGATAACAGACCTATTTGTGAATTGAAAATCTTAAGTTATCATGCCTATATGTCCCTGCGTGTTTTGCCTTGCTGTTTCTCAACAGAAGTGCTAAATTGAAACTTATTTTACAGCCAACTGTACGGCATCTGTTTAGAAAAGAGGACTCGGATCTGTTTTTGCATCAGTTGAAGTATGTTGACTGAGGTTATGGTTTGGTGTTCAGAAATAACTATTTAATGCTCAGCTTGGGGGATGACATAGTTACATGACAACGCGTTAATTTGGAAAGAGTCCGTGAAATGTCTTTAGAAAACTACAAAAATGATCACAGATATTAGAAAGCTCATCTTTTAATCGGTGTCCTTTAAAAGGAAGCCAAATTCCGCTGCCTGGTTTTGATGAATGTTTTTCATGTGGTGTTTTTCACGCAAAAGGAATTTACACCATTGTTTGCCGCCGATTAAAAATAAAATTTTGCAAACCATGAAATCAATAATCTTATCAATTGCTGAGGAGTTACCAGTACTGATAATTACTGCAACCATTTTTGAGCCCTTTGACACTTGTATGCCTTAAATGACAAATGATCCCTGGTTACATGTGTTCACTTTCCAATGGGTAGTGCTTGTTAGTCTTAAGCTTGTTGTGCACTTGTGATAGTTTTATTATTACTTGATAAATCCTGTCATTTAAAGTTAATAGCTGCAATAGTGTTGGGCGAATGCAAAGTCACACTCCAAAAAGGTGCAAAAATGCTTTTATTACAGAAACTATTGTGCTAAGACCATAATTTATCCAAATATAATTTCCAGTGACAGTATAAAAAAAAAAAACATTGATTGGAAATATTCACAAGAAAAGAATAAATTTAAACTATTATATACTAAACAACTTGCCTCTACACAGCAGCAAATGTATCAATATGGCTGATGCATTTGTGCCATTTATTCCAACCTCACTCGCTAAAAAGGAAAAGACCTTTGGGGTCAGGAGTGCATGGTTCACTAATGTCTGGGAATTGAAGTTTCCTTTTGTTGTTGACAGAAATATAAGTTTTCCATTGCAGCACTAACGTCTCAATGTTCTTATTTTAAGAGGTAGTACAGCCTACACTGTCGTCTTAATATACTGTTCCCAGGGATCTGGTTCAATTATTGAAATAAAATGGATTTGTTATCATGGATAATTAGAAGCAAAACCCATCCTGTATCTATGTGATCTACACATTAAGCTTTGCTTCAGTCATTCAAAGCCGCCTGCCTTTAAGGCAGATTTGATGTCATTCTTGTTTTGAAACTTGAAAATCACAAATGAAATTTGAATACCCTTTAATAAACACTTCAAACTTGGTTGGTTTTGTCTCTTTTTTTGTGCAGAAAGATGGATGAATTTCAGACGTATATTACTTCTAAATTATTTAAGGTGATACAGTTTAAATAAACTGAATATGATTGATTTGAAAGACATTTATAAAAGGGTTGTTACTGACAGCTTCAACTACTCACCCGTTTGAAGCAGTCAGTAATATTACTCAGATTAGTAGGTGTCGAGGTGGTGTCCAGCAAACAATGTGGGCTTCGTAGATAATTGGCAGACTTTCTGGCAAAAAACCTTCTCTGATTAAAGCAGATCTCATTTCTGCAAATCTGACCAAGTTTATTTGACTTAATCCATGAGAAGAGTTCAAACCAGGAAGCAAAGTTGTAGTCTTACACCCTTCTCTGCACTTACATTAAAGCAATTACCCAAAACTCTACAGACACTGTCTACCCCACAGCACTCAAAAGTAACCAGTAGAGTTATACAAAATAACCTCATAAAAGTTAACGCAACAATGCAACAAAATAGGAGAATTAAAAGTGGACTCTTAAATATCAGATCTGTCATCTAAAGCTGTATTAGTACATTTGTTAATATCAGACAATCATATTGATTTATTTTGTCTTACTGAAACCGGGCTCTGTCATGAAGAATATGTCAGCCTAAATTGATCAACTCCTCCAAGTCATATTAATACTCACATCCCTCGAGGAGGTGGAGTAGCAGCCATCTTTGACTGAAGCCTAATAAACCATACACTCAAATTAAACTATTCAATTCAATTCAATTCAGTTTATTTTATATAGCCCAACATCACAAATACAAGTTTGCCTCGGAGGGCTTTACAATCTGTACACATAACATCCCTGTCCCGGGACCTCACATCGGATCAGGAAAAACTCCCCTAAAGAGATAGTAAAAACCCTTTCACAGGGAAAAAAGGGAAGAAACCTGAGGGAGAGCAACAGAGGAGGATCCCTCTCCCCGGATGGACAGAAGCAATAGATGTCATGTGGCCAGAATGAATAGCGTAGTTACAGCACATTCAATGAATATGACAGAAATTATTCATATAATGAGTATTAGGCATGGTCCATGATCCTGATAATCCATGAAGCAGAAGGCGGTAGAGAGGAGGGGGGCATCAGAGGGCCATGGCAGCGGGTAAGACCGGTTCCAGGCCGGTTCCATCAGCAGGGCCATGGCAGCAGGTAGGACCGGTTCCAGGCCGGTTCCATCAGCAGGGCCATGGTAGCAGGTAGGACCGGTTCCAGGCAGCCATGGATCCATGGCAGGACCGGGGGGCAGGACCGGGGGGCAGGACCCGGGGCAGGACCCGGGTCCAGGCAGCCATGAATCCATGGAAAAGGAAAGTAGAGTTAGTAATGTGCATTGAAGGGACAATAGTTTATCCAGATGGAGAGAAAGAGGAGAGGAGGAGTGAAAAAGGAAGAGAAGAGGAGCGAAAGAGGAAGAGAAGAGCAGCTCAGTGTATCCTAAGATGTCCCCCAGCAGTCTAGGCCTATAGCAGCATATCTAGGAGCTGGACCAGGGCAAACCTGAGCCAGCCCTAACTATAAGCCTGAAACAGCCCTAAGTATAAGCGCTATCAAAGAGGAAAGTCTTAAGTCTACTCTTAAATGAGGTGACCGTGTCTGCACCCCGGACTGAAAGTGGAAGCTGATTCCACAGAAGAGGAGCCCGATAACTGAAAGCTCTAGCCCCCAACCTACTTTTTAAGACTCTGGGAACCACAAGTAACCCTGCATTCAGTGAGCGTAACGCTCTAGTGGGGTAATATGGCACTATAAGCTCTTTAAGATATGATGGTGCATCACCAGCTAAGGCTTTATAGGTGAGGAGGAGGATTTTAAATATAATTCTCGATCTTACAGGAAGCCAGTGGAGAGCAGCTAATACAGGAGTAATGTGATCTCTCTTCCGAGTCCTTGTCAGTACACGAGCTGCAGCATTCTGGATCAGCTGGAGAGACCCAAGGGACTTTCCGGAGCAGCTTGACAATACGGAGTTACAGTAATCCAGTCTTGAAGTAACAAATGCGTGGATCAATGTTTCTGCATCACTTTGAGACAGGATGTGCCGGATCTTTGAGATGTTCCGTAGGTGAAAAAAGGCAGTCCTTGAGATCTGTTTCACGTGGGAGCCAACTACAACTCATTTGAAAGCTTTGTTCTTAGTCTTTCACATCCAACCTGAAAAACAATACAGCAATACAATATTCTATTTTTAGTTCATGCATTGTTACATCTAGACTAGACTACTGAAATTCCTTATTATTAGGCTGCTTTAATACGTCTCTTAAATCTCTCCAGTTGATCCAGAATGCTGCAGCTCGTGTACTAGCAACAACAACTAAGAAAAGAGATCACATTATCCTGACCCTGCCTCCTGCCATGGCTCTGCTGACGCCCACCCTACTCTATTTGCTTCTGTATGATTCCATTAATGCACATTACTAACTTTGCTCCTTCTTCTGAGTCTTTGTGCTTTTTCGCCTCACAGGTTTCCATGGATCGTGGTTTTATCTCGACCCTGGTCCTGCCCGACACCTCCTGCTAGTATCATTATTATTATTAGTTGCATTGCAATTAGTATTGCCAATACAAATGACTGCTTTTATTATCATTATTATTCTACTATATCCACTGTTGCTGTTATTTTTGGTACTTTTTCATCATGCCTACATTATATGAATAATGTAGGCTGTTATGTTGTTCATCCTGTACACATGGCATCTATTGCACTTCTGTCCATCCTGATAGAGCAGTGGTTCTCAACTGGTCTGGCTCCGGGACCCACCATCACCCCTGAATGACAAGCCACGACCCAAATCGAGGAACATTCTCAACTTCTCCAATGTATTTAATGAAAAGATGGTGCAGTTTGAACCTGAGATAGTACAGAACATGTATGCTAACACAAAAACAAGTTTAATAACCAAAACGAGCAGCTGGTGGCGATGATAGAGAGGGAACTATTCCCTTTTACACTCAATTAGCTCCATTTTAATTAAAAAACAAAAACTGCATCTTCAGGACACGAGGTATTACAACATATATAACAATTCAGAATCTTCAGCTATTTTTTTTTTTAGACTCTACAGCTTTCATGCACAAACAGTCCAACAACTAAGAAGTAGTTTCAAAAAGACTGAAATGACCTAACTTTAACTGAGAACACACACTCACCGAATCTATGACAAACACTTTACTGTGGAACACGTCACTGTGTTGAGGAGCAGCTTTTCCACTAACTCAAAATAAATTAAACAAAAGTGGAATTCAAAAGTATTCATATATACAACATTAACTTCTCTTGTGATTACCTCATCAGTAAATACTGAACAACATTGTGCTTTACAGACAATTAAGCAGCACTCAATTCTCCTCCCAACCCCAGAGTTTTTTCAGTTGTCAATGTTGTATTCAGTAGGCTGTTTAATTAAATTATCCTAAAAACCCAGAGTCTCCCTCATATCAGGATGGTTTGACCCAACCTGACACGCTGCTGAAAACATGGAGGGACAAGTGCAAAACCAGTTGAAACCAGAGCCGGCAAAATAACGACACTCCGCTGTATAAAAAAGTCCTTTCAAAATCAAACCACAGGATGAAAAAAAAAAAAATAGATTTTTTTATTTTTTTTGCTTTTTTTATTTTTTAGGCAAAGGCCTGCGACCCACTGAAAACGGGGTCGCGACCCACCAGTTGAGAATCACTGTGATAGAGGATCCTCCTCAGTTGCTCTCCCGAAGGTTTCTTCCCTTTTTCTCCCCGTTAAAGGTTTTTTGGGGAGTTTTTCCTGAACCGATGTGAGGTCCTGGGACAGAGGATGTCGTATGTGTACAGATTATAAAGCTCCCTGAGGCAAAGTTGTAATTTGTGATTTTGGGCTGTACAAAATAAATTGAATTGAAATGAAATATTGTACTGTATATAAGTAGAACAGGGGTGGCCAAACTCCTTTGATTGTGGTCCATACGCACACAAATTTAAGAGATGTCAAGCCAAACAATAGTAAATGCGTATTTTGCAACTCGTTGCCCTGCAAGAACATCTGTGTTTGTAGACCAGCAAACCACATGTTCCATAGAAAATGTATTATCTATCAAAATAAAACAACACTACTAAACAGTTAAACGTTTGTCATTACAGTGTTGCATTGGTGTTCGTCACATATTACAAAAAACTATTTCTGTATCTGATGCTCTATTTTGTAAATTATTCAATACTTTTAAACTCCAAAACAGTGCACAACCAAAATACCAACAACACTATTATAATGCCATGTGTACATCTGTAAATAAGTAAAGTTAGCATGACTAGTAGGTAAAGTTAGCATGATTAGTAGTAGTATTATGGTGTGCTAGCACTGGTTGTACCTCCTGACTGCTCAAACCATCCTGACCAGAGGCGGCGCTGTTTGAAGTGAGCCGCGCGGCTCGGATAATTTAGGGATCTTGTCAACTCGCTCAACTCCAGCCGAGGTGTCCATTGAAAGTCGGAAGTTGGGTTTTGATAGTTTGTGAAAACCTTGGTGAAACTCGACAAAATGGCAGAAGACGACAGTTATGAGTCAATGCTCTGCGTGAAGCCCGAGGTTCATGTGTACCGGATCCCGCCGCGGGCCTCTAACCGCGGATATCGGTAAGAAGTCGTGGAAGCGACGGACGAGTCTCTCTTACGGAGACAAGTGTCCGTCACGAAGCTAATTTAACACGAATGCTCCCGTTATCGGACAAGTGGTTGGCTTGGATGATTGGTCATTTCTCTGTTTCCCTGGAGAGTGTATTCGACGGGTACAGTCAACACGTCCAGTAGTAACACTCGCACGGATTCAGAAAAATAGACATTTACGTGAGCTGAGAACGTGACACGTGCTAGAAATATCAGACTGTTATCTGCTGTGCGTCATCCAGACTTTGTCAACAAACAGCTCCTCGACTGCTGCCGTGTGGAAAGTTCACTTTAGCAGAAGTTATTAGAAATGACGGCATTGCTGGACTCGTGTCCGATAATAGATGCAGGAGTTTATAGCTAGCGGCGAACTAGCTGATGTTATGTGCCATTAATTAAAATGAATGCAGTGTATTGTTTGCTTGTGTTGCTGAACATAATATCGGAATAATTCAATGAAAGCATTATCTAATGTCAGCTAGACTTGAATGTGTCGAGGAATGACTGATTGCCTCTTGTTTCCACTCTTATATGAAACTGTTTTAGTCAGTTGTTACATTATAACAATGTAACATGGAGGAGTTACCATCAGTTGTTACATTATAACAATGTAACATGGAGGAGTTACCATCAGTTGTTACATTATAACATGGA